>VXBX01009335.1:305681-317783 GCA_013400415.1 Scytalopus superciliaris | reverse complement strand
TATTGGAATAACCTAATTTTAAAGTGGCGATAGTAAAGCAGATCTCAGTCATATATATACATCCGCACACACGTACATGTATGTATATGTGTATATATATATGGATGTATATGTGTATCCACCAGTGAGGATATATGGTAAGCAGTGAAGCAGGGGCAATAGAAGAAGATAGGGTTTAATTAACAGCTCTGTTCTTTATACAGAAAAAAAAATCCAATTACAGAATTATCATAAAATCTTGCTAACTCATGAAACAGAAATTCAAATACTAGAACAGAATCAAGCTGAAACAATTTCTCTAAAGACACAGTGCATAAACAGTTGTCTGGGATGATTGTTAGTGGAAAGATTCTTAGGTGGGTTTTTGGGGAAATCCTGTGTCCTGCTCATATGGTGTTCCCATTCTCCCTGTTATTACAAGTCATTACTCTTGGGCACCATTCACCTAAGACACAGGAATATCAAAGGAAAATGTGAAGAGGCTTCTATTTTTGGACTAAGAAATTACTGGGGTTATTAAGTTAATGAAATATTTTCTCAAATGAAGTAAGTAGAAGAGGTCTGTGGGTCACAAATGGGTCATGGTTCTGAGAATCTGAAATTGCAGCTCTGACAAAGGACCGACCACATATGAGAGTCACTCGGGTGCATTTTACCCACTCTGCTCCAGCAGTCTTCAATGAACACTAGATATGAACACTTAAAGGCAAAGGTGATGAACAGCTAATACCAGGCTTCTTTCCTCTTTCTCTGGTTGCAAGAGAAAGTTCCATTAAAGCATCCTTTATTTGCCATCAGGGTATTAAGCTGGGAAAGGAGGCTTGTCAGTGAAGATGTGTGCACCAGCCTGCAGTATAACTGAAAGCCTGTCAGCCTCGGGCAGGCATTCTTGTTTGGGATTAAATAACACTATTTCTTGTGGCATAACATCTCCAGAAATAGTTCAGCTGGAAGTGCCACTCTATTAGCAAGTGCTAGTATCTTTGCAGAGAAGGCAGCTGGTCAGGCACACAGGCTTAAAGCAATGGCCCCTCTAATTTAACAGAACTGGCTGTGTACAAGAAACTTTAATTTGGAAGTACTACCACTTTTAATTGCTGGTGTTGTCACCCACCAGGCCTCCAGTGGCCCCCGAGGCACATCACAGGGCTGAACCTCAGGCAGGAGGAATGAGCTCAGCTGCCCCGCCTGCAGGCCTGACCCCAGTGTTTTCCCACTGCTTCCCTGGGTCCCCACAAGGCTGCACCCGCTCTCTAGGAATGCAGAGAATATCCTAAAATGACAGCCTACTGAAAGGCACCGAAACCAGGGGAAAGCTCACAGCCATCCATGGCAGTGCTGTTGCAGAGTTTAGTGAAGGAAAACGGGGCGCATCTCCTCGACTGCTGGGGAGGAAAGTGCCCAGCTGGTGTTTGCATCGTCTGCAGCAGAGCCCGGGAGGGGCCGGGGAGGCACACCAGGGCCCCTCTTCTCCATCTCCCCGAGCTGCAGTCACCTCGCTGGGCTTGTGGGTTGTGCTTTAGAGCCGGGACGGAGCCTGGGCGGTCCCGCAGGCAGCGGGCACGGCGGAGCGGAGCGCGGGCTCCGGGACTGCGGGCCGGCCAAGGGCAACGCCAGCCCGGGCCGAGGGGCTGCCAGGGCTGCCGGCCCCCCAGAGCCCCCAGGGCTGCCACTGCCAGGGCTGCCGGGCCCCCAGAGCCCCCAGAGCCCCCCAGAGCTGCCGGGGCCCCCAGGGCAGGACGGGCTTTCCCTCACCCCCATTTGCATGTGAAAGAAACACTGAGCACTGCGGGGTTTGGTGCCAGGCTATAAATACAACTTTCACTCAAGTCAAAGTACTTTGTTTTGTTATTTCTCCTTCAAAGCATCTGCTGTTTTCTATTGATGCCAAATGGATTAATTGTATACAGCAACCGATGAATAAATAAATAACAATAAACTCCTTTCATCAGAAGAGTGCAGCCTTTCATCTTTATCACCAGAAAAAGAAGGCGGCCTAGCTCATGAAAGAAGCAGTGAAATAGCCTTTCCTGAAAGCTAGTTTTGATCATATTTTGATAATATTTTACCAGAGTTCCTAAGTATGTTAATTATATACAGATTCTCCACACTTTAACCACCCCCATTCACATTAAAACCTCTCTTGCTGATAATTTAATGAACTAGTAGAACAGTCTGGCAGTGATTCTCGTATTTAGCTGTGTCACATGATTTATTTTAAATGTAAATTTTGGAGTAAAACCAAATAAACAAGCCACAAAATTTTTGGCCATTTTTCATCAAATCAGACATAGATTAGCAAAAATCAATAATATACAATATGAGGAAAAAAACCCTATGAATTACATAATTCCTTAGTCAGGAGTGCTATTGGGTTGATTATGAAAGGTGAAGCAGAAGCAGTATTTTGACTTTTCCTGGCTTCCCATTTATGTCTTCTGTAACACATGAGGACAATTCATCAGGGAATGTAACAGGAGATGAGCAGCTCCTGCCCATTCAGCTCCAGACACTGAAACATCCCGAATGCTTTCTATAGCTGTCAACAAAAACTTATCTACTCCAGGAGTCGAAGTGACAGATTATCAAAACAGTAAAGCTCTGTTAATCAGTTATGCAAAAAAAGTGCACACAGATATGCATGAGAGAAATTGTCTGAACACAAATTCTGAGACACTCAAAAATGAAGTTTATAAATGTCTGTTAAAATGGTACATCACTACTTCAATTTTTTTCTGCAAAATACAGCAAAATGTTGTGAGACATGTAGTATTTTAGTTCTGAAGGCACTTCATATTTGAGTAGATAATGCAAGTATTTGTCCTGTATTCAGATTCAGAAAAGGCAGTTGGGTTTGACCAATACTGCTACGTGGTGTGAGGTTGATCTCACACGATGCCCGTCCTGGTCAGCCCTGTACTCAGCTGCTGGGACTCAGATCATACCCAGGCATTTCCAAGCTGTACTTTCCTCACAGTTAATGGCAGGAGGGGTATTTCCAGTGTGAATTCATCCTGTTGTATGGTGGACAGTGCTGGACAGCACTGGGGTGGCCTCGCTGGGCTGAGCCAGGGGCATAGTCATACGAGCAGGACGCAGTCCTTGGCCATGTCAGTATTGTCAGGAGATCCACAGGACACTCCAGTTAGCACCACAATAAAAGTACTCACCAGGCAACATCTGCCTATTTGCCAAGGTTTTTACACTGTCTCTGTGAAGGAATAATTTAAAGAACTTCCATGAGTCAATGTAGACATTTGGTTTCTTTTGTACATTTTAAGCTTAACTGCATGTATGATAGTGGATGTATCATTAAAAGGAGTGGGATTGCACTGAGTGTTAAGATTTGAAAGTATGTTTTAATATCAGACCCTCTGTGATCAGTTCACAGGCAAAAAAATATCCTCATCCAGATATTCAGTTATTGCTGATTTGAATACAAGATTTTTGAAATAAGGGACAGATTCTAAATGTACAGTTCTCATGAAATAAGAAGATTTAAGGGTTTAAGTATTCTAGTGTGAAAAATCTTACTTTTGAGGAGTAGCAAGATTTTTTTATTGAGGCATTTATAAATGGATATATTGATAGTTTGCTGCATAATTTGTTTGCAATTAATTTTAATCAGTATGCATTTAATATTTTCTGCACAGGCACCAATGCTGAAAAACTGACAAGTCTGTTAGAAATTACTGCTTGAAAACATGGAAGTGGCTGTTACAATTTCAAATGCTGAAGCATAAATGCTGCACCTATGTACTGATTAAAATATTGCAAGTTTTCACTTATTAATAAAATATANGGGGGGGAGTGAGGGGGAGGGAGAGCAGCGATCTCCAACACAGCAAATCCGTGATATGCTGGTTTGCACTCTGCAGCTAAATACCATCATCTCCTGTTAACACTTAGTATGTTCATACATGCTCATAGAGGGATGTGTACTGAAATCATGTATAAAGGCATGAAGGGATGGTTTATTTTTCCAATGTCTTCAAGACCCCGGGCTGGCTCCCTCTCGTGGTTACCGGCAGCTTTTGCTTCGGGAAAAGGGAAAGCAGATTCAGAGGCAATCAATAAACAGTGGAAGGGGATGAGAGTAAGAGAACAATAGGAAACAAGTAAGTGGAAATGTAATCGTTATGATAAACATAACATAAACCCTTATAGAAATAATTGAATTTCAATCCCTTTCATTCCTTGTCTCGTAACAAGAATATTGGATGAAATCAATAGCAGTTGAGGACAAATGTGGAATGCCTTAATGCTGTTATTCTGTAACTTGTGGCAACGAGTTCCATGGGTAACAGTGTGGGACAATGTTTTAGCGAGTTCAAGCCCAAAATTTGACAAGCTCGCAATAGCAGTATTTTGGCTTTTAGCTAGCCAAAATGTAACAGACATTCAGAAGAACTATCATAAAATCAAGTCACTCTGTGACTGTCTCCTACAGAATTTCTTGTACTTTCCTCTGAAGCCCAGCTGATGTATCAGCAGTACTGCTGATGGGCCCTAAGTCCAGTCCACGGTGACAGCTCAGGGGCAAAATGAAACTCTTAATTTCAGCCCAAGTTTCATGTTCACGTGCAAGGGGAAGGACAGACGGGTCCTTTGAATAAGCATTTTTAAAAAGCACAGACATAAGGTGTTCTGAGCTTTAAAAACTGCTTGGAATCACATGGCTCTTCACAATGAGGGAAAGGCAAAAGGCAAACTGATTGTATCGTGCAGCAGAAATTAACATTACATGCTTTTGTTTGCATTCTGTTGTGCACTGTCTTCTAAAGCACCACTTGGTTCTTTGCAGCTCCTGTTATTTCTATGCCACCTCAGGATGCCCAGAATTATACAGGCAATGATGTAATTTTTGGCTGTGAGGTGTCAGCCTATCCTATGCCACACCTTGAATGGAAGAAAAAGGGGAATAAAATGTTTCTGCCAGGAGATGACACTCATGTCTCAGTTCAGGTAAAACTTGAGTTTTCCATGTCATACAATTTGGGAAGAGGAGTGGGGTGGTTAATCTGTGCATTCCTCCTACTGTTGCAATATATAAATTCTCAATAGGGGCCCTCTGACTATGCAGATAATGATTATTTCAGTCAGTGCTTTGGCAGTCCCAGAAGAAAGAACAACAGCCAGGGTACCATCTGGCTTGCTTCAGGGAAAGAAAAGATGGAAGAGTCTCTTCATGTAGGTCTGATTCTGAAAAACCGGAGCAAACATATAAAAGGAACCACTTAGGCTACTGCCTGAAAGAAGGAGCATTCTGGGAAGGATGGCTGTTTGCAGCACTTTTTCTACTCTTGATGCAGAAAGCCCAATTCTGACAGGTATCTAAAGTTCTCCTTTGCAAGATGCTGTTTCTGAGAACTGTCATTTGGGTTCTGTCCCTGAGGCATTCATAAGGAAAGCAAAGAACTTGCCGATTTTATGGTTGGCCTTGGTATTATAATCTGAGGGGAATGAGTCGAATGGCACTGGTATAGGCTTCAAGCAGATCTAGAAATAGGCTGAAAGTTTTAGCTGAAATCAAATAAATCAAAATGTTAACACTTTTAAAAGGAAATAACATTCTGGAGAGATGAGCAAACGGTATCAGCTGTGCAGGAAGGCTGAAGCCTGTACTAATGCCTTCTCCATGCCTTCTCCAATGCCCAAAAAGCATGAGCAGAGACTACGAAGTGAAATGTATAACAAATTTCTGGATACACAGCAAGATCCATTAACATGGGACACAACCTGAAAAAAAGGTAGAAAGGAAAAACATAGAAAAATAAAATTAAAGTACCAAAAATACCAGAGTCTAAGTCATTTGGAAATTCTTCCGAAGGCATCAGGAACACAGGTGGGATTAGTGGGCTTAAAGTTGCTGAGAGACAACGGTGCAAGGAGCCACATCCAAATGCTGGTCACCTCAGAGGCTAAACTGACCCCTGTTCACCTGTCTCATTAATACATTCAGTGTGAGAACGTCTCTGTTACCATCTTTTAGTGGGTTTGCATTAGGTGTTTGGAAAAGAAAACTCACCCCTTTAGAGGCTTTAGTCCAAGCCAGTTGAAACCAATTGTCATGAAGTGTGAAATCTCCCGGAACATCATGCCAATCCATTAAAACCTGGCTGCTGAGTGGCAGCCAGGTCAGGCCCCTTGGCCCTGAACAACTCACCCAGATTCACTCCCTGCTCTCAACCTGAAGAAACTGCTGAACTTGAGAACAGGTAGCAATGCTTTGAATCAGCAGCAAGTGCTGCTGGGACAAGACACAGGAGCAGCATGAGAAGGAACAGGAATGAGAACACTGTGAAGGGCAATGAAACTGGAAGAGCAGAGTTTGGGAGCACATGAACTGAGAGGCACAGAGCAGTAAGAACAGGAACAAACAGAATCAAAGCATGATGGCACTTTAAAAAAAGAAGCAAAGGTTGTAATGATATTTAATCTATCCACAATTATTTTTGAGAAATATCATGGTGTCTCCTTAATTTCAAACATTTCTTTCCTTCTCAAAGGCAAGAGGTGGGCCTCAGAAGTATGGTGTGACAGGTTGGCTGCAGATTCAAGGCCTCAAAAAATCAGATGAAGGCATTTACATCTGCCACACCAAAAATAAGTATGGTGCAACATATGCCTCTGCAAGACTGAAAGTCATTGATGGTAATTATTTTTTTATTTGGATGTAAAGAATATAAACATGCATACAAGCAGGCTGCAAAGGATAGGTTTTTCAGAATGCAGATAACGATAGGAGAAATTTCCCAAAGGTGCTCATATTTTAACTTTTTGGTGTGCTATTTTTTTACTTTATCCCCTAATGGGTTAATATTGTCATACTTTGCTACAAATCATACCAGCTTCCAGAAAACAGAAAGATGTGGATTAGAGCCATACAACTGAGACACATATTCTTCCACAATCCTTATTCTACAGAAAAGTAGGACAGATGTTAGTAGGACCCAGAACAACAGCAGTTGTAGCTGAGGGAGTCTTTGAACCATGACAGATATGCTTAGATTTTTATTTTTCAAAAAATTAGGAAGGAAACAGTTTTTGTTCCTGGATGAGAGTGTTTAGAAAGATGTAAGATATAGCTTTGTTATTGTTTTGCATTGGGCCCAGACCTGCAGAATAACATCCTTCTTCCTCCATCCTTCTTTCCTTTCTTGGAAAATTCAGGATAAAGATGCATTGTCTTATTTTTACCTCCTGATCTCGAGGAGTTTGGCACTGCAAGTTTCTGCAAGTGGCTTTCAAAGCATTTTTATCTCTGGTAATATTTGCAGGTGCACAGGACCTGCAGAGGACTGACCTCATAGTTTACTAGTGTTGGGAATTAAATGCATTTTCAACATGTCCTCAGCACAGGAAATGCATGGACCTGTTAGAGTGGGTCCAGAGGAGAGCACAGAGATGCTCCAAGGGCTGGAGCACCTCTGCTATGGGGCAAGCTGAGCAAGCTGGTGATGTTAAGCCTGGAGAAGAGAAGGCTGCAGGAAGACCAGAGTGTCCCATCCAGTGTCTAAATGGGGCTTATAAAAAGGAGGAAGAGGGACTTTTTATACAGGCAGATAGTGGTTGGACAAAGGAGAACAGTTTTAAACTAAAATAGGAGAGATTTAGATTAGATATTAGGAAGAAATTCTTGGCTATGAGAGTGGGGAGGCCCTGGCACAGGTTGCTCAGAGAAGCTGTGGCAGCCCCATCCCCGGAAGTGTCCAAGGCCAGGTTGGATGGGGTTTGGAGCAACCTGATCTAGTGGAAGGTGTTCCTGCCTGTGGCAGGAGGTGGAATTAGATGAGCTTTAATATCCCTTCCAGCCCAAACTATTTGGGGATTCCATGAAACTATACAGAAATTTGCTCATGCATCATGAGCTTCAGTGGTATGAGGTCAAGTTATCAGATAAAACCCCTCTCCTTTTCATAGATAACAAGGATTCAGAAACTCTGAGCTTGATGTATAAATCCACACCTGTACTTTCATCTTCGTTCCTATCTTCAACTATTTTAATCTGGATTCAATCATGTCTTGCAGACCCATCTCCTGCATTTGCTGGCAGTAGAAGTGTAAGCTACAGCATTGAATACGAGGAGTATTATGACAACTCCGATGAAGATGATGATGAAGAATATGAATCTGGGGATTATGATAATGGAAACAACCTTGAATAATAATTCTGTTGTCCAATACCTTTCACACTGTTATATTTACTAGCAGTCTCTCTACTGTAAATGGCTTCTCTGATAACACATATATTCACTTGTCTATCCACCTTCCTGAAATTCAGCTTTGAATGAAGTGTATCATACTGCTTACCAGAAGTAAGAACAGTTGTAACAACTTGCATTTAGACTGTTAAATAAAATTCTTCAACATGCACCTTTCTACTAAGTATACCAAAGGGATCAAAATTTGTATTAATTTTTAATTATATTATAATTTATTTCACACATTCTAATTTGTCTAGCAAAAATGTCAGTAGTTAAACAAAATTTTTACCTTATATTAATTTTCCTTTATTTCTGTAATGTACTAAGAAATATCAAGAGATTGTTCACATGGCAACAAGCCTAAGTAAGTATGGAGGTTGCAAACCAGTCTTTAATCTCCTTAGTTCATGTTTTCTCATAAGTTTCAGCAAGATTTTCCTTCTCATTTGAAATTTTTCATGATTAATCTCACCAAAGGTGAATCATCAGTCTTTTGGGCAATTATTTTGTTTACTTTTAATAGACACATGAAGCAATCCCAGTCTAAGGCAAGTAAGTGCTATTTCACTGGCAGTATTCAGACATACCCTGAAAACATTCCGTGTGCATTCAAACAGCTGAACACATCTTTGAAGCCCTTTTTGAAACAGCTCCCCCATTACTCCTCACAGCGCTGGCTCCTTCCCCCCAGCCCAGGGAGCAATTCTGAGTTTGAGATCGTTATTTTCACTCTGAACATGATGGTGTTTGGTGGGCATTACTGCAGTTTAAAGGCGGCAGCTGCTCTGTAGCTCAGTGCCTGCCCTTCAAACACAGAGATCTGCACTTCAGGGTTTCCTTTGTCCTGGGCTGTGAACGAGTTGCTCCTGCCTCTGACCCATCCATACCATGTCCTGCTAAAGCACAGCCAGCATTGACAGGCTGCTGGAAACGGTGGCCGAAAAGCAGGAATTGCTTTCTTTCTGAAACCCACCAAATGCATGCACATTGTTAAAATTGATCCACATGAAACAAAGCAAAGGAAACAAATTCAAAAACATAATACTTCCAAGTGTAGAGTGAGAAATTTCTCCAATTGCTTTTGTTAACCATTTACATGAATGCTGCCTCTGAATTAATGGGTGATGGAAGACACAGGTGAAACCCACACCTCTGGTTCCTATTGGCTGAGGAAAGATGAACAGCAGTAAATTACTCAACATTTAGGACATGGAAGCAGAAATTCAGGCAGTTGCATGGAAAGCCTCAGTATCTGCAGCCTTTTTCATCCAAGACACAAACCCATGTAGTGAATAGAGGTAACTACAAGTTAAATTGGTGGTGACAAGGAAGCTTTAGGGGCAATCCTACTGTATACATAGACATACTGTGTAGAATTTTTAATGTATATACAGTGCATCACAAATTCCTCCTTCAATGTGCTATTTGTGCCTTTTTTGCTGTTAGAAAGATTTTTTCATTCAATTTGAATTACATTAAGAAATTGGCTATAGACTGTGTTTGCCCTGAGGTATTATTGACCTTTGTCCAGATAGCAAACAAGCAAAGAATAATTTATTTAGTTTCAGACTTCAGGGAGTATCGTCAGCTTACGAGAAGGAAGCATATCGTTGTGTCACTGAAAAAGATTAATTAGTTTAAATTAGAAGTATGTAGTGACTTCATATTTAATTACTGATTTTGCTTTTACTGACTCTTCCTGGTCTTCTTAGTGTTATGTCTAGTAACTTTTTTTGCTTATCCACTATATATTAACTTGAGAATAAAATTATCTGGTAGAAATCAGTGATTATTTTTTATGAAACTATTTAATATGCAGGCTTATATTCAAGATCAATTGTGACCTACATTACAAAGTAATGAATTAGATTACTAAAGTAATCACTAAATGGTGACAATATATATTGGCAGAGTCTGGTACATGGCACAGAAAATAATCTTGAAATCATTAGCCATAGAAACAAATCAGAATTCTACAGGGCTTTTTGCTGTTATTAATATGAAATAAAAAACAGAAAGAAAAGAAGGTTTGAATGAGAAAATATGCAGCACAACCATAGCAAATACCAGTCTGTGAGTGCTTGGTCTGATGGACTATGTATATTTAAGAAAACCTAATCCTTCCAGAACAAAGAATTCTAAATTAAATATGTTGCATTTCTCTCTGTATGTATTCTTTTATACATTTAATATATATTTAATAAGTTCAGCTAAATTATATGCCATTCCTTTTAGTAAAAAACCTGCATTTTCGGAAAAGTCCCAAAGCAATGCAAAAAAAAGGAGTATGAATACCTTGAACAATTCCTAGCTCCTTTTTTACAGGAGGAGACAGAAATGTTTGTATAATTGTTTATATGCTTTAATCAAGTAATTTAATATTAAATTTTAAAAAGCATGGAGAAGGTTCAGCCCTTGCTAAGCAGCATGGCAAATGAATGGATCTAACTGTGAACGCATTGCTTGTAGCTACAGGTCTATTCACATAACACAAAGTAAGAGCAAGTTTAAGAAGCCAGATTTATTCCATCTGGGAGGAAATGAGACAGCCTTGAGCTGAAAACTGTGCAGTAGTCCTGGTACTGTATCTTGTGAGGCAGACCTAAACCCTTGTTTGCTTGAGCTCCCACTGAACTCTGCAAGAATTTTGTTAGTTCGCATGGAAGCAAGTCTGAATTTCATGGCACAGCTTCCTTCTGTGACACAAGCATCTTCACTCTGTCATTTCCCCCTCCCATGTGAAGGTAAAGAAATGCTATAGAAGTTGCCAAAGAAATTATGCTACTTAATGCAGCTTTGTCCTTTGGGCTAGGACCCTGACATAGGCTGGGGTACTTTCGCAATCTAACATTCTTACTTGCTGTGTTAAATCTCAGTTTTGTCAGGAATTCCATTAATTCTTTAGTTAGACCAGTTTTTCCCCTCTTAAAATAATCAGGCTATAGTTGACAGAAATCAGATATAGAAAGGCAATTGTGTTTCAGAGAGTAAAATGATTCAACTGATGGTTAAATAAGGCGCAGTCACAGGGCTGCACTCTGCAGCTGAGCTCCCTGCCTGCCCCGTGGCACAAGCTTTGTGCTCTCCACTTCTCTCCGTGCTCGGTCATCGCCCCGAGACTCAGGCTGGAGGGGAACAGGCATTCCGGGCTAGGAAGACACACACTTACTCCAAACCAGCTGGAAACTGGCTCATCCTGCACACTTGGGTACATGTGCCATCCACAGACTCTGCTCTTGAACTATTTATTTAACTTATTAACCTCATTTCTGTTTTAATTTTGCTTCAGTCTCCAATAACTAATTAAGGTATTTTGTACAAAAGTGTATGGTTCAGTGATTGAACTGTGATAGCTCATGTACAAAGAAATTACTCTTCCTGCCCTGATATTGTTGTAATTCAACCTCACTGCCAAAAACGAATCCAGCAAATATACCCAACTGAAGCAGCATTCACGGTTTTTTCCAGTTTCAGGATATTCCTGCACTTTCCACAGCAGAATCCCCCTCCCGGCTGCTGCCCTGGTCCAACGAGAGCCTCAGCAACACAGGCCTTGCTTTGGACCTCTTCGGTACAGACAGAGAAGCGCTACTATGGCTTGGCCCATGTATTGACTATTTGCATTTAAAAGTACGAAATGACTGCCACACCGAATCACTGCCACGCAACTTGTGAGCGGCTGCTGCAAAGCGGGAATGCCCTTATGGTCTCTCACGGGCTGTGAGCCGCAGCTCCCGCGGCCGCTGTGCGAGCCCGTCCTGCGGCTGCTGCTGCTGCTGCCCCGGGCTGAGCGCCCCTTCTGAGGAGGCTGTGCCTGATCAACCCGCACGGCACAGACCAGGGCCGGGCCGGTGCGGGCCGGCCCCGCACACTCACCGATCGGGCGCTCTGCGGC
>VXBX01009335.1:202325-304655 GCA_013400415.1 Scytalopus superciliaris | reverse complement strand
GGGGGCTGGGCCGGGGGGCTCTGACCGGGGACACTGACCGGGGGACACTGACCGGGGGCCGGGCCCGGGGCTGCTGCGGCCGCGCTGCGCTGGTGTCTGCCGGCTCTGGCACTGCCAGAGAGACATTTTACGCGTTTATTTAAGTACTTGGGTACCAGGCACGGCACATAAGAAGACCACTACAATACCCGTTTTTTTCTTTTTTTTTCAAACTGTGACAATTCAGTTATGCCCATCGTGTCCTTCTTGCATAGAGCTGGTGGAACTTTCTTACTAGAGTGTTTTCATTTAGCAAATGCTGATTAAAATCATAACATCTGTGGGAATTTGTCACTGCCAGCAAAGCTTCAGTGAGGACCCTGCCTGGTTTCCTCCCGCCTTGCTCAGCTCCTGGGCTGGCAGGGGGTTGCTGTGAGCGGGGTCCGGGGTCCCCGGCCCGTAGTTCTTTCACAGGAGTGCTCCCGGGGACTCCACAGAGTTGGAGACATGGGACTACAAGTATGCGGAGAACTTTATTCAGCATGTTGTTGAGTGTTACAAAAACACGACAAGGGGCGGGAGGGAAGGAAATCTAACTTTTTTCATTAGGATGTGAATGGGCTTCTTAGGAGAAATTCCACTTCTTCATGATCAAAACCACCACTTCTTATTCAGGTCTGTTTCTACTCCCATCTCACTTAAAGCGGCCAGCATCTGATGGCTGGATCATCCCCACTGGCATAATTGTTTTCTTAGGAATTACCTGTCAGCTGTTGATAAGTGTTTGAGCAAATTAGGTGTCTGAAGGCATCAGTTTCACATGTTTTGTCTCATATTAAAGTATTGTGACAGTCTCCTGCTTTCATAGAGAAAATATGTATCTAATCTAGAGAGAGTTAGTTTTTGACTTCTCATTGGTTTCTCCAATTATTTTTTTCTTAATAAAGTTAAATAGTGCCTCTGCTGCTCAGTGGAGTTGCCTTCACACAACGTGGTTGTGTTTGATGATTTCAAGTTGTATTTCTTGGTTTTGCTGTCAGAATCAAGGAAAAGCAGCACTTTTCCTCAGTACTACATTTGAAATATAACCTAGAGAACATCTAACAAGTTCATTGGCAGTCTGAGCATTCTGAGCACTTTCTGGCCATGCCTCCAGCCTGTCAATAAGAAACGCTGTCATAGCATTCTTCTGAGACCAAACACGTCCCAATAAAGGGCTGCAGGTCATCAGTCTTCATATCCCATACCCCAGCTTTTCTTCAAATGTCATCTAGTTTTTTTTAGGCCTTACTTTTTTACCTGTACTTCAGATAAAATGCTTCACAATTCTGCCTTGTCAACAAGAAGTTAATTGTGATCCTTAGCCTAAATTTCTACATTTTGGTGTAACCTTAACATATTAACACTATGCATTAAAGTGCATATGTTCCTGAAATCCACTAATTCTTTGTGTATAAATGATTGCTTAGCCAGCTTGGCACGTGGAAGGTGGGAGTTTAGATTTTTGCCTGTTGGTACTGCCAGGAAGGTCGAGCCCCTGGTGTCCCACAGTCTGTCAGTGCCTCCTAATGAGACCCTTCACTAGCAGATGCACAAGGTCAGAGGGTACTTTGACTACCCTTTTGTGTGGGGGCTCAACAGAGCCAAGACCCCTCAGCGGGTCCTGCCAGGGTGTTACCCAGTGCCGGCAACCACAAGGACTCACTTTGACAATTTACAGAATATCACTTCTTACTAACACAAATTGTGGCAGGTTAATAAGGTTTGGAGGCTGTTGGTGATAGTGTCGACTGCAAAAGTATGTTTTCAAGCAATCTACTGATACATATATTAAGGAAGCACAAGTTCTGATATGAAGCAATCTACTAATATGAGCACAAGCAAAAGCTCTAGTCCTAAAAGCAGCATTTAACATACGTAGAGTATAATTCTCACCCAAGGCGTCCCTCTGGGTGGGGAGAAGATGGACTCAGGCCATTGACTGGCCCCAGCAGTTTCAATGGAGGTCTTCTCCCACACTTTCCCCATATCCCCAACTTTTATATGATTTTCTTTATGTTTGGGTGGAGTTTGAGTGGCTGTATTCATAACTACCTTTTTCCTGATTGGAGGGTGGTTGTGGTCATTGCTTGGCACTTGAGGAAGGGTTCAACATAGTTGTTGGCTTCAGCAGCAGAGCATCTTGATTCTCCCTTGTCGGACAGGTTCTGTATGGTCTCCGTACCACAATGTTCTCCCATTCTGCTGGGATTAGAATGGAGGGGGGTCAAGTCATCTTTGCTTTGTTCCATACTCTTCTCTGTTTCTCTGAGCAGATGTTTGTCATTGTACTGGGGAGCATGTCAACCTCCATCCATCTAGGGAGTTGCAGCTGCTTTTTACCCTAAAATTCTGAATCTCCTTTAGGTTTAACTCTATCCATCATCCCATACAACTTATAAATAATTTTCTGTCTTGATGTCAGTTATTGTGCAGGTGATATAGACCTTGGTGATTGGGCTGGTGTCCCAGTTTTATTCTGTAGTTTCTCAAACTTGTTGTTAAGTTTGTCCAGACCTGAAAGTCAAGTTTCTAATCAAATATAAGAAAGTCTTTAACTTTTACTGGTTGTGACATGATAATTTGTTTCACGCTTCTCAGTTTGTATTGGGCTTGACCCATTATGGAAAGATGCATTGTAATTATGTCTGAAGACTCGTCTTTGCTGGATGTTCTTATTCACAAGATTTGCCCCAATTTTGTGGGGTTTATGTGTGTAATATTTTTCCTAATGTATGTGCTTGCATTTTATGAGCCTTAGTGAGCTTTAATTGGTATGAATTTTGCTTCATTTAAAATTACATTACTGGGATACTTAGCTGTTCCTTATTTTTCCCTCACTCTCTCTGGATGTAGGATAGGGGGGGAAAAAAAGCAAAAGAGGTCTCTGTTGAGCTCAGCCTTTGAAGTCCTTGATCTGTTCACTCCAGGAGCAAATGTACTGTTTGTTATAACTTCTCCAAAGGAACAAGTACATGGCTACTTTTTGACTGAAAATCAGGGACTCGTAAAGTATCATCATTACTGAAATGCAGAAGGAGCTGATCAAGTGCAGGGACTCTATGTGCACAACAACAAAAATGGGAAAAAGACTGTGATTTTTAAAAATTTTGTAAGGAAATTAGGTGCTTTGATTGACAAATTCAAGCGTATTTTGCTTGCCAGAGACACTGACTTGGAATTTTAAAAGACATTTGAGCTACAGTATATGTGAGGGAGATTGTGCTGAAACCAGATCCTTTATTTAAAGTGCAAAATATATTTCTAGAAGGGCTGGTGAGCAGAATTATGACTCAAACTTTTAAATGATATTGGTGAAATACTATGTGCTCTCTTTTCTTTCTAGGCCACACTCAAATAATGAAGTATTTACCCAGTACCTTCTAATGATATGGCCAATTCTTGAGGAGAGTTACACAGGCTTTGGGAACCTGATGGATGCTAAAACTTCTGTTTGTATAATGGTTCCTAAACATGCTCAAAAGATTCATCTCTCTTGTGAGACAGTGACTAGGAGATATAAATCATATCCCTCACATAGGAGGGAGAGATTCCCCACACACACCTTCTCTACCAAAGAGTACTTTTTCGGCTTCTAAGCAGAGAGGAATTTTAGCTCTTCCCTTGCTGCTATAGCTTCTAAATTGTCCCATCTTTTGCTGATATTTGCATCAACAGATGCAGACAAAGTAATCACAGGTTTTTAAATGCAATTTGCCAGAAGTTTTCCAGTTAGCATAGCCCAAAATTGACAATTTTCCATCTTTTCATCTCCCTTTGGAAAAACTTGGGGCTTCCCATCTGAAGGTTCAGAAAAATAGAGGGATTGAATCATAGTAAAATACTCTTTGGTAGCTGAGAGAAGAAATGGCAGTTTAATTTCCAGAGTTGTTTTGGCTTCTTGTCACAGAAAGCCTATTTTTTTTTGTAATTTAAATTTGAAAAAACAGGAAAGCTTAACATAGGTAACAGTTTACATTTCTGCTACAGAATCTAAAATTATAAACTAAGAAATCTTACATGTCTGAAAAGCCTTTGTGGATGTTTCAGTTGTGTTATTTCCTTAGCAGTCTGGCAGAAGCAGAAGTACTCTGTAACCACCCATGATCCATCCCAGCAAACCCAG
Organism: Scytalopus superciliaris; assembly: GCA_013400415.1. Classification (NCBI taxonomy): domain Eukaryota; kingdom Metazoa; phylum Chordata; class Aves; order Passeriformes; family Rhinocryptidae; genus Scytalopus; species Scytalopus superciliaris. Next base: position 300,511 of record VXBX01009335.1, on the reverse strand, counting down.
GCTGACAAGGTCCTGCCTGAGCTTATCAACAGCCCTGTCTCAGCCAATGCCAGCTCCTGTTGGAACAAGGAATGGGAAGTGTCTGGGAGATGTGTTATCTGTAAAGGTAATTGTGCTGTCAAGCTTTTTGTTGGTTTTTCTTTTTCCAAAGCACTCTTTTATTTTGTGGTTGTAAAATAGCAGCCCCTGGTGTCAAGCCATTCTGTTTCATGCCTTCGTTTTTTTTCAGCTGATGTGGAGGTAAATTTCTGATACATATCTCTGTGAATGTTAAGCTGAGTATTTATGTTGAGAAAAAGGGTTGGGAAAATTTAAGATATTTGGCAATTTCCTTCCAGGATTGTCCATTATCCATGTATGTGTTGTTGATCCTGGTAATTCAGCAACAAAATACAAAGTTAACAGTTTTTGTTTCTTGCCAGTGAGTTTCTCCTTTGCTTTTCAGGCTTACTTTGTTTATAATACTGTTCAAGTTAATGTACTTTTTGAGTTACTTTGGGAATGTCTAATAAAGGATAAGTTGCAATAATCTGTTTATTAAAAACAAACTCAAGTATACTTCCCCAACATTTTGCAGTTATTTTTATGAATGTACTGTAATTGGAGTTTGCATTTATTATTAAAATGATTGCAGTGTGACTCTTCAGTGTGCAGCTCATTAAAAACAGAGATTTAAATACAAAATTTAGCTTCTTAAGAGATTTCTTTAGTTAAATTAAGAATTTCTGTAGAAAAGAAAATTAAGCCATAGATCTAGTGAATTAAATTTTATACAAAAATTGAAGAAATAATCCCTAAACAATACTAATATATGTTAATAATTAGCATATGATAGTTTCAAATACATATGCATTAACATTCCAGATTGAAGTTCATCCAGTGTGAATTTGAGTGTGATTTAATATTGAAAAGCAGTTCTTTTCCCAACTCCTTCATAATTCACCACACAGCTTTTCACTCCTGTGGTAAAGGGGAGGTTGCATTTTCTATTTTTGCGTGTTTACATGATTTGAGGATCATTGCTATGGACTCTTTTAAGAATTTGAAATGTAAAGGAAAGTTGTGTTTAAATTGCAGTATAGGATGTTTAATCTTACTGAAGGCAGATAGGGCAGCAATGTAACTTTTTCCTGAGAGCTCCCCTAAATTGTCTCTTCTGATTTGCTTGGGTGCACGTGATGATGCAAAACAGGTGGCAGTGAAAAGTTAGGCCCCTTGGTAAGTAGCCAGATTTTTCATTACATGACTTTTGGATGATCATCGGAGCTGTAAAAATAAGTGTAATTGTGACAAACAGCAGGAAAATTTTGATAAGGATGACTTGACCTTTTGGTCACCAGGGTAGCTGAGGCTGCAAACTGCAGATCTTCCCCTGACTCAATGGCAAGGCCTAATTGCAGTTGATTTTAATTATATTTAACAAAAGAGATTTTATTTTTTCTATCAATGCTTCATGGTAGCTCAGTGAAGACAGTGAAATTTTAGTAATTAGTTGCACAATTCTGCATTGTATCTGAATTTCAAAATAGTCCAAGGATCTTAAATCCTGATGATAAGACCATGCCCTCAGATGGAAATACTGGACACCTCCTGCCTCACTTTTTAGACACAAGTTCTCAGAGATGGAATGTATCATTCTGTTTAAACCAATGTGCTGTAAACTACTGTAGAGGGAAGAGGATGAATTTATTTGACAGGTAACATCACAAACCTTTGTTTTTTATGCGAGTGCCCTGTCTTCTTTTTCATCCATGCATGGCTTAATTTTTTCTAATGGTTCTAATTTCATGCAGCTTGCCTTATGACTGTTAGAATACTGAAGTTTGAGAAGTGTGTAGCAGTGAATTTGTAGGTTGTAGTTACTTGGAGTGTATTTTCAGATGGGTGTTTGTTATTAGACAATTCATAAAATTTATGATGAGGGTTTTTTTCAGAGATAATTAGGATGTTTGAAGCTCTAGTTCCCTTAATGTTGGTACAGTTTAGGATACCTCAGCTTAACAATTCCTCTTGATTCTAGAAATGCTGGGAAATATTAAATACAATCCAATTCTATTAGTGCTGGAAAATGGTAACTGCAAGTGCTGATGTTTGAGCAATCCTGTCTTTTTTTTTCCCTGCAGGGCACTGTGGACCATTGTACAATAGGAGTAATGTTTCTCTCAGAACTGATTCAGGAAATGAATCTAGTAAGCATGCTTTGTTTTTTTCTTCTGCAATAGATGTTGGTAAGGCTGCAAGTTGGATGTTTCAGCCCCTCATAAAACTAGTTTGAGAAAGATTTCTTAGACATGAAGGGATTAAAACATCTTCCTCCCCCCACCAAAATACACAGAGACACAAAAAATTCTTAGTGCAGGCACTGTGCCAGTACCAGATATGTTTCCCTCATCACAGTCACCAGAACTATTTCTGTTAATGACTTTCTTTTGCCTGTATCTTAACCTGAGCAAGGTGCCTCAGATCTGGCCGTCCAGAAAGAGGAGCAAACTTGAAGGGAAAAAAGAAGGCATGTCAGAAACCTGATGAGTCTGCATTTAGTGCTGGACCATCATTTTCATTTCTAGTGTCAAATAATTAACCTGCCAGATATTCTCTTCATCTAGTTTGAGCAAGGAAGGGAACACTGTTTATTCTGTCCTTACTTTTTTCATGTTGATTATTCAAGACCTTCAGCATAATATCGTAAAACAGCTGCCTCATTCTGTGTCATCTCCCTGAAGAACATACTGATGTTGGTGTGCTCTCTTTTCAAGAAAGTGAGGCTTTTTATAATTGAACCTAAATTGTTAACATCATAATTGTCCCTTAGTATTTTCTGACTTGATGAATTTTGTACTTAAATAAATAACATGACACCCAATTAAGCTGAAGTGGCCAAAAAAGATTCAAAGACAAAAATTCCTATCTTCTTCCTTCTGTGTCTCTCTTGCTGTTTCTCAGTCTCTCTGTGCCATCTCTCTTTTTATATCTTGCCATAAAAGTTGAACTATCTAAATGCTGAGCTTGTCTTCTTTTTATGTTTTTCTTATTTTAATTGTATCTTGGTTTTGCTGAGTCCTGCCATCTCAGTATTTGCTAGAAGAATTAATTTATTGGACTAGAAGCAACAAAGAAGAAAGACAGATTCTTGTGGAAAGGCATCGCAGTCAAATCAGGCCAAGATGTTTTTCTCCTTCACTAGTTCCCTCATGCCGGCGGCTGTGGCCGAGTGGGTAAAGCCGCCGCCCCTGGATCCGTGCTCCTTCTCGGAAGGACGCCGGTTCGAGTCCTGCGGGTCTCGCTCTGCCAACTTCGTCCGGGCTTGCCCCGGCCAAGGCTAGAGTGTCCCAGGGCTGAAGGGGGTGGGGCCAGTTCCGCGCACGCTGAGCTCCACGTAATAAATCCATTCGCGCAGGAATGAAAAGCATCGTCGTTCGCGATGGCTAGCCACACACACACAGTTCCCTCATCCTCTCTGTAATTGTGGGGTAATTGCAGCCTCTCAATAGCCTTGACAGGAGATGGTGAAGAGCAGCATGCAATAAGCTGGGTCTTTTAGGACCAGGTTGATCTCATCTCAGGTTAAGCTGAGAATTACTTTGTGCTGATCCAGATCTTCCATAGCAGTGGAAGTGGCACCAAGTGGTCCCATTCTACTTCTCTTAAGTTCAGGTATCTCTGCTTTTGAGAGCAACTTCTTTTTTAAATGTTGCATGATTTCTATGCATTGAATTACTTGGGAATGCTTAGTTATTCAGTTTTTCTGAAAACCAAACTAATTAGCTGTTGAAATTTGAACACAGGTGTTGACTAGAATTTAAACTCAAGTGCCATCACAGTGGGCCAGTAGATAATGACTGTGATTTCTTTTTGGCCCAAGGTGTAATCCTGAAGGTTGAGATATGTAATTGAGGTACTGCTGCAAAAAATGAAATAAACTATTGAAGAAATAATGGTGTTAGCTTAGATTTCTTTTACAGTATATTTCTGGTCTAAGTAGCATGTTTTACCCCACATCTGCATTAAGTTTAAAAGGCACATGTGGTGAGCTACCAGTGCTCAGGTAACAGGCAGTATATTTTTTAAATAGTTATAGAAACAGTATGTGTGAGCCCTCATTTCTCAAGAGGGAGCTCTCACTACTCTGTGCAGGTTGTTTCAAATCAGTGTTGGAATTGCATGGTAATGGAGAAATCATATATAATTTAAAAGAAGAATTGGCTATTTTTTGAACAATCTTTTTAGATATAGTAAACACCATTACACATTAAAACATTAAAAGGATGTGTCACTTTCTAGCTGTCTTCAAGTTCAGCTGGGCTGTAGGGACTTTTGTCTCTCATATGTTGAAAAATTTGTTTGAGTGACATCACACGGATTCCCAGACATAAATATAAAGAAATTATAATTGCTGTCTCTATGATGTCAACTTTAGTATAGGAAGCTGGTTTTAGAAATATTTCAGTGTCTGTAGTACACTGAAACATACACTCAACTACAAATGTGTAATCACGAAAATAATTCCAAGGGTTTAGAGAGAATTGCTGGCAGAACAGGTGGTGCCTATACAAGACATGCAGAAATTCAAATTTCAAAGCTGAATTCTTAATTTGGTGTCAATTCTAACATGATGCAGCAGTTGTTGCCAGTTAATGAGGCATCTAATAACACACAGTTGATATTAATTTGTATCATCTGGACTTAAAAAGCTGTTAATAAACATGAGATGTGACTTTGAATTTAGAAAAGGAGCAGACAAACTAGATAAAGTTGTTGCATTTGTATTTATTTTATTTCTTTTCTAGACAAAATTATGTCAGTTTTCCCTCTAATGTTTGCAAATTGTGTCAGGGACTAATGATTAATGTTTCCAGTGCTTTTATGTTGCAATTTGAGGTAATAATTTCTTTCAAGATTAATTTATTTAAATTAAGGGAGGATCAGTAAGGGGATCAGTAAAATGTTCTTACTCACAGAATGTTGAGTATAGATTTCTGAATCGCAACAGCTTATTTTGCTTGCCAAGTACCTTTTCGTTCTGACACTACAGCAGTTAAAAAGCAGTAGAGCCCCTGACAGTTGTATTTATACAGGTGTTGTAAAGAGCTATATTCAGATTACAGGCTGCTCAGTTCACTGGTTTTTTACTGCCAGGTTTTCCTAGACTTACTGAAAAACTAGTGTGAATGTGCAGACTCTGAAACTCATGCTGTTTAGCAGCCTGGGCATCACACTGAAAAATAACTAATTGCTGAGGTACTTTTAACCCATATGATGTACAGGACACAGACTCCACACTGGTCTGGAGTAACTGAAAACCAGAAAACCTTACAGTTTAGTTTTTGCAGTGAATGTCAGCGCTGTTTTACCAAACAGTATCAGTGACATGCTGAGTTTTACCTAGAAGTATTTTATGCAAAGGGATTATTTCACTAGGCATTTAAAAATTACTTATATGCCTGTGAGCTTCAGCTTGACATGGAAGGTGTCTCTGAGGTGGTATTAATGATTTTCCCCTTGCCTGTAAGGAAATACTCTGTCTTTTATGGTTGAAGGATTTATTTTTCTCTTAGAATGTGTTCTCTTGCTCTGTACTTTACAGCTTTACATCTAGACATTTTCCGTTTCATAATTATTTTTAAAGTAGGTTCTGTGCAGGTGACCTAACAAGATTTCTTTTCTCCTTAGCTGTTGGCAAAACCTTTAACCCTTCAGGACCAACAGCAGCAAAGCCTTGCAATGAAACTTTTGAAAACTTACACTAAACTGTTGTAATTTTCATTTCCTTGGAAATTCAACTGATGAATCTGCAGATGACCCATGTGCTGTGCAGGTTCCAACAAACTGGAAAGCAAGTCTGAGGTCTGTGCCCAATGGATTGTGTTTCTTCTTTTGTCCCAATACTTGCAATTGCAAAATAGCTACTAATGTGGAGTAGTTTGTTGCTGGTGAGTTACTGGTAAACTTCTGCTGTTTTTCTCTCACTTTTCCTATTGTTACTTTGACAGAATAAGTGTATTCTGTAACAGACATTCTGTAAATATTTGCAGATATTCAGTAAATCACATTATTTTATTTAGACACCTAACAGTATTCTCATTCCTCAACACCTTGAAGAGGTACAGTATTTGAAGTATGTCTGTTTTCTCTTGTCTTCTTCTTGATGAGAAAACTGGATTTATTTTTTTTCCCCACTGTGCTTGTCTGCTCTAGTATGTGAGCTTGTTAATGAGGTTGTCTTGATTCTTGGGCTGTAGAGGTTTGATTTCCTGAGCTTGTACAGTGCAGATGGTATTCTACTGTAACTATGTCTGTGGTGGGTTGATGCTGTGTGGGCAGCAGGTGCCCACCAAAACTGCTCTGTCACTGCCCTCCTCAGCTGCTCAGGAGAGAGAAAATACCCCGAAAGACTCATGGGTCGAGATAAGGGCAGGGAGAGATCACTCACCAGTTACTCTCACAAGGAAAACACACCTGACTTGGGGAAAATTAAGTCAATTTATTACCAATCAGATCAGGGTAGGGTAATGAGCAATAAAACCAAATCTTAAAACGCCTCCCCCCCTACCCCTGCCTTCTTCCTGGGCTCAGTTTAACTCCCAGTTTCTCTCCTCTGCCCCTACGGCACAGGGGGATGGGGAACTGGGGCTGTGCTGGGTTCATCACACCTTGGCTCTGCCGCTCCTTCCCCCCAGGGACAGGACTTCTTACACTCCTCCCTGCTCCAGTGTGGGGGTCCCTCCTATGGCAGACAGTCCTCCATGGACTCCTCCAGTGGCAGTCCTTCCCATGGGTTGCAGCTCTTCATGAGCTGCTTCCACGGGGGTCTCTTCCATGGGGTGCAGTCCTTCAGGAACAGGATGCTCCAGTGTGGGTCCCCTCACAGGATCACAAGTCCTGCCAGCAAATCTGCTCTAGCCTGGGTTCCTCTCACAACAGGTCCTGCCAGGAGCCAGGTCCAGCACAGGTCCTGCTCCAGTGTGGGCTCCTCCCCGGGCTGCAGGGGGATCTCTGCACCCCCGTGGGCCCCCAAGGGCTGCAGGGGCACAGTCGCCTCCCCAGGGTCTGCACCACGGGCTGCAGGGGAACCTCTGCCCTGTGCCAGTGGAACCCCTGCCCCTCCTTGCCCACCGACCTGGGGCTCTGCAGGGATGTTGCTCTCACACAGGCTCGCTCCTCTCCCTGGCTGAACTTGCTGTTGTCCAGGTTGGGTTTTTCCCTTCTTAAGTACTTATTCCCAAGGTTCTACCACTGTAGAACTGGGTGGGCTGTTGGGCTCGGCCTTGGCCAGTGCGGGTCCATCCTGGAGCTGGCAGCATTGGCTCTGCTGGACACAGGGGAAGCTTCTGACCACTTCTCATAGAGGCCCACCCCTATAGCCCCTGCCTCCAAAACCTGGCCATGCAAACCCAATCCACTGTCCAAGCTGGCTTTAGTGAAATTACCTGGGGTAATGGATGCAGTTTAGCAGCAGCACGGAGATCCTTGTAGGATAGTTTATCCTGCTTCTTGGCAAAATAAAGGAGCCTCATTGGAAGTCTATTACATCTGGCTAAAGCAGCTACACAGTTTCCCATATCCAAGATAGGCAGATTAAGTCTAGCTTACCTGTATGGCATGACACTGGAGTGTTTGATAGTCCTCCTTGTTTCAGCAATACTGTTCATCAGTTTCTGTGCATGACTCCATTCCTCCCCAATCAAGTACAGCAGCCTTGAATTGCAGCATAAGGATGATAAATGGCAAGCAGGGGAATGTGACAAAAGACTGAACTTGGGCAGTGACTAATCTTCTAAGACCCCCTAGGAAGGAGGAGAAGATAGGTTTTACTATCTATTTACTACTATTTTAGTTTAAGTAATTTAGATTGTTCATGGAGGGATCTCCCTTTAGTCATTAAACACAGAGAGTGCCTAAGGAAATTAATGTTTGTTATATGATGTTTTATTTTACACAAGTCTGCATATAAAATAATGGTTATAAATAGAAGAACTTTAAAATGTTAGTTAATTTGTGGGATTTCTTAATTATGAATCGTTGTTGAACTTTTTCTACACTGTTGTGTAAAGCAGATTAAAGTTAGAGTTCATTTGACATGATTCCACAGTGATTTGGTAACTTGGTGTTCCAACTATTCTCTTCTGTTTGTCAGTCTGTAGACTTCAGGATAGGCTGTGGAACTTTATAAAACTTGCTTTTGTTTTAAATACAGACTGAACTAGTTCTTAGTATCTGGAACTTGTCTTAGTGTACTGCTGTAGTAACCTGAAATTTACCTATGTCTGTTATAGAACAGTGTTCAATTTAAGAGCAGTATTCTTTATGGGCTATAGGATAAAATGTGATAAAAAGAGAATAGTGATTTGTTTATTGATTACAATTACCTAATTAGTGCATATATTCATAGTTTATTCTCAGCTGCAGTGATCTCTTGTTTCTATTAAAAAGATGATTCTTTAAAAATAAAGATACCTAATTGTTGCTTGTAGAGACTCTCTCCATGGTCTTGGAGCCAAAGACCTTGGACCTGTTTCTTCATTTGTATCATTCTCTTCCACCAACGCTGTCACAGTTAGTGTGTCACAGTTAGTTACTGCTGTACTCTCAGTTACGGAAAACAGTCTTTTTATATCTATACGTTTCCCAAAAGTTCCTATTTTACTGTATTTAATGTGTATTAGCTTGTTAGGAGTCCTCTGGCTCAGTGCCCAGTCACAATGTCTTTTCTTTGAACTTCAGCCCCAGTTTTCATTTCTGAATCTGAAAGCATTCAACTCCTTCCTCACCCAGTTCAACTGTACTTGGCCACATAGAAAATATCCACCCAATTACTTTGATTAAATCAAACCTTTTTTAAAAGTGAATTTGAAAATTGAGCTGCATTTGTGTCCAGTGATCATACAGACATTGTTTAAAAAATGTTCTTCAGCTACAGAATATACTACAGACAGCAGTAGGTTGGATTGTGTCAAACATTAAGATGATTGTTCTACAAGTTTCATTTTTTTAATCTAACACGGGTTTTTTTTATTCTTCAGGCTCTTTATTTCAGTTCATTTGCTTCTGCAAGGAGATCTTTTGTTCAGCAATCCAGGATGGGCCAAATATCTTGGTAATCTAATCAAAAGAGTGAAACAAATACTTAAAAATACACAAGTATCTCTTTTTTTTTCATATTTTTTTATTTGGAATGCTAAAACAGCTGTGCATTTGTTTTTCCACTTACAGTCTTCATTAATCTACTGAATCTATCAAAACCACTTTCAGCCAGACATGTTTGTTTTGATTTCATATTCAAAACAAAGCAAAACCCTTATGCTGTTTAAATTGTCACCCAATTAGTGATAATGCTCACAAAAATTCTATTAGATTAAGCTTTTAACTTTTAAAAATTTGTCTCTTCAAATTTAAGGTTTCTCTAATCCAGGTAATTGCCATAAATTCTGTTGGATTCTGGACTGGCTAAAGAGCAATTATCAACTAGGAGATCTTGTAATGGTGAGGAGTTGCCCAGAAGCCATCCAACTTACAGCAAATTTTACTGTTGCTAGCCTACAGGTAAGAATATATACCAAAGTGTTCTTTTTTTCTCAGCTCTTGAATAACAAAGAGGACTGATCCTGGTTCTCTGTGTTGGTGTTTTGAGGAGGTGGTGAGGTTTGTCTCTACTTAAAAATGTATTTTTTCAGTAGAACTGAATCCCATTCTTCCTGTGAAGTTTTGTAATGTGGGCAGATTTAATGAAGAAAATGACAACTGAAGTAGCAGATAAATGGATGTGAATCCTCCAGCCTTAGTCCACACCCTTAAAAAAAAAATCCAGCAAACTACCCTGTTTTATCCAACCCTAAAATACTTACACCTGTGCTCCCATGTAAATGCTGAAGTACCTGCACTGAGTAAGTTCTTTAGTTCTGCTTTTGTAGGGTTAGGGTTATATGTGCACACATGCACATTTGCCAATATGCAAAGTCCCCATCAGAGTTGGCTTCAGAAGTTATGTGGAAAATGAGAACCCACATCTGTATGACAAGGACATATATTGCAGGATCAAAATTCTCACAGAATTAAACATTTTACAGATTTATTTCTGACACACACCAGGATAGAGGTGTGCACACTGTTTAAGTAACACTACAGTTAGAGCATTTTTCCAGTTGGTCTCTGGACTTCAGAGTAACAGCTGAAGATAGTGAGCTTTACAAGAATATTTTGACCTTTCGATTCTCAAGTTGCTAATTTCAAGCTCCACAAGCTTGGAAGGTAAAAATAAGGTTGAGATGCATTTCTGTCCTTTACATTTTATCTTAGGTTGTTCTAGACAGTTTCCCACTCAACAAAAATCAATGTAGGATTTTTTGAATGGCCATTTTACAGCACATAAATCTCACATGCACTGCGTAAGAACCTAGGTCTGGATCTGAGTTCTGAGTCATGGATTTCACTCAGAGTGGGTGAGAATGCCTACAAGTTACTCTGACTCCATGCTATACTGAGTGCCATGGCATGTCTCAGTTGTGACTGAGTCCCTCAATGGCTACATGAATGAATAAGACTACTGAAGATAAAAGTATCATGTTTGTCAACTGAAATGTCACACTGGGGTGCTTTAACAGAAGTATGTTTTATTTTTTTACAGCACTGACAGTTCACCCCAAACAGTGTTCATGTCACTTGCTGACTTAATGTCCCACCTCTTAGATACATGTGCACCTGAGATAACAAAGCTTACACTGCTTCTAGACTGGAATATGCTCCTCTAGTTATAAGGTAAGCTTGTCATTGCAAGTTTCAAGCTGTAATGTGGTGTGTTTAATTTTCTGATTTGTTGGCACATTGTATTTTGGTATAGTCTGAGTCTGCTGGTTTTGATTACCATGGTGATTACTGTAGATTGTCGTAATGAGCTGATAGCATTTTATTCTTTTTTCTTATTAAATTCAGGCCAAAATAAAATGTAAATTCTAGCAGTGTTTCCTCTCATGGGCCTTCTGTTTTGAAAAAAGCCTATTCTACCCCATCTTTTTGTTTTCTTACAAGATTATCTACATTAACTATATTGTTGAATTGCAACATGTTCTGATGAGTCACTTTCTAGGGCTGAGGAGGGTGGAGTCATGGAAGAATACAGGATGAACCCCATGCACAAGAAAGGGGAGAAGTAGAACAAGCTAGACAGGGGCAAGTTTGAAATTGGCCAATTTATTAATTTGTATCTTAATTTATATCTTCTTCTTAATAGTTTAGGTGAATGACTACACAGTCCTCATTGTACTATAGCAAATTAAAAAAAAGTGTTTAGATTGCTGAAAAGATTTAATTTTCTTCAAGGGTGTTTATGAATTCCTGCTGGTAGGATCTCCTGTTAGGCTATGGGACTACAGAACAATCCATATCTTCTTTTCCTTTTGATATTTCCACTACTGAGATGATGTCAGTTGTTCACTTAGTGTGAGGAAGTGCATTCAACTTCACCTTTGTTGTCCTTTAGTCTCAGTTTAGCCAAAATCTCATGTTGAAGTTATGTAATCTGTCATCTCGCTGTTTAGTGTCTAAGCTACGGTTGGTGCCATTTGCCTTGTGTTATCACCATAGGTATGTTAAAGGTTGACTTCCTAATGGTTCAAAATCATGAACTTTTCTATCATTGCCTCAGAACAGGAATCAGTAGTACCTAGGGGAGCTTCCAGTGATCCAGGGCTAGGACAGGGAAGAACAAGCAGCTGATTGCAGGTACTGTGAGTTTTACTGGACCTTCTCTCAACCAGCTACACTTCTTTTGGCAACTTTAGATTATTTTCTCTGTTCAGCTTTTCTGTAATGGAATCTCAGTGTTGAACCTCCATGTCTCAGCTCTTTTCTCTACATTCCATACCAGTCTCCAGGCTTGAAGGACTCAGTAGGGCTGAGCTACTGGGTCAAACCATCCGGCTTGACCAGCTCCACTGAAATGTGCTATTGCCTTCGTCAGACTCACCATCAGCACTGACAATTCACTTTCTTTCTTTGGCACTGATAAGAAATTCTTCTTGATATCCATGTTACATTGTGAAGGAGTAAACTTCCTAACCTGTGTAAAAAGTCAACAGGGAAAAGATGAGGAAAGTACTGACCTTAGCTTCTATGAGTCTTTATCATTCTTAAGACAATCTTGGTAGTGCTGTTTCCATGTGTCCCTCCTTGGGTTCAAGTGATGTGTATCCCACTGTTGTGTTGTCTTGCTCTCGTTCATGATGAAGAGAGTTGTAGCATTTCTGTAGACAGCAATATCAAATGTAGATGTTATCAAATGTCCAGGCCATTCTTGAGAAACATAGGTTGTCTGGGAGTTGATTTCATAAGACTGCTTTCATTTGCTCCAAGGAGATTCATACATTCACAAACAAATCCTGTTTTCTGAAATAACCATGTTTCTTAAAAACCAGGGTAGTTGGTAACATCACCCTCCATCCGGGAGCATCCATCAGGTTCTTCAGACAGAGAGAGAGATGGCTTGGAACAGTGGAAGGAGAGTCACTTTTGCCTGTTTATGTGGTTTGAATAGCTATTTTCCCTTTTGTTAAGGGCGAGTGAGGAAATAACACCCTTCTATGAAGGATCTACAAGAGGAGGCTGCTCTACAAACTAGGAGGAGAACTTTTATTTTAAATATTTTTAAATACCTGACAAGAGATCTATTTCAGCCCATCTGGAACATGATTTGCAGCTGCTGTGTATCTTTCAAAGTATTGATATTAGTGCTGTTGGCTTTTGCTTTTTGTTTGTAGATTGTTTGTTGTCTGTGCAGTAAAAGATAACCTGATGAATAAATCTTTCTTCTTGTGATCTGTGGAAGGAGTATAGATGCACTTTATGGCAAGAGCTATTGGTTTCATTTTACAAGTATTCTATAGACTCTCAGCTGGTTTACAGCAGAATGAATGAAGGCTTATAAAGCAGTTGCATGGAATTTTACTAAAGCTTGCTTGTTGCCTTTGGTATCACAGTCTTGTGCTTAAATCGATGAATATGCAAAATCCATTTCTACTAAATATTTGCTTCTTTCCTCCCATCATCCTCTGAGAAACAAGCTGCTTATTAATAGTCTATTCAGGCACAATGGATCTTGGTTATTCAGAATTTACCTTTCTGAATTCATACTGCCAACCTTGTCTTCTCTTTGCTCTGTAAAATATGTGTTAAGAGGAAGGCTTAAGTAGAATACTGTTCTGTGTTTGTTGGAGGTGTATGGGTATGTATGTAAATAAAATGAGATCTGTGTCTGTTGCATTCACCAGCTGCAGTGAGTTCAGCAGTTCAGTGACAGTGGTACAAGATCTGGATGGGAAGACACCTTTTAAGCAACAGTGGCTTGTTCTCTCTATTCCAGAAGTGGCTTAGAAGATCCACTGGATGTTACAGTTATGGTTTTCCTGCAGTGGAGCAACTGTGCATAGTTAGCAGGGGTGAATACCAAAAGACCTGTACACTTCTTTTGCAGTTGTTTGACCAAAATGCACAAAACTGCCAAAAATTATTGCACTCTTCTAGTAGGAATTCTTTAGAAATCGCAGTTCAGGACAGTGAGTATTTAATTTAGCTTTTAGACTGTTTTATGTGTCAATAACTATATACTTGCATATGAAAAAGAGTTGTGATTTTATGGCAGATATAACTAGGCCTTTTCTCAAACAAGCATTAATTATCCAAGTTGCGTTGTATCACATTTTCACTTGTCTTTGTATTAAACAGGGTACGTTGGCATTTATGTGTTTGTTTTAACAACTTGTTACATCTTTAGAATATAGACATGAGAGCTGTAAAAACTTTTTAATTGCTGAAAATCAACATTTTGGTGCCTCAGTTGCCCTCAAGCTGCAACTTGATGAACATTTTTTGAAAATGAAGATGTTAGCTTTCATTCCTTTTGCATTTATCTGTCTGTAAAAATTAGGGCAACATTAAAAACCTTAATTTATTTTATATGGCTCTGTTAGGATGAATTACCTAGTTTTCAAGAAACTGAAGTTATTTATTGTAATGCAAGTGGTAAAAATACACATTTTCATGTGGTTTTTCGTATACCTCTTTCCATATTCTCTGATTTAAATTGTCTTTATATATACTGGCTCTTTCTTATTATAGTTATCGTATGGCTGTTGCATCTTTACATGGATAAAGGGTATTGTTTAGAGAAGGCAAGACAGGTTACTGAATAATATACAGCTGTTTCTTTGCATGCGCTTAAATATTTGTGATTTATTTTGCTGTTCTTTTGTTGAATTTGAATATGCTGATTTTGCTCTATGTGGCAGCCATTTCTTCATTAATTTATAAAAGCTTTCTACTTACCTTTTTATTAGTTCCACTTTCTTCCATGCATCTGTCCACTTCTGTGTGGGAGAACTCTGACTGATGGCCTGATTTCATTGAGTAGCTGCAGTTTGGATTTACACTCCACGCCTCAGTCATGGACACCAAAGGGAGACTACCAGCTGGAGTCTGTCAGTGTTGAAGCTCTGGGGGCTGCTGTTACATGTTAGAAAATATTCAATGTGGTTTAAATATTGTTGCTGTTGTACAAACTCAACATTTGTTTTTGTATTGAACAACAGCTGTTATATCCCCTAGATATACATAGTTAAATTTACATGTTTAATGGCTTTTGATGTTACAAAATAAGTCAATGTAATATTAAGATCTCATTTTATTATACTGTCTTGCTCTTTGTATCAATAGTGATGTGGTCATGGTTTACTAAAACAATAGCAGTACTTAGTGATTACTTGTGATCTATGGTAATGACTGATTTCTTTGGGATTTTTACTGCTATAAAAGACAATTGCAGATTATTACGGCAATAATTATTTTCTAAAACAAAAAATGTCTGCCTCGGAAATTGGAAAAGCAAATGCACTTGAAAATTTTAAATACTGAAGGTGGGATAGAGGGACAGAAGTCATACCTGTTAATTAGTATTGTGCTAAGAGAAGACGGTTACCATCAGAAAAATATCTGCTTAAAAACAAACTCCTGTATTTTGTAAGAAGGAAGGCAGGATTTTGTTTTGGAAAAGTCTGTTGGCCACAGGGTTGACTGTTCTCTCTGCACCAGCTGGCACCACTTCTCAGCTCCTTTGTGATACCCTCTTCAAATGGCCATTCTTTCATAGCTGTTAATGCTACATTCATCTGAGCAATGTCTGTTCTCTGAGACCCTTCAGCTCCTTGGTGTTTTGCTAATAATGGTGCAATCTCCTAGTGTCCTAAATGAAGAGCTGCTTGTAATGCAATGTGTAGTGTGTCTTATGGGTTTTCCTGGAAAGTGTCCTGTTTGTCAGGAAGCACAGGTCTCAAAACTGGGAAATATGTTAATTTTTGTAGATCTGATACTGCCCTTCCAGGTTGTTAGGAATGGAACAGGAACAATATGAGAGGATATTCAGTAGTCTTCCTCATATATCTTGTTTTCTCTAAAAAGACATCTCTTGTTCCCTGTCACAGTGTTGACTGTTACAGATCTGAGTCTGTTTTACAGTTTCATGTGGTATTTTAATAAAAGACCAAGATTTAAAACAAACCTGAATGTTTTCTGTGCTTTTGTTGGAATCATATGGGTGTTATTCCACACATGGTGTGTATTTGTCTCTGCATCTTTTTGATGTATAGAACACACTTTGCTATATACTTCTGACTAAAGCAGAATTACTTATGCTGAACAGTCTGAGGATACTGAAACCCCTCGGAACTGTTAATTGTTCCTGGTTGAAGGAGGTGGAATGAAAACCCTCAGTTTTGAGTTTTTCAAAATACAGTAATTCAAAGCATGAGGGAGACTGAGAAGTTTAGTTTTATGTAAATGTAGACTAGTGTATCAAAGATTTTAAATAAACAAGAAATAAAATCTCAAGAGTTTAGGCAGATGCTATGCATGTCCTTATATATATGTAGAAATATCCAAAATAAAATACTGTTTTCCAGTCATAACATTATTTTATTGGTTTATCTGTAGTTTCTCCTTTATGTTAAACTTTAGAATGAATTTTCAAGACACTGTATTCATCAGGGTATTGTCATCAGTCTTAAGCTGTTGTCATTCTGTAAAATCCTAGAAATGAGAGCAAGATGTCTTCTAGTTTATATAAGTATCTAACTTACTGAGAAGCCTTGTTTGTAGCTTAAATGGAAACCCCTCCAAGTTGTCTTTTCTGTTTTGTCACTGTCATCCAGTTAATTTTAATTTACTACAAAGTGTACTTTGCTAAATAAAAATGGAGTCTAAAGATAGCTTTACTATATTGTAGTCTCATTGCCTTTCAGTTGAGGAAGAAACCTATCATCCTGAAGTTTTAACAGGTCTATATGTTACTTTGTTCTTCAGGTCTTAGTTTTGATCTTACCTCAGGATAGAATACTGCATCCTTCCTGAGAGATTCCATTAGTTACTGGCTTAAAAAGCTGAAGCAGGAAATCTATGTGGCTTGAGTAGAGTCAGGAGGTCAAATTTAAAAGATACTCCACCTTAACGTGCCAAAGAGATTAAAATAATTCAGATTTTGCAACATGACAATGATTTTTCAGCAGAGAGAGGCCAGAAGAATTCATCTGAGTTCATTGTTTGTAAACTGAAGAGTTCTATATTTATAAAGGGGGCTTTCAGTATTTGAAAGTGTGTACAAAATACACCGTATACACAAACTCAAGGAGTGATTTGTAGAACCTTAGCTTTAGAGAAATTACAGTCCTTACATTGTACTTTACCAGAGAAGGACTTCGCCAGTGGATCCTGTAAGTGCTTTAGTGGAGATTGACAGCTAAATAATCTGGAAATTGGAAGGCATGACAGTATAGCTTGGAATAGATGAGCTCGTCTTTCAAACCCCTTTGGAAATAGTCCACAGAGACTTTCAGAACTATGTGGTAGTTCACAGACTCTTTTGTTGAAGGATATGTCTGATTTATTATATAAATGTTTTCTTTTGTGCAAATCACTTTAAACAGGAGTTTAAAATGACAAAGAATTCTTTATTTGAAGTAGAACTAAGAAACAAATAGATTGTAGTGAGACTCAATTACTTCCTAATGCTGTGATAAGTAGATGTAACAGCCCTACTGTAGGTAAAATTGTTCCATGCCTTGAAGTAACTTGTGGCAGGCAAGTGAAGGTGCTGGATTAATTGTCTGTTATCCAGGCTGAGTTTCTTTAATTTGTATTTTAGGTTAATTCTTTGGTGTTTTATTTATAAGCATGTCCAGGTCAATGGGCTGTTGTAGTTTGTATGTCAGTTGTGCTCAGAATTTTTTGCTAGTTGGTTTGTCTTTAAATCTGGTAAAAGGGGAAAGTTGACTGTTCTCTTGACAGTTCTCTGTACTTTGATATCATGTAGAGCTGCTGATACCTTGTGGGAATGTGTTGTATTGGCATCAGGGCTTGTCACCATGAACTGTTCTTCTTTCTGTTTCATGTAGAATGGCTGGCATGGCTTGTCTGTTTTGTGGGTACATTTCTGGAAGAACAGTTAACACACAACAGTACTGATGAGCACGATGCCATGGTTGGGGAATTACCCTGTTGGTAAGTAGGGCTTGTTTTGAATTGTGATTTATTTCTTTTTAATGATGTGTAGTATCAACAGATATTTGGAATTTGAATGCCTCAGTTTCTGTTCAGGTCTTGGGTGGTGAGTGCTCAAGGGTTGTCTGACTCTGTGAATTGAGACCATACCACTGGCTTTGGTCTTTCTTGATGCATCATCCCAAGCCTTAGTCACTAAGGCTATCTTTTCCAAACTGTTTCAGAGGAAGGGAAGGGGATTAAGGGCAGAGATGTCTCTTACTGTAAGCAGTGTTTAGCTATGCCCATGTAGTTGCCTGCTTTCATTTATGTGTTACACAAGTGTAAGTTTCATAAGTTCTGAGTTCTGGCTGCTGTTTCTTGCAGTACTTCCTTTACATTAATTATTGTGGGTTAAGAAGTGCAGAGGAGCTGCTGGTTGAAAATTTAGACTGATTTCTAGACTAAATCTTGGAATAAAAAAGAAGGCTCTGGATTTAGAAATGTGCATACCATAGTCCTCTTTCTGCAGTGAGCTGGGGATTGTTTTGAATGGACAATTTCTTGTGGCAAACACTCTCTTTGTGCCTGTTTGTTCCTGTTTTTTACATCCAGTAGCTAATGAATGAAAAAGGACATGCAACTTAGAATTGGAGAAAAAGGCTGTACATTTTCTTCTTTGTTTCTTGCCTTCCTAATCTACCCTGGGGCTCTGTGGTGTTAGCAGTCTTCCACTATGTTTTTATTAAAAGTGAAAGGTTTTAATATCCAGGCTTACAGATGAAGTAGCTACTGACTTCTAATCCAGTGACTATATATTTCAGAATTGACAAAAGGTGGGAATTAATTCTTGATTTGCTAGGGAATTAGAATTTCAAGGAATAGATAGCAACAAAAATTAAATAAAGGAATATTCCTTTTTAAAAATTAATTAAATTTTCATAGCTGGCATAGACTGAAATCGATTCTTTGAAATCAGTCCTGATAATATGGAGATATGTACCAGAGGTTGTTTTAGAGAGACAGAAGCACGAAGAAGCGAGGCTGGCAGTGCATTCATTATATACTGCATATGTAAACTTCTAAGTACAATAGTTTCAGTTTTCAGGGAACTCCAACAGCTCTCATCTTGCACTTGCAAATGAGCCCTATGCTTCTCAAATGTCTATATTTCTTTCATCATGGAATGGATGGTCTAAGAAAAAAACAAAAAAAACTCTTCTACAAATTCACCACAGTGTAACACATGCATCTGAGAACATTTCAAGTGACAAAGTTATTAGAAAAGCATTACGTTGATGTTTAATTCAATACTGGTCAATCAGTATAATTGGCTTATACAAAACAAAATCTTAGAAGAAACTTAAACTTGGACAAGCAAAAAATAGCTGATGGGTTCCTAAAAAAATTGGCTGTGACAATGCAATTTAATTTGAGAATTCTTCCTGAAAGTGTTTGTTTCTGTTGTTAAGAGTTTTTCAGCAATCTTCTTGTTGGATATCCAGTTACCCCAGTCTAGTAATGAAAAGGCAGAACTGGTAATTCTGTGGTTCTTGGATCAGTTCTGTAAAACATACGGGGAAGATCAGCTTCAGCACACCTCAAAGGTAAATACTGGCTGTAAGCCACAACAAAAAAATCCATGCAGAAATCGACCTGACAATATATCTTGTACATGAAAGCTCTTGAGCTCAGCTTGGGGCAGACTGACTGGACAGAGAGAGAGAGAGAGAAAGAGAGAGGGAACTACTTCCTTCCATGTCTGCTTTGGAGTTTTGGCATGCAAGGAGTTAATATTTTAACAGCTATGTTCATTAAACAATTTTAGGCTACTCTGCATTTCAATTTTTTATTTCAAACGTTTAGCTGGTTTCTGCTATATTGTGTTATATTTCACAGCTGGGTACACAAGATTTATTCTTTTAATAGTTCTGTTCTTTTGACAGTTATTCATTTATGTGATTTCCATTGTATTTCTCACATTACTTGGCTTTTCTGCATTTTAAATAGGGAAGAGGGAAAAGTAAGATGCATTTTTGAAGAGGCAGCAGTTAATTCACCTTAACTGTAGGGGACAGTCATAATATAGATGTTATAAAGAGAATGTCAGTAAGATGAGATCAATTGATCTTGAGAAAGAATTCTGTTGAAGCCTCAAGCAAATCTTTCGCAAGAATTTTGACAGTGACTGAGGTTTGGCTTTAGTTGTGTAGCACTCCTTCCTTGCTTTATAGGGGACAGTCCCAGTCTCCAGGATTCTTTTACCCCTTCAGGTTTGAACTGTACTTCAACTTTATTAAATGGTTTCTCAATATTAAAAATAAAGTTTTACACTATACTGAAGTACTTTTTCATTAAACCAATGTGTTCCTTTCAATTGTCAAAGCTGATTTGTTATTTTTAGATATGGTGGACTGCTCCAGTGCTAAGGAACAGGAGGTACACAGTAAAAATGTACTCATGCTCCAGGTATTTTCGTGAGAAAAATTCCTACTGATGGCAATTCAAAGGCAACATGGCTGTACAGTAGTTCTCATCATGATCATGTAATTTTTTTTTATTATTATACTCTTAATTTTATTATTCCTTTTTATGTATTATTTTTATTATGTTATACTATTATTATTCTTTTTCCTTTATCCAATTTTTAGAGTTTCTATTTCACCTTATATTCTGACTGATGGAGTTGTAACAGCATGGAGAAACCCCAGTGTGCTATTAGGGATTGGTATAGGAGGTTGTATCCCAAGCTTTTGATGATCCTTAGAGAATGCTGGAAGAAGCATTTGGGTATGTGGTGAGTCAGCAGGGAAAGACCTAAGTGCATTATTTTTACTTAAATCACCTGGAACTCTGTCATCAGTAACAAAAATTGTCCAAGTTGAACCTTTGCCAGATAAACAATGTGCTGGAATGACCATAAGCCTGACTCTGCCATTGCACTTTGTGGGGAGGGTTAAATGGCTAATTATTGAGTAAAATGCTGGCTAATGTTTCCATTTGATCTACTGAAGAGCACTTTGAACAGAAGGTTCAAGTGAACTTGTACTGAAAGGACGTGGGGAAAAGCTGCAGGATGAATTTAAGAAAACAGTTTTGTGTTGGTTTATTGTTTCATTTTTTTCCCCCACACCAAACAGTGGACATAAATCAAACTCATCACATACCTTATTTCATATATTGCCTTTGCTTATGGCATGTGCTTGTATGGAACCAGACTGGGACAGTGGGAGCTTTGCAAGACCCTCATGGTGCATAACCATTCAAGTCTCAAACTCCAGGGTTTGTTGGAAATGCAGTTTCACAGTGTTGGTTTGGGTGGGTTTTTTTTAAGGTTTGATTGCATTATCTACCAGCACCATTTAGTTTGCAGTCAAGTTACACTTTCTTTTTTATTTTGTTTGAGTAGTTCCTCATTTGTATCAACAGAATCCCGTGGTCCAGAGCACAGCAATTTATCAGCTCTCCTAAAGAAAGCTGTATGTAAAGGCAGTTTTGGTGGGTTTTTAAACATTTTTCATAAACTAAGCTGTTCGTGTATGTTCTGCAGTGAAGAGCAAGGCAGAAGACAGCCCTGATATGACTGCTGTGTCTCTCCTGCTGTAGCAGCATGGATAGCAGCAGATGGCATGCTTCCCCCACAGTTGTAAATCCTCCCATACAGGGTCTGGCTGGCAGCTATCTACAAATATGCAATAAAAAGGCTCACACTAGGAAGCAGAAGCATCAGACATATATCAGATGACTAAGTTAATACACATTTATATAAATATTCAGGATTGCTTGAATTGTTTTATTTACAGAATGGATAATGGAAACTGCACGCTTCAGCCATGTTGAAAGGATTTCTCTGTTTGCCTGTGTGCTTGCATACAGACAGACAATGGTTAGAGAATGGTGAACAGTCTAATGAAAATGTAGAACAAGTTTTCTATATAAACATACAAATTTTCTTCATTAATTAACTCCTAAGTGTGTGTTTGTAATAAAGGCATACTGATTACAGAAAAAGAGAATTGGCTGGGTAAATGAATGTGTCCTTATTAACCAGCCTGCTGGGGCTTGCTGTCTGAGGAAAGGTAGCAAAACCTTGGAGGTTTCTTCCATGATGTTGTAATACACTTTTACTGCCATAACATTTCCAGTACAAAAATAATGCATCAAGATACTGTCATTTGGAACAGACCTTTGAATGAATATATATATAACATTTCTGTTGAATACTAGACTGGATTCTCAGGTACTGTACAGCACTATCAATATTTGTCTGTCAATTGGCTATTAGTATGTATTTTGTTTTAATGCTGATATGACTTAGCTTTCATAGGGTTATTGTTTTGTGGCATATTGCTGTTTGACTGCTGGCAGGGTAGTAGGAAATAAGTTGTCTGGGAAAGCACTGGAATGACTTTACTGAAGTTGTAGTCTCAGCTGGTGTCTGTGGCATTACTGTAGAGCCAGTGCTGTGAGTAGTGTAAAAATGCACTGAAATCATCAAACACGTTATTTATTAGACAAAACATTGATGGTTTGAGTGAGACTGTTCCTTTGCAATATTCTTAACATATCAAGAACTATACAATTCTTTATTCTATTTCCAGGTGACACTGGAGGAAATTGTTACAAAGGACAGGAATTGCATTCAGAAAGATCTTCACAAGCTGGAAAAATAACCTGAAAGTTTAAAATGCTGGTGAAATACCATGCTTAGGAATGAAAATTTCCTCTTAGAACTGCCACTGGGACATCTCTGGCCAGGCAGTGTTGCTTCAGAAAGGCTGTGGAACATGAGCAGGGCTAACTCAGTAGTATGGGTTGGTTTAGTACATGAGAAAAAAATTTGTGGCTGAAGTAGCAGAAATATTATGTAAGGTGCTTGAATTTCCTATTTCAGTCTGAATATTTGGCTCTGATTGGTGTTCAGCTGGAATAATGTGTCCAGTTTTGGGCACCACACTTTGAGAAAACTGTAGGCAAATGGGAGACTAGGACAGCACAAATGAGATGCAGGTGATGTTGCTTTGGTTTAGAAAATAGAATATTGGTGAGGGACAAACATCAAAGATACCAAGAGTTGTTTTAGAAAAGCTGGTGATCAGATGTTTTCAGTGCCCTTCAAGGGAAAGATGGGATGAAATTTACTTAATTTGTAGTAAGGAGGACTCAGGGAGAAGTTTTCAACCATACCAGTATGGGGCTATTTGTGTATGCTGCCCAAGATGTGATAGGGCTTTAGATTGCAGTCCAGGTAGACTTAATCCATTCATCCACAGTGTACAGAATAACCCAGGAATCCTGCTGCTCTAATCTTTTGTTCTGTAATCAGGCTTATAATTGGCCATGGTTGTTTGCTTTGTTGCAGCCAGTGAAAAGCGCTGAGGAGGGAGTGAACCCTCCTGTTTGTAGTGTGTATGTCATGTTCATCAACTCATAAGGAATTTTTCTGTTATTTTGGGATTTTATTTTAGCCTGTCATGTTTTAAGTAACTCATTACATGCATTTTATAAGGAAAAAATAATATGAGTACTAAGAGTGAAGAATTAGAAGAATTAATAAGAATTAGAGTATCTTTGAACAGAGAGAATTGGCAGAGAAGTTTGTCTCCTTCCATGCAAAACATGAGTTCACACCTCACTTATCCACACTAAGGAAGATGTCTTCCTAGTTATCCAGCCACACTGGGGCTTTCACTGGATAGCCTGCAGTATAGGGACACTGGTGACAAGTTGTGTAACTTCCCAAGGCAGCACAAAAAAGAATTTGAATGTGCTAAGAATGTGAGAATCTTGTTTGTTGTGGGGTAGAGCAGAGTTGTTACTTAACATGCAAGTTCTTGCCTACCAGGACTTGTTACCTGGGGTCTGCTCCTGCTTCCAAACACATCAGACATTTCCCCTTGGAGGGGGGGAAAAAAGCAACAGGAGGGAATCGTAGCCTTCCCTGGAGTGGGTCAGTGGGCAGCTATTCCCAGCTCTCCTGGAAGGGGCTGGATCAGCATTTCATGGCACGGGCAGGCTTGTTTGGCTCTGACTGCCCCTAATTGGCCCAACCAGATTGCCAGGGGTCAGTAAACCTGGTACTGGTCAGGTGAGTCTGGCCAGTTAATCTATCTGAGGAATTCAATAGAGCCAAGTTAATTACCAACATTTCTTAAGTTAACTCCAGTTGTGAACTTGAAACAAGTTGAGCACCAAAGCGTCTTCACAGCCCAGAGTCCTGACAGTGGCAGCAGTGTTTGAGTTTCCATGTCTACACAGTTACAGTGGTCGTGGAAAAAGGATTGCTTTGGTTGAAGGCTTTTCTCTGGAGATTCCATTGAGAAGGGTATGCATACGGATGTAAAGTTGTTGGTATTGTTTGATCCTTTGCATCTTTAGTTTTTTGGAGGATTACTTTTAGTTGTTAAATATTTTGTCGTTGAAAATAGAATTATTTAGTGGACAGTTGAGTAAGAAATAAATTACAGTAGACCTGTTAATGTAATTAATGAGTGTGAAGTAGGGTGTAGAGTGAGATTGCAGAACTGGCTGTCATGTCACTTATTTACACTCGGTTTTTTGTGGCGTTTGGCCGAGATTCAGGATCTGAGCCGAGCTTTGTGCCATGTTTCCCGTCTCCAGCGTGTGGAGCTGTCGGAGCGGAGTTGTCGCCAGCCCTGGCAGGAGCTGATGGGGCTGAGCTCCTGTCCCTGTAAGCAGAGGAGTCTTTCAGAAGTGCCACCCGTAATCATAACCAGAATAGCTGCATGTGCAAGGTTGGTTTTTATTTTATCTATGAAAAAGAATTTTTTGGTTGAAATGCGTTCAGGTAAACTCTTTACTGTGAAGTTCCCTGTTGTGTTCTTTGTAATGCCACAGCAGCCCTGAGTTCCGAGAAGGCTGGGGTTGTACAGCCCGTCCCAGGTGGCTGCAGTTTGAGGGGTCCCTCCAGAGCTGGAGATCTCTGGCAATGGGTGTTCCAGCAAGTCATGCTTTTGTTTTGCCCCAGCCTTAAGAAGAAGGTGGGAGAGCAGGAGATGGCAGTCTCACTGCTGTGTTTCTGGGACACAGGGAGAGGCACAGGCATCGCCAGGTAGGGTGAGGGAGGCTGGTCTGGGCTTCACCCCAGGGCAGGTGAGAGGGAGGAAGGAAACAGGAGCATGCATTCATTTATCATAGAGCCTTGACAGTTACAAGTTGAAACATTACGAAGTGGGGCTGAGATGATGCGAAGGACATTTCCTACTGTATCCTACACATATTTTATTTGCTTATGTGATCAGTATAAAGAAGTCACATTTAGGATTGCATCTCTGTGTGGTTTTAAGGCTTTTAAATTACAGATTTGACTTAGG
This sequence comes from Scytalopus superciliaris, assembly GCA_013400415.1. NCBI lineage: Eukaryota > Metazoa > Chordata > Aves > Passeriformes > Rhinocryptidae > Scytalopus > Scytalopus superciliaris. The sequence continues at coordinate 275,663 of VXBX01009335.1, read as the reverse complement.
AGGTAGATCTACGTTATAAAAAAGTAGCTGGAGGATCTAGAATTCAAACTACAGTGTGTTTAGAGGGGAGGGAAAAAAAACAGAGTTTCCTTCCTGGATGGTGTTTGCAGTAGTTGAAAGCCAAAAACGTGTGTAACCAGATACCACTGAGCACAGGCTGGTCTTCTCACCTGGAATAGGTGTTCTCTTAGGTTCTTCTGATGTTTCCTCAGTATATGTGTATTTCCTTGATTACGTTGCCTGCAGACACAGAAGCATGATCTAGCAAAAAAGAGAATATACTTAGTTGTGCAGCATGTGACCATTTTGTCCCCGTGCAATACCAGATGAGAGATCTGCAGCAGTCCTAGTGGCTTCAGTGGGGATCCTTGCAGATGAAGGGGTTGATGTGTGAGCGTCTCATCAAAGATTCTGGGTCCAGGCATCTTCATGATTAATGATATCTTAACACTTATGAATGATTATCCTTTCCTGAGCTGTAAAATACATACACTGTTTTATTTCATTACCGTGAGGTTGAGATCCCAACACTGACAGGTTCTGGGAATTAGCAGGCAGTTTTGAAATTGTTCTGTGCACTAGAAATTAGATCTCATTTTAATTCAGCTTTTCCAAACTAGTAAATGAGGTTAATGCCATACATATTCAGCTGATATGGATGAAGAAATTGATATAAAGTAGATCAACATAGCTACAGGGCCACTTTAATTTATACATAAAGAGGCATTGATAAATGAAAGTAATGTAGTAGTGGTCACTAAACTCCTCAGCCATCAGGGATTCAATAGTGTTAGCTGCTCATTAAAGACATGGTTGGGGTTACCTCAAATAGAAATTTGAAAAGAAATAGCCAACTAACCCTTAATTATCAAAACATAGAAAATACTAATTATGCCTTAATTAGCTTTTCTTTTAATGTACTGAAATTGTTACTTTTTGTGCAGCACAAATGGATAGTTATATCAACAATAAATAGGTTGTTTTAATAACTTTCTTTTACCTCTGGGAAAACCACACTCCAATTTTTAATATGCAATAATGCTTCTCTCTAGCCTGTAGGAGATGAAAATTATTAAGTAGCTTTATTTTTTGAAGATCTTACAGCAGCTTTGGGAAGAATTATTTCACCATGCATCAATTATTTTTAATTGAACTGAATATTTTTCAGATTGCATGAAATGCCTCTCATTTAAGTTCAACATTTAGAGTGTGTTAAGGAAACATCACAGTGAGAATTAGGTATGACTTTTTTCAGCGACATATTCCAGGAAGAATAAAGATTGGTTGTTACTGTCACTGGTATTTTTCCCTTCATTAGGCCAAATCTTACTTTTCCTCTGTTTCATAGCTTTGAGCTATGTTCTCATCCAATCTCTTTGCAGTTTATATAGGAAAAGAAAGTAGGGATTGACTTCAGTGGGGCTGGGATCCATCTGGCACTGATGGAAAGCTTCAAAAGCTGCTGCACAATTCCTTTCCTTTTGAGGCAGCGTGGCCTTCCCCCTGTGGGTGCATGTGCAGGAGAGGAATGGCCCAAGCACAACTGCATTTGGATTGTCAAATACAACAAGTATGTCCAGCCAAATGATGGGACCAGCACTGCACAGGTCATAAAAATACCAGATTAATTTAACAGTCCATGCTGAATTAAATAGAAAGTAATTGCTAGTATAGAAGTCTAAATAAGTAGATATTGTTGACCAAAGATTGCAGGTTTTTTCCAAATATGTAGAAATTACACAAGCCTCTTTAGAAATCTTATTAGTGACTTCCTCTGAACTTTTCCTTCTAAATATTTTAAATATTTAAAATAGAACAAGTGTTACACTTTCCTACAGAAATTTAGATGTTACAGAATCCCAGCTTAAATTTCAAAGAGATTTCAAATGTTTTACATATACCCCACATTCAGTAGGGTCAAAATTCAGTACTTAAAATGAAATGGACAAATAACAGTTTAATTATTTGACAATTTTCAGGTGGTTTTAGTCATATCCTTAAAGGAAATTTTAAAAAAATCTTTGTTTCCCAAACTTTAAACAGCAAAAATGAGATAAGAACACTTAATGTTTCTTGAATGCAATACCAGTTTCCAGCACGGAGATAGCCACAAAACTAGTCAAATCTGTAGCTCAGACTTCTAAATGTAGGATCTTTTTGTGGGATTGGAGATGTCAGTTTGGAAAGCAGCCCCTCAGTGTTCAGAATTACCCAGTTGTTTTGGATGACAGAATTGGAAATGAGTTTTTCTTTATTCTAGTCCTCACGAAAAATGTTGCTTCATATGTGTGTGAATTCCTTGGTTCCCTCCTCTTGGAGGTTCTGACCTCTTGATGGAATCACCAATTTCTAACAGTTTTAGGAGCTACAGAAGAGTCACTCAAGTAAGTGTTACTCAGGCAGATCTCCTTTCATGTTTGTATCACAGTTCCTATCCTGCCATGAATAGAAAGACTTTCAGCAAATATTCCTGAACTAATACTTGAACTTATTTAATTGCCTAAAGACTGGATATGCTGAGTTAATTGTGCCAGTCCTTATAAAATGGTATGGTTATTTTTAATTCTGGATTGTGGCTCTCACTGACAACTGTCTTGCTTCATGTGAAGAATAATTGAATTTCCTTGGAAGAAATCTAATACTTTGGAGGATTCCCTGAGTGCTGCATGGAGAACTTTTGGGTTTTCTGTTTTTAAATTTAAAAAATGGCAACAACATAGTGAGCTAGAATCTGTGACTTTATAATTCATGGGACCAGGCAGCAATACTTGCTAACAAAGCCTTAACAAACTCTAAATCACAATACACCATGTCTGTCCTTCAACTGCTTTTGGAAATTTCTGTATTGAATTTCTCCGTCACTTGGAAATTCTGTATAGCAAAAAAACTATCGGGACATATAGGCAAACAGTAAGAACAGTGGAGTCATAAACACTGGTTTCTTTATCAGATTGAATTGTAAACTATTTTTCATTTTACATGTCCTCGATTTCATATGCATTTTTTGTGTGCATCAGTGCTTTTCTCCTTGGATTATATAGCACATTCTCATCTGCATTTGCTTGAGGCATTTTTGTTGTGCTTTCTCTTTTCCCAGATTTTACATGATATACTCCTGTCTTCCTCATTTTCTTACAATACTGTTTAAAAGTTTTAAATCCTTAAAATCTCATTTTCTTGTTTGGTTTTTTTATTTTTCCTTCTCAAAAATAGTGCTTTTGCTGTTCTGTTTCCTACACCTTTGTCTCGCTAACTCTTTATCTTTTGGCCCTTTGCTCTTGACAACTAAAACCTGCATGAATCTTCATAGATATATTCTTTAATCGCATGTTTTCAATTAAAGCACAGGTGTAAGTGCCATGCTATTTTATTTTAGAATTTTATAACACAAATCAGGCAATCCTAAAAATAAATAATTAGCATAGTTCAGTTCTTCAGTTGGCTGTAGCTGAGCTTTATTTTGTAGCTGCTAATAAAGGCACATTATCGTGTTCAGGGATTGCAATTATCATTGAAATGAGTATGTCCATTAACTGCAGCATTAGGCTGAGGATATAATTACTGTCAAGAGCCAATGTCTGTGTGAAGTTACGTCTGTGATGCTATTAAACTATAAGCAATATTTGTAAACTAATATTTAAACATTTCAGAATTGATACCATCACTTGCAGACTTAAAAACAAATCCTACTTCCACTCCAAATTATTGATGATTTAAGTGTCTGGCAACCATATTACTGAGTTATTTAGATGCAAGTATAGTTTGTGATATGAGAGACACTACGGTTCTTCTGATTGCAGATGCCCAGAACAAATTGAACTGGTGGCAGGAGGAGAGAAAAGCTGTAGTGACAGCAAAATGCTGATAAAACAGTGGTACAGTGTGTCACAAAATGCTGCAAATAGGAAGATTTTTTCTCAGTTACATTTTAGACAATTTAGTACAGCATTTTAACAACAGAAGAGCCTGTTGCATGCTAAGAAGAGAATAAGGAGAATACTTTTCCTAATAATGTTATAAGTATGTTTTAAAGGGGAATGATGTTGAGTCTGTTCATTGATTTGCCTTCTGAAAAAATTCTAGTATTTCTGCTGACAGAAAAACATGAAATTGCCTGTCAAATTAGGTGGATAGTCCATTTGCAAAACTAGGCTGTCACCTGTGTAATTCCACACAGATGGAGATGTTTCGATCTGTAATGAGGCGGCCTTTTTCCATGTTTTGTCTTACATGCAAAATAACAAAACAAAACTACTATGTGTAGTAGTTAACTTTTAAGTGTTTGTATAAATTAGTTTCCTGTTGATTTCCTTGATAAGTGAGTGATAGCCACTCCTTTGGTTAATTTGGTTACCTGTCTCAGTAAGTAATATTTCAGGAAAGCTGTTTGGGTGGTAAATGTTAAGAAAATTCAGCATTTTTTATCTTACTTTGAATACAAGTGTGCTTAAAATTTGTCTAGGAGAGAGGAACTATTGCATTGCTTCCTGATTTTTATCTGGTGCAGCCCAATACACTTCCTGTTTCTGCTTTACAAAAGTAGTTTTGAATTCAGCTTTCATGTGGCTTTGTGGCTTACCTGCCTCTGCTCTGTCTTTGATTGACTGGATTTATTTGTAATGACACTTCTTATGTTCGCTGTCCACATCAGTAAATACTACTTCGTATTTATTGTATGGTTTGTATTTATTATGTTGATTATGTTCTTTGTTTAAAAATTCACTTATCATTTCACCTCAAGCAGATTCTCTTCTCTGAGTAACCTCTAACTGCTGGACCCTTCCACAGTGCTGTATATCTGAAGTCAACTTAGCAAGAAGCAGTAAGTAGCAAATAGGGCATCTTGAGGGAAAAAGATCCCAACAAGCTAACTTGTCCCTTACACATTGGAAATATGTTGGTTTTGTTGATGTATGTTGGCCTCATATCCTCATTATTTAAGGAGCATAATGAATTAATTTCCCAGACCTTGCAGTAAGTAAATTAACCATCAGAGTTCAGAGCAGAGTGAATAATTCTTTAATATTAGACTACGGCAATTTTTATGACTCAAGTTAAACTTAATTATGAAATTGCTTATTGCATATTTGTGTAACTCAAAGAGAAAAAATATGCAAAATAACACATAATAAGTACATCTGTCAAAAAAGAACAAACCAGTAAAATCCTAGGTGATTATACAATTCTTGTTGATACTCGTCGAGTTCCCCACCACTCTCTGCAGGTCCTGTGTTCATGGTGTGCACTGGGCAGCACTGCTGAAAGGGGCTTGGGTGATTGCAGCTGATCAGCTGTTTAGCCTCTCCTTCAAAATTACTGAAGAATTGAATTTAGTTACTAGCAACTATTGCATGACTAAAACAGCCCTCTAGATGATCTTCTAGATTTTTCTGTAGAATAGTTGTTGTCATCTTAGATTTGTGAAGGGGAATACGTATTTGTATGGCAGTTCTTAAACAGGAATTTTTCCAGAGCACTAACACCAGTTCATTGAAATTAATTTTTTTTCTGAGAAAATATTTAACTCCAGTAATGATCTCTCCAGGTAGCTGTATGGGCTGACAGTTTCTATTCTTACACGTGAAATAAATGTGATAATGAAGTAGATAAAGTACAGAATTCCACCCTTTGTGACCTCAAGGTGAGTTGGTTTTGACCTTAAAAAAAATGAGGTTTCTTCCCTGTGTTAAACATTGCATGGGAACTGTCCACCACTTGGAGTATTTTCTGCTTATTTTGTTCTAGACATAAGTTCTGGGATAATCCAGAATTGCAAAGAATGTGTGTTTCTCCTTTTACCTATTACTCTTACATCATTACTGCTGGGTTTTTAACTAAATAACTTTGGATAGTTTGCATTCCTGTTATGGTTTATTCATTTTTTTTCATGCTTTTTAGAGTTATTTACACATATTCGTATGGAACAATCAATGCTGGCCTGATCAAGTGTTCATGGAGCAGCATGTACAGAAACCTGAGTCTCTTTCCATGAAGCTGCTGTCATCTAACCATCCAGCCTAACCAGCAATGCATCACTTCCACTTCAGAAGAGATAAAGTCAATGGTTCCTAAGGACTGTTTCCTTCAGAGCAGCAGCAGTATATATATATATATATAGTATGAGAAGCCTTTTGGAGGTTGAGATATGAATAAGGCTTCAGCTACTTCCTTTAGTTTGCAGTTCCTTTGATCTAGAAACTTTCCAGCTGGATGAAATCAGTAGATTTTTTTGGTCAAGTTTTAAAAAATTTTTTATTTTTGACTGCCCTGGGCTTCACATGAGTTATAGAGGTGGCCTGAAATGCTGTCTGTGTCACATAAAGAAAACACACACATCATTGTAAAATGCTTCATGACAAATTAATTAAAAAACTCCTCTGAGTCAGATGTGATGTTGTACCCACATCCTTCCTTTTGCACCTGAATGACAATCATTTTGTCAAGAAAGATCTTCACAGAAATCTCTGCAGAAACTGCATTTTGCTTAGTCAAGGAAAGAGCTTCCAGGAAGCACTGCTGTTGCTACTTGTGTGTCATTTCATGGCTCATCCAAACATTTTGATAATGCCTGCACTCTGATCTTTTTTTTCTCTTTCTAGTGAATATTTGAACTGTTTGCACTTTTCATCCCATTTTACTGCACCATTAGGAAAAGCAATAAAGTTTTCTCAAATATATCAGATTCTTTTGTTGTCCTAAAGAAATGTCAAGTTTAACTGGGAAAACACTTGAAAAATAATGGATAGAGATGCTACTTTCATTTATGTGATTGGCTTTGATGATGAAAATCTAAAGAGCATACAAGGAATGGTGTTAGAAAGTACCCAAATAAGTTTTTTCTCTCTGAGAAAAGGAAAATGAACCCACTGTCACTGTATTGTTTCCTTTTTTTTTTTATGTTGCATGGGAAATTGACATCTTTCTGGGCAATCTTGTGCAAACCAACCTACCTTGCTTGGGTCATCCTCCTCCTTAGGGAAGATTTGTCTTGTCACCTGCAGTTCCAGGACCACTCATGAAGTTTCAGGTGACAGGTAAACCATGAGAGAGGATCGGCTTCCATTTAGGAATCTGCAGTAGTGTTGGTATAGATATTTTGAAGAAACCTGATCCTTTTCAAGCTGTTGACGAGTTTATTTTTCAAGGTCAGCCTGCTTAGGCTAGAAACCTTTTCCCATCTCTTGTCAACCATTTTGAATACATTTAGAGTATGAACATGTTAAAGGTTAGGAATTCCCATGATCTCCCTTAAATACACAGTCTTCTGCTCTTTGTTCAAGGACAATATTGGATTCTGTAACTTTCACTAAGGAGATTTGTGAAGGTGTTCATCCATGCTGTGAAATCAGTGATACCAACTGAGATCAGGAGTGACCTCTTTTCCTGGCTGTGCTGTCCATGACCTTGACTCTGCAGGGCACTGGAGAATTTCCCGAAGTGGAAACTATGACAATTTGTCATTTTCTTGCAGAAAGCAAGCTCATCAGTAGGCTTTCATGAATTAGAGATTCCAGCTGTTGTAGTTGGCAGCACATACATCGTTCTGCTTCACATACACCGTTGCCGATGTTCAGCCACAGAACAAAACAAGGCTCTTCTAAGACTTCTTGAGAGTCATTCCAAGTCTGCTGTTCTTTTGCATGAGAACAAGATGTTCTGCTTCCTATTGCTGGTGTGAAAATGCTGTCTCCTATTATAGAGACATAAATCCCAGATGTGGGTTTTCTGATGGTCTCATATAGAGGAGAGGAGCTTACATCATTTTAGACTTTCGTATTTTCTTGAAAGTTGGTATAAAAAATTTTGAACTAATTATGTTTAAACAACTGCACACATCCTGTGAGCTATAAAAGAATACTGATTTCACCAACTCACTTAACAATTAGTTGTTCCTAGATCAGGGAAGGGATTTTAGAGTTTTCACTAGAGAATAGTCACAGAGGAAGCAATACACTAGCACTTGTGATTCCTTCTACCTGTCTCATCGAAAGAGGTATCTCCTGTCTTTCCTTGGAAATGCCTATAGTAGTATATTAGTATATTACTGTATGTAGCTTTTTGAATCAGTTTATTTACTTACCATCCTTCAAATCCTTGTAAATTATGATCAGTGGAACTGCTAATGCAGTGAAGTGAGAGTAGCCAGTTGCTTCTGTGTATTCTCACCTAATACTAGTGATTTCCTTCTCATACTGCTCTGGAGTTTCTGAACATGGTGAAGTTATTTGCTCTGTGTCAATCACTTTGGAATTTATTGAGAGGTGATAAATGCCCCTTTTTTCCTCAGCATCACCATCTTTAGAGAAGTTGTTTGCTGAAAGTGTGTCTGTGGTCTTCAATGTGTTAGAGACTTGTTCTAACTGCACAGGCTTTGCAACTGCCTGCCATTTACTTAGCCTCCTGCCTAAGTGATTTCTGAGTGTCGTGGCACTGTGGCTAAATTTAGTGTAGTACCAGAATTGTTTTGTAAAGCTGCCAGTACCCCTGGAAGCAAGGGAGGAAAAGTATTCTCCTGAACTACTGGGATTTCAAGGAAGTTCATACTTGGCAAAGTAAATCTAGTAATTCTAGTACTTGTGGTAATCCTTTTAAAAATGGTTTTAACTGTACATGTTGCAAAATCCACCATTTTCTGTATAAATAAATAAATCACATCTATCGGGAAAGGATGGGATGTGTGATAGGCAGAAGGTCAGTAGAGGGAGCACAAGGAAACAAATGGGCTTGTGCTCCGTGTGATGCACTGGAGGTGGGAATGGTTCTGGTGAACACACAGTAAATAATCAAATACGTGGTTGTTTTGTATTCTATAAAGATTTAATCACAGTAACATTTTCATACTACCAGTGTGAATACTTAGATGGTAAATGATATAGAGTTTTTTCTAGAGGTGCATAAAACTGTCAAGTAGGACTGAACTGTGATATCTGGGGTGTTTCTTTTGCCAACCTTGGATTACTCTTAGCAGTTCAACTTTGTTCTGATTTGCCTTTTGCTCTCCTCCTGTGCCTATAGGCAAGTACTTGTGCAAATGCATCCCTCCTATTCATCCCTGGAGGGCCAGGGGGAGGGGAAGCAGGTGGGGGGAGGCTGTCTGCTCTGCAGTGTTTTCACCCACAGACTTCCTTCTTGCCTTGGCACTACTTTGGCCCAATATTTTAGAGAAAGATGTTTCATTTTTAAACATGCTTAACCTTAATAGTTATGACAGATTTTTAAAAATCTGTGCATTTGAGACAGCATTAATAATTCATGTGTGTTTCATTAAGAAAAAGAACAAACTGTCTGTAGGGTCATTAAATTCTTACTTGGCTAAGATCATCAAAGTTTAGATGACCTAAAATGGTGCATTGTTGGGGTTGTAATGTGCCACTTGGAAAAAAAATACCCTGTGATTTAGTTTTGATTCTGACAATACTCAAAAGGATTTGTTATGTCTTACAGACCTTTCTGCAAACTACTAATGGGATGAACACAATATATCACTTTTATAATAGTGAGCTATTAAAGGCAAACATAAAGCAGTCTGAAGCCCATAAGTGCTGCCAACAGCTCCTGCTTTAATGAATTCCCTTTTAGATGTCCATTAAATGCTCATGGCAAATGTACTCATAATGGAAATGGCAAATCTAAATGGGTAGATATGAATAATCCATGGAGTTTAAATTCTGTTTATGATCATCTTCACATTTAGTTTTCAAGACAACGCAGTTTAGTTTTCATTACAGTTTGGAATAAAGAGGACAGGGAGTAATTGATTGCTTCAAGCAGATTAAAATCAATGGGTTGCTTTTCAAAGAAGCCGTTCAATGCAGTAATTTCAACTTTAAACATTGATTTAGGAAACTCCACACAAAATGTTTTGTGCCGTGTGAACTTTTATGTGGAAAGACTAATACTAATTTTATTTCTATATATCTGTATATAGAAATATATAGAGGTTGTTATCAGTATGTGCATGAGTAAACAGTGATCTATATTAAGTTACTTTGGTATTATTGCACTCGTATAATGAATCAATGAGATTCCCGTCATCATTGGAATACTGTTTGTAAACCATTAGCACACAGAAATTACAGCCCATCATACATCATTACTGTGATTGAGGCTTTATTACCATATTCTCAAATTGCTTGCTTGCTATAAAACTAAATAGACACCAGACAACTATAGGTAGACGATAGACTGTGCATTATTGTACTGGAGTAATGAAGGATTATTGTAGCATAATGGGGCACAACTTATGAGGAAAATAAACTTGGCAGCAAAGGAAAGCTTGAGTGTTTTTAATGTTTGTTGTTACTGCTTTAAAGGTCAAATATATTTGTTATGATCGAGTTACTGTTTCCTTATTTCATGAATCATACACTTTTTGTGTTTCACGTAGGCCTCGCTTTATATTTAATCATTTAAGAGGCAGGAACTGCACTACACCTTTCAACTCCAGAGGCAGATTGACAGCTTTGGAAGTAGTGGTGTGGTTATGGAGGTGGTGGGGTGGGTGAGAGGATGTCATAGGCCTGCACAGACATGGTATTGTTCTGGAAAGAGACAGAGAGGAAAAACTGCATCAACAGACAGCGGGTCTTAAATGTGATTAAGTTCTCCAAACAGACAGAGGCAAAGTATTCAGCAGGAATTTTGGGAGCTATAGTGAAATGAGTAATGATATCTTCAGTTTAAAAGATGAAAAGACATATTGAATTTGGTATTTGGGTATTTAAGAATCTCCTGTGACAGAACTGAGGGATTTACTGTACAACGTCAGGACTTGCAGGATATGTTCAAGATGTTACTTTCTCCAGCTACAAAAAAAATACTGCATTTTAGAAAATTAAATTGCTTCAATTTTCTAAACTTTGGATTGAGTTTAGGCCCCATAGGTCACCCAGTGTTAGTCCCAAAGACTCAGTGGAGTATCATTCAGTTTGGTATCATTCTTTGGAAGTACCTTAAGCCCACTCTCCTCATTCCTGTCTCCTTCCTCTTGTCCCCACATCCCTGCTCACACCTTTCTGTCCCCACTTGGTCATGCTGATGTTCTCCTGCTTCTTTCACAAGGAATTCCTGTGATACTTGTCTTTGGTGAGACTGAAGTGATGTGAGATCACTCATTCAGAATCCTTGAGAGGTTTGTTTTTTTAGTTTAGTTTAGTTTAGTTTGGTGGGGTTTTACGTGCTTTGAGATCTTCCCTAACAGGATTTATTCTGAGTGTGCCGAGGAGTCAGTGTTTGGCTGAGGAGTAATGGAAACGTTCCAGGTTTCTGAAAGGCTTCCAGGTTATTACCATAATTAGTGACTTCTGTTTCAGTAGGACCTACAAGCCTTGATGGTGTTCAAGTACCAATTAGTGTACACATTTGGGATGGACTGTAGTAACACCCTTGGCTTTAGCAAGGGATGGCATCAGCCACAGTGAGAACAGTGACTGTTTCTTAGAGCTTGTAGATGAAGGTGAGCAAAATACTGAATCCTTACAATAAACAGAAAAGAAAATAAGACTGTTACTGTATCCCCCTGTACAGTCTGGGAGTGGGATTCAATCTCTGAGAGTATCATTTTATTACAAAACTTGAATTGTTGGCTGCTGAGTGATGACAAATCTAGTTTACCCTACTATGACTTGGCTGCAGTCTTGGGGACTTGGGTGTGTGCTCCGAACTGATTTCATTCTCAAGTAGCAGCAGGTGTGTTGGTTCTAGTAACTTATTAAGAATAGACATCTAACATATTTCTTGTGAAGGCATAATTTTTAAATATAGGTATAAAATTAACTGCACTATGCAGTGCTTAATACTCTCTTTCATTCAAAGTATAAAGTGTGCTTGATAATAAATATTTGTAATTATTTCCAGTTGTCTTGGGTTGGATGCTGTATTTGAAAAATAGTCTTGTCAGAAGACTTCATTACAGGAAAGTGTTGATTTTTTTTTATGGAGAGTTTTCTTTGGATAAAAGCTGCAGGAGAGAATGAGTAAATGCTTAAATGTTAATGCAATTGTTTGTATAGGTATTTAACCATTTTAAAGTATACTCCAGTTAGTTTTGCCAACACCATGTTTGAGCAGAGAGCCAAAGTCAGATTAGTAAGTGTATAAGATACTAGAGCCAAATATTTATTTACTCAAAGCTTTCTTAGCACACACAGCTGCTTGATTTCTCATTTTTGCCAAACCTAGTTCTGATTGTAGCACTGTCAATCAGCAGTTGTTCTAACAGTAAAGCCCAGGTACATTCTAGAGACAATTGAGATTACAAGGCTTTTGCCTAAGTTTTTTTAAATAAAATGACACTTAACCTGCCAATCATTCAGTTGTGATTCGTGACCCATTTTTATTGAAAATAATGATTTAGCAAGTGTGAATAAGGCTTTGACTGTACAAACAAGTCTTTTGCAGAGGTAAATGTTTTCTTTAGTTTTGGATTTTTTCTTTCCCCAGTAGTGCAAAGCTCCTGTATAGTTCTTGTGCATGTATTTTTGTGTAAGTGACCTCACAGCCTCACAGGAGTTACAACATTTTCATTATGAATGTTATTTGTTAAAGAGGGAACATACAAATAGCCTTTGAACTTCTGGTGTTTCACATGTTACTGTCCTGTAAGGAAACAGGTTTTTTTCCCCAGCATGGCCCATGGCAGCACTGCTGCTCTCACAGTCACACAGGGAGAACATCAGGGGGTGTTCTCTGTCATCCCCACTGCATGAACAGGAGTGAAAAGGCAAAATGTGGTTAGCTCTGTTTAACTTCTGTTTTATATAACAAAATCTTTCTTCCACTATTCTTTCAATTCCACCTCTGACTTTCCATATCATTAGTGTTCCAGCTTGGTCAACTCTCCTGCACTGACAACCCAACCTGAAGGCAGTTGTTGTCTCACCCTTTTGAGGGAGGCATGTCCTTTGAAATACAAGTGCATTTTCTTTACCACTTCTAAGATCTGTGTGTCCAGTAAGCCATATTCTTTCTGTGAGACTGAAGAGAATCAGAGAGTATTTGGTATTTTCTTCTTAGAAAAGTGTTGATATACTTTACTGTAGGTAAGTGGAACATTGAAAATAGCTCTGTACTTTCTGGTAAGCTCAAATGATTGTTAATCTGTTTACACAACAATGACTGTGATCTTGTCCAGCAAGACCTTGCTGTTTTCTAGAAGAATCCTTCTCCATCATTGTTACAATGAAGGAATGTATTCAGCACTATCCAAACTGTAACATGGATGTGGTTCTCCACTCTTGAGATCTCTGTCCTTGTGTGTGCTCATTTATAGCGTTTCAGCATAAACATCCAGGAGCAAAGAAGTTCTCTCTCCCTGTTCTAACAGGCAGTGGTAAAACTTCTCCCAGGCTATCAAAATGAAGCCTCGTCCATTTATCACAAGACTTTCTTCCAGAAATAAATCTATGTTTCCACACAGAGAAGTTTAATCATTCTTATCAGCAGCTACCTGGAGCTTTCTATAGCTACGAATCTGTGTGTTACTGCTTGGGTTTTCTCACCGTATCAACATCCATCTGAATTATTATTCAGAAAAGAAGAATTTCTTACCAGTAAAAGGAACATTTGAGATGCATAGTCTAAATACACATGTACTTCTTGTTTGTCATCCCTTTCTAAACTCTATCTCTAGCACTCAGGAAAATGGTGCCGGACATACTTTGCATTAAATAGCCTTGTCACACATGCAGCAGTCAGGGGTTGAGTCTGATCTTGTAGATCTGATGTGTTTACCTTCAGTAACAGCTGTAGGACACTCACAGAGAGGCACAGAGCCTCCTTGTGCTGTGCAGGGCTCTGGGTCTGGCAATAGTATCATTTGACTAAAAATTTTGTGCTTGAAAAGCACCTGTGGTGAAAGAGGATCTGATGGGAGGGGAATCGATGTAGATGTTACAGCTCCAGGACTCACACTTAATGAAGGTTGACAGTACAGTTTCATGGTCCACTTAAGCTCATCTAAAACCACTCTGCAGCTGAAAAGGTAATTCTGCTATTCTCTGTCCTGCTTTGTCATTGCTGTTTGTGTGGCTGAGTAGGGGTTACTGTCTCTTTGTGGCAGCATTGGCCTTTGCTCCTGGCTGCAGAACTGCCAGTGGGAGCTGCTGGAGATGTGACTGCCTTGTGAAACATGGATTAATCATTCTCCTCTGCTAGTTATTTCTATTGTACTACTACTCTCAGGCACACGTACTGCTGGTCAGAAAGGAATTTTTAAAATATATTCACTCATTTCAGAACTTGGTTTGTAATTTTAATTACAGGTTTCTGGTTAAAGTAACAGATATGAATTGGGGAGTTATATGGAAAGAATTTATGAAGTTCTTCCTGTTGGGTGCATCACAGCTGAGCAGCTGTTGCCACATAAAAATTCTTGAGATGCCCATGCTGTATAAAAGTGTGCTGCAGCACTGATGCATCAGGACTCTTGTTTTTATACGGCAGTAAAAACATTTAAGTACACAAAGAGTCCTGTTGAGTTCTGTAAAAAACATATTTGCTGCAAGTCAATGTGGTGCTTCCTGCCTGACAATTCCAGTTTTAATAACAGTGATATTCCATATTTCTGCATGAAAACTTCTGGATTTCTTAATGGGAACCAGTGAAACCATCAGGAGAGAGTATGCAATTACTGAGAGACAGCGAACAACTTGACGTGCAATCACTTTTGCCAGGGGTTTTGGAAATACATGCTTTTTAATAAAGTACATTTGACCTTTCTTTTACTTCCATTTGGCATGAATTGACAATGTCATTTCAGTTCTTAAAGTAGAGGCAATGTCTGTAAACCACAATATATTATTATGCACCAGTCCAAATAGGAGGTAAAGACAGTGGAGGAAATTATGAGTTTGTTGTATTTCATAGATGTTGGACCATAAATGTGTATTCATATATTTTTAATGAGGATATAAAATATAAGAACATTCCAGGTTGAGCAGTGGTCACAACATACTGCTACTCTGCAATCAATATACAAAGCCATGCTTGCATCTTATGTGTAGAATGTGTTACACCTGCGAAATGTGAAGAGCTTTTGTCAGAGGTTCCCATGGGTGCAGTCATGTGTCGTGCACTGAGAGTGCTCTGCTTTCCCTGTTTGGATCCTCACCCCTCTGCTGCTCAGCTGCAGCTCTAAACCTTCCTGCAGTCCCCCACGATAGGAAAGCAACTTCCTTGAGTCAAGGAAAAAGTAATAATGATGTTCTAATATGTTGATAGAAGTTTGTGTAATTCCATTGTCTCTGTAATGGGCATTAGTTTTGATAGAGCTTTCCCACTGTCTTTTGATCAGAATTTGGTAAATGAGTCAGTGTCTTATTTCTTCAGAGGTTGGAATAGTCTAGGAGTCATCACAGTTAGGCAGTACACTTTTTTTTGAGTTTAAGACAGCTGTAATTATAAACATCTCACCAAACGGGTTTTTAATAGACGTCATTCCTAACAGCGAGTATGTTCATCTGTTAGGTTTGAAGAATCTGTTTCTGTTAGCTCCTGGGCAGTTCTTTCATGTAGTTGCAGCAGTAGTCTCTAACTTTTTGCTGTGTTAATACCATTTGTCTTCTAGAATGCTGCATGTATGTGTTAATTCTCTTCATACGTATTTGGTAATATTCATATATACGTGTTTTCAGTTAGTGGAAATCTAATAATTTGCTCATTTCTCAGAAATGTGAGGTACGCTTGATTTTTTAAATAATTTAAGTAATTCTGGTTTAAAATATTTTTAAAACATTTCCTGTGGAAGTATCACTCAGATTTTGACTATTAGATGTAACACACGATTGCATTTGGTTTGCTCATAAAAAGTGGAGAACATTTAATATTTATTCATAACAAAAGTATTAGAGAAGCTGTCAATAAATTTTCCATCATAATTGAATCATAGGATATCTAAATTGTTGATAATATGATCTGCTCATTAAACACAAGTGTCTGGAGAAAATGATGGATTAATTGACTGATGGCTAAGGTTTCTCTCAAATATAATGGTTTACCCAGTTTGATTTGATTTGTGTAAAATAACTTTCTCTAATAAACAATTTGCTCAGAGGCAATAGAAAAAATGAATGGTTATCAAACCAAACTTAATTAGTCTCTCCTAGATTGATATTACTTGGGGAGTCTTCGTTTTAATTGTGGAGAGCTGGATACGAAGAGTTTGGTTCATTATGTTTTTCCTGTATAAACACTATTGTGTAACTACCTATGGAATATAACATGTAAATTCATTTTAATAAATGCTTGTAAAGTGAATTAGCTAATTATGCCAGGCTAAAAATGATTCCTTTAATTATTTTAGGTATTTAACTAGTACTTCAATTTTATTATTGTTAGTCTGTAAACATAATTTGTATTAGCTCTGCCAAACTAATTAGAATATATAACTTAAACAGTTTCAGCAGTTTTGCAATGCTCATAATGCGCTTTTCTCTCAAAAACACATTTCTGTTTTAAAAAAATGTTGAAATGGTGAAGAAATTGTTGACATACATTTTTGAAATTTGAGGAAGAATAACTTTTTCTGGAAAATACAATTTCAGAAAAGTTGGTATGGTTTGAGACTCTGGAATATTTGTCAAGAGAAGGAAAAGTCCCTTTCTTTTCCTCAGAGATGGTGTCAAACTAAACATAAGTCATTAAATAACAGTTTTGTGAGATTCCAGGTCGTTATGTTATTCATGTATAATATAAACCACAAATACAGTCACATTCCACTGCTTTCAGAGGTTAAACACATGCTGAATTGCATCAGGAGGTGAAAATCTGCACCTCCAAACTAGAAAGAGTTGGTCTTAAAGGCTTTCAGTTCATTTAATGTAAATAATTTTCTCTTTTATCTAAAAAAAAAAATAATTCAAAACATCTGTAGAAGATTTACAATATTTTAATATAAAATGTACATGAGAGGGCTGTTGTTTGAAGCTGAGTAAATGTGGAAAGCAAGACATTTGTGAAGAGTAATTTAGGTGTTCTTGATTATATTCCTTTGTGATTAATCTTGAGTTTATAAACCCAGAAATTAATCTGGTTTATTGTTTCTTCCCACACATGAAGCTTTTATTCTGACAATCTGTTACCTCAGTTTTCCTTAGTGTAGGAAACTACAAATAGCTGAAAATGGAGGAAATGAGGAGCATCCTTTAGGTTTGTCATTGAATGTAGGTGTGTGCTCTGACTTGGAGAAGTAGAGATTTATGTGCAGAAACTGCTGCTGTGAAGTGGAGTGTCCTGGCACATCTGTGTGAGTGACAGAAACCTGCTGCAAATGGCACCTTGGGCATATCTTTGGAGCAGAAACTGCAGCAAACACAATCTTTGGTGTTCTCAGTTAACGTGTTCTCAGAAATTCTCTCTGAGATTTGGGCACTTTGGTTTTCCTTATGTGCTGATTATCAGGCCATCAAAGGAATAGACCTGTAGCAGGTACATATATATATATATATATATATATATATACACATACATATATATATATATATGTATGTATGTGTAGGTATATTCCTCATTGGTATAATTCACTGTGAGTCTCAAAGAGGATTCTGGGAGCAAGATACTGAGAATGTATAGTAGTCTTTGCAGTATTGTAGGTTGATGAAAATAAACAGTAAAGTCTAGCAAGTCCCTGCAGACTATTTATGTATCAAACTTTATCACTTAAATTTCATTAAAGTCAGTTAAAGTCTCACGAGAACCTGTGGTTGAACGAGCATTTTCACTTCAGGATTTTGGAAGCTCTTGTTATATGGCACATCTCCTTGTTTATGGTGGCACGAGAATTTCTCACTCCCCAGGAACTACAGAAATGCTGTTCTAATTTTGCAGGTCCAGAACTAAACCTAGCTCTTCTGCTCAGATTTGACAGAATATTTTTCTCTGGCTTTGGAAAAAAATAACTATTACATTTGTCTTAAAGCTTGGTTTGGTTTGATTTCTTTATCATATCAATATTAAATATGTGCTAATTAAGCTATACTAAATGTTCCTTGCACCTGTGGGTGTCCCTCCTTTCTGTGACTCAGCAGGGCAGTAGAGAGGCCCTGTGGCCACCAAATCAAATCCCAATGCCAAATTCTTGAATACATGAACATCATCCTGCTGAAAATACTGTGTTGTGTTGACCTGGTGTGCTGTGCCATGAAATCCCTTGTTAGAGAACTTGGCCAGGGCCTTGAGTCTTTTCACAAAACTGGGAAGTCTTCACAGCCTCCACTATCATGAGAGCTGCCAAGGACTTTGAGAGCCAGGAGAGCAAGGGAATTAGGGTGTCTTACAGGGCAGCAGTTTATTTACATAATGACCATGTAGCGTGAAAATTAAGGTTGAAGTTTAGGCTCTTTGATCCATCCTTAGCAGATGTTCTTTTGCACTGAAATCCTTATAATAGGAATTTCTTCCACAGCCTTGCAGGTCATTCTGTACCTACTATTCTGTCCAGACCAGCAGCTGGAACACTTCCACAGAGAGTGGAGGCTGTTCTTGGGTTTGGGGGGACTCAGGGGGAGTGGGGCTGCCCTGCTGACCTGTGAATCCCACACCCCGGGGTCAAGTGGCCCCTGCTGCTCTCGTTCTGGTGCCCTGTTCTTGCAGACACAGCTGGAGAGCAGAGAGAGCTCTGTACACACAGGTGTTCTGTCTGGGCTGCAGGGAGGGCATCAGGAATGTCAGTTTAACACTCCCTGATTTACAGATAAATGTTCCTGGAGTAGGGATATAACTCATTGTGGAAGGCAAGAACATCACAGGAAAGAGTGTAGCAAAATTGTGTGGCAGTTCCAACTATGATCAGTAATTTTAAAGATTCTTAGCAATGATTCCTTTGTTTGATAAACTGTAACATTTCCCTTTACAAGTCATTATTTCATTAGTTTGGAGGAAATATTAAACAGTATACATATGAACATAGGAAGTAATCTTGAGATATCTAAAACACTTTAGATAAAGCATGAAAATTGTTTGTGTTAAAGTTATATTAAAGTTTTATAATGCTTAAACTTAAATCCAGGGCAAGCACAATTTTGAGATCACATTTTCAAGTTATAATACTGCGGAGATGTGTGCAATATGCTTAACTCAGGTTATGTGCTGTCCATTACCATAGGCACTATTATGATTTAGCATGTTTCACGTCACTGACACAGGCTAAATATTTGTAATCTCTATTGTTATCCAGCTATATTGCATATAGTTAGATAGCCAGTAAATAAAATTTCATATTCTTCTGGTGTTGCAGTTAACATACAACCACAGTGTACAGCGAAAGTCATTATGATTGTTTTTTGAGGTTGTTTAATATTTTTGTTCTGATAGTTTCAGCTAGAGTTTCCACACACACTTAAGGAGAGTTGTGTTGCCTGTTGTGCTTTCCAAGGAGCATTTTATGGGAATGCTAAATTCCTCATTAAATATATCTCAGAACCAATGCAGAAGTTAATGGTTCTCTGTATTCCCTGTTCCCTCTGTTACAGCATAACCATGGCTAACACTTTGTCCTGGATTTCCTGTCTGCTGGACAAAGCATATGAAGCAAACAACTTGAGTCAATGCTGTGTTTTACAGCTGAGTTCCTTCATGGACCCTTCTCAAGATTCCCATCAGAGTCTTGTGGCAGCAAGGTAGAACCCAAGAAAAAAGTTGACATATAACAATTTCCTGTGTAGTAATTTTGATTTGAAAGCTAACCAGTTGGTTATTAATTAGAAGAGTAACCATTTTGGTTTTACTACACTTTGTGGGTTTTTTATGATCTGTGGTGAAAACTGATTGCATTTTATTAATATTTCTGGCTTGATATTAAAGCCTATCACAGAATCATCATCCTTGTTCTCCACTATGATGTCCTCACACCTCTCAGTAAGGTAATACATAGCACAGCTCTGACAGAAGCTGGGCTTAAATTGGCTGTTCTTGCTGAGAAGGGAGCAGTTAAAAGTTAAGCAAATCCACATTGCGTGTGGAAGTCCATGTGCAATACTCTTATTGTCTTAATTGACTTCTAGGCACGTGCACAAAAAGCGAGCCTAGTTCCATAGGTAACAAGTGTGCATAAATAAATGGAGCTGTTTGCACTACAGACTGGGAATACTGCTCTGCCAAGCACTCCCTGTCGTGGTTTCACTCCAGCCAGAACTCAGCCGGAGGCATCCACTCACTCTCTCCCCCTGGGCAGAGAAGTGGAAGGGTAAAAGTGAGAAATCTGGTGGGTTGATAGTATAAACAGTTTGATAGTATAAATAACACAAAATAATAGTAGTAATAATTATAATAATAATTTGTAATTAAAAGTAAAATAACAGAAATAAAACCCAAGAAAGAAAAATTATGCAAATGGAAACAACTGCTCACTCCCAGCCACTCTATGGGTATAAGGTGTGCCAGTCCCCAGGCAGCTGCCTCCTGCCAACATCCCCTCCCTCCCTAGTTTATTGCTGAGTATGACATCCTGTGGTCTGGAGCATCCCTTTAGTCAGCTGTCCTGACTGTGTCCCCTCCCAGCTCGCTGGTGGGGTGAGATGAGGAGCAGAAAAGGCCCTGGCTGTGTGTGAACACTGCTCAGTGACAACAGAAACCTCCCTAGTTATCAACTCTTCCTTCAGCACAAATCCACTATAGCCCATAATGGCTGCTGTAAAGGACATTAACTCTATCCCAGCCAAACCCAGCACAGTTAACATGACAAGGCTGAATGTCCCTTACATGTGACATTACAAAAGCACAGGTGGCTTCACTTTTGTCATTTAGAACTCAGGGAATATAAAGAGATTCTTTCCTCATCCTAACACCTGTGAATCTCTGAATTCTGTTGTTAATGCTTCCTAAACTTGAGCAATATTTTCTAGGCTGATTGGCAAGCTGGCCCAAAACTTTAACCTGCTGAAATAAGTTCTGTTAGTTACACCAAACCAGTGGTTACTCTTGGCCATCTTGGTACCTTCTTTAAGATTTACCTTCACAGTTTATTATATGGCTACTTGCAGGCTTCAAATCACCCTGCAAGTTTGGCTCTGTACTTGATGGTTTCATGCTTTTCCTCAGGGTAGGAGTAACTGTTTAAAAGGTTGAAGAACGTAATTAGTTTTAGGATTGAACTTGATAAGTTTATGAATGAAGTAATACGGTCTGGCTGCCTGAAGTAGCATCAGTCTGGATAAAAAGCAATGGGAAGCCTCTTCCAGGGCTGTGTTCTTCATTACTCTGTTCATGTACGTATATATTCAATGGTTTGTAGTTTAAAATACGGCATAGATAATTAGCAATAAGTTTGAGCTTGATTTAGGAGGTCATTAGGATGCCTTTTGGTTACCTGTATACTGGCTTTGTATTCAGCAGCAGCTGTAAAAATAATTCTTGCTTCCTGGATGAAGTTTAGAATTAAATAAAAACAATCCTTGTAATACTTCAGTCATATAGTAAATGGCATTTGGGGGGTAAATAGAGGAGATGACTGCAAGCTTTAATGGAAAAAGGATTTTTAAAAGGATTGTGTCAAACACAGTACAATAACTCTAAGATAAGAAAGGGGGTTAAAGATGCAAAAGTGAAAGAATGTGCTCTTACCTGTTGCCAAGTGTTTTTTCATGTATGCATTATAGCTCTTTTTTGTAATGGTCAGTATTGCCCTTATTGTGTTCTGTTTACATGTCTGACTTCTTGTTTGGATTTTACTTGGTGATTTGGTATTAATTTTTAATGTGAAAGCACTTAGCATTAGGAGTTTGACATTTTGTCTGACCTTAATCACCAAGAGGATCATGAGAGGTTTATTCAGTGGGAAGAGAATTGTTACAGCTCCGACAGAAATGATGGGAAATAAGTAAACAGCCTTTTAAATCTTCACCAGAAATCAATAGAGTTTAAAGATGATGGACGTTGGTGTTTTTTGCTGCTTAAGGACTTCAACCTTTTACGGGAAAATATCTTCTCTGAGTGTCAGCACTTTTTTGCCCAGCACCATGAATCACCACTGCAAATAGAACACTCTGCATAGAGCACTTCATCATTGTTACACAGATGATGTTATAGATCTGTCTCTCTGTGATACTGCAGATGGTTTGTATTTTACACAGAGGTGTGCTGCTACTTCATAACATTGCTAATTAATGGATGGTCAGCAAAATATTTGTATTAGATAATATTCAAACTGCTGAACTTCTGCCTTTATTGTCATTGTAACAGCTGCTATTTAGAACTTTTTAAGTTTTAGTTCTTCTCTTCATGTCAATAGAAATACCTTTGTTTAAGTGAGAGTTCTCAACTTTTAATAACTGGGAGTAAGAGCTTGTCTGAAGTCTTTGCATCTGCAAGCCTTTAGAGACAGGCAAGTTTTTGAGCAGTTGCACAGCAAATTGTGTACTTTGGCTTTTCATGAATGATTTATTGATGTTAGGCTGGTACAGTAGTTAGCAATATATCCAGAAACAGCACTATTCAGACCCAAGTATTCGTATATTTGCATCACCATCAATCATTTGTTGTGCTATTTGGGGTTTTATTATACAGTATTGAATTCCATTTTAAGACAGCTAAGTATACAGTAAATTATATTCAAATATAGTAAAGTTGCTGTTAAATAGTAATTGAGAACTTGACTTTCAAGCTTTCAGTTAATTTGTTTGCATCCTTATGCAGCCATTTACTCTGAATAAAGTGAAGGGGATTTAATTTTGATTTGTAGACAACCTTTTGTATTGAAAATAACTGTAGTGACTGTAGTTTTATGCTAATATCTAAGCATGCCACATATACTCTTAGACAAAATTGTCCCTTAAGACCTCCTGATATGAAGTGATCTTTGATTTAAGGCTGCAGTACTTTGGCTACAAGTGTGTTCAATGGTTATTAAACTGAAGTTATTACATAGCAGCTGATGGAATATTTTCTGTAGTTTATCTCCATTGATTAGCCGTAGAGAGTGGCAAAAAATACTTCAAGCCGTTCCTCATTGTTCCTGGTGAAGCAGCCGGGCCATGCACTGCATTTGGCTTTGTGCTCTCCTGGGATTGCAGTGGTGGAGCTGGGATAGAGCCAGAGCAGAGGAACAGGGCTGGGAAACCTGCCCCTGGGCAGCTCAGTGCTGAACCTGAGCCCTCCTGAAATCTCTGGGATTATTTGCCTGCATAAAGAGTGTGTGTGTGTGTGCAGTGAGTGTTCGTGTTGTCTTCTTAGGCAGCGAACGCATTGCAGAGTGCCCCAAATGTGAGAACAGTGCATGGAAGAGAAGGAAGATCTGTGGACATTTTCCTCCATCTCATCTGCTGTGTGGATTTTTATGGTAGTATATAGTCTTGCTTTCACATAATGTAAGACTAAACTAGCAGAGATGGCAGTGATATTTCAGGACTGGGACCTTATTTTTAGCTGACTTTGATGGCCTTTTTAATTAGTAACATACTGCAAAGAAGCACAGAAAAGGGAAATATGCACATGAAATGCCAGCTCTTTAGCTCACATTAAGTAGTTGGGCTGATCAGGTCCTGGATTTGCCACTGTTAAGCAGATAGTTTTGCCTACTTTGTAGTAGATTTTGATGTATTCAGGGAATTCTGCTCTGTCATGGCAGGCTGAAGTTTTGCCTTTAGTTGTTTTTCATTATTTTAAGTGGAAAGACATAGGTACTTGATGCTGGGCCAGAGACATTTCCTTCAGGGCCAGAAGTTTGGACTCCTTTGGAGGTTTTCCCTGGACACTTCTCTTTATGTTTTTCCACCCTTCAGCATCATTATCCTTTCTAGCATTTTAATATTTGCCACATATTAATGTTGAGTAAGGATTTTCTTTGCTAGCCTTTTTTTGATAATTTCATGTAGCTTTGCTAAAGATGAATAATCTTTCTGTGGATTGATTAACCAGTGAATGCCCCAGTAGCAAGTTGTAAACTTTATTTTTGTCAGTTTATTTTTGTTTTCATTTCTAAACCCATTTACGAATCTCATGTTACCTTCAGAAATGCCACCTCCTTTGACCTGTCCTGTTGCAGACATGGGGTACCAACAGTGTGAGCCCCCCTGTTTAGCCTGTGGTTACAGCTGCTTGAGAGAGATCCTTCCAAAGCAGAACAGACGTGCAGCAAAGCTGCTGACATCAAATGGAGCCCTTGCCTGCCTCCTGGGTGAGCCTGGAAATGAGGGCTGGGATGGGACAGGATCGATCGCCCTAAGTGTGTGGGGGGGAGGGCAGGGACAGGGCTAAAAATGCTGGGGAGGTAAAAGAGCTTTTTAAACTAAGGATGCTGCTGGCACAGGAGCAAATGGATATGGCTATCAATAACCTTTGGCTAGAAATTCAAAAATGGTTTCTACTCATCCAGAAGAGCCTCCCAGAGGGGGAATTACGGAGGGAAAATTATTAGCAGATTTTGACATGAAATTTGAGTGATATGTAAAAGGATTAGGGGAGATGGTTGCCTGTATTGGTATGAAACTGTATTTGGCATCCATAAGGTCTCTTCTTGATATTTTAGGTCTCTTTATACACTTCAACTGTTCTTTAACACATTTGAATCATATAGAAGTTAATTTTACATTTTCCTTTTAAAATCTTGTGTTAGTACTTGTGAATCTATGAAGGTAGAGCATAACAAATGAGATTTCTGACTCCTTCTTCTATCTGAAAATGACCTCTAAATCACATATTCTCCCGTTGGAGAGAAAAGGAAAGTAGGACTTGTGCAAAAGGAAGTGTGCTCCTGCCGATGGAGCAGCATCACTGAGGAGATGCAGCTGCTGCCCTTGTCTTTTCTCTGCCTGATTTACCTCCTGAGCTGGCAGTGATTATTGTTTTCATGAGTGCAGTACAGGAGTCAAAACAGGATTTTATTCATCTGTGCTCTGTAATATGTCAGGTTAGGTTTGAAAATAGTATTGCTGTTCTCCAGCACACCCCACCAGGTGAGTGTGCTGAGGATCTCTCAGGTTGCAGTGTTGCCTCAGCTGCAGTTTGTGGGGCTGCACAGATGAACAGAGCACACTGTGCCTCTGCAGTACATTCCTGCTCTTTTGGGGGAGTAATGAAAGGGAGTATGTGGCTGGAAGTGTGAGATTGGTATAGTTGCTGTAGTACTGAGTGGAATACTTGGTCCTTTGTTTTTTCTGCTCTATCATCTCAGATTTTTGTTAAATTTTAACATCTCTTCTTCTGCACTGCAAATGTATAT
Organism: Scytalopus superciliaris; assembly: GCA_013400415.1. Lineage (NCBI taxonomy): Eukaryota > Metazoa > Chordata > Aves > Passeriformes > Rhinocryptidae > Scytalopus > Scytalopus superciliaris. The sequence continues at coordinate 250,513 of VXBX01009335.1, read as the reverse complement.
TATGCACAGAGTGTGTAAGATCTTTTTGCTGATCTTCTGGATGAAATCATTGAACAGTTCATTTATGATGTAATGCTTGTTTTATCTTCCCATGCCTTATAAGTGGTTTGTTATGGTAATTTTCAGATGTCTTTAAAATTCATATCTATTGTGCTTGCGTGTCATTAAGACACTGAGACTCCTTTGCTGCACGGTTGAACTCAGTGTTAGAGGGGAGGAGACTGAAACCATAACAAAGTGTTGATCTCTCCTCAATGGTCATTTTGTTGGATATTAATCAGTAACTCGTTTTGGATTGACACACAATTATTGGTCCCTGGATTTAATAGAATAAAAAACGTGAAGCAAAAGGCATTGGAAAGGACACACAGAGCAATCTGTTTTCTGAATGAGTGAGGGCTGTAACTCTGAGGCTGCTGTTGAACATGACAGGGTGACAGGGTGGGTGTCGGTGCCACTTGCAGGGGGTGGGAGGTCCCGCTCCCGTGTCAGGGCGCTGCTGGAATCACAGATGTTGTACATCTTCATTAGCCAGGCGTGCAGCAAGAGCTCCCGATGAGCTGCGGCCGGGCCATAATTAACCTCCTGAACCCGGATTTGTAACAGAATGTAAAACCAGCTCAGGTTATCAATTACAGTCACACTCCATTGATAGCTGCCCAAAGAGGGCTCCTTAGGAGGAAAAAGACATCATGATTTTCTCATTTCCTCGGAATGTAGCAAAAGAAGTTATAATTCATTAAATCAGAAATATAAATAATAGCTAGTCCATAGATTTAATACCACATTATTCTGGTGCATTACTCACAGAAGGTCAGGAGCAGTACTATGTCTGTCATTAGCAAGGTTCACAAGTAATTGTGTTATAGAACTGAATTAGGAAATGCTTTATCAAAAGAAATTAATATTCTTTAAATTTAGGGAATTTTATCAATTATTTGAGATTTTAACATAAACATTTTGATCCATATTGCAAATGCTTAACCCTTCAGTCTGTGGAAAACTAGTTTTACATACTTCAGGGACTTAAGAGTCCATATATTTATTGTAGCTTTTAAGCATAGTCATGAATAAAAACAGTATTTGAGATTATTATCTATTGAGTGTATTAACTGTCCTCAAGTAAAATGAATTTGTGTATTTATTTCTAATACTAATCAATGATGATGTTTTACAGCTACTTACTGTATTATATCCAAAGAAAATGGCAATCCTGTTAGATTAAATTCTTTTATTGTTACACCATACTGTATGAAGATGCAGAGTATTTTTAAACAAACTTTTTATATTTGTTTTCCCTGTAATACAATTCATTCATCATAAAAATGAACAAGGCTATCAGTCAAGGACCGACTGCTTTTTCTTAGGCTGATTGCTACTGTCACCAGTGTTTTACAAATCTGGAAGGATTTCCCTTTAAGAGTAGTTTTTCATTATTATTCTATGAATATAGACAGTAATTTATCTGTCCACCCCTGCAATATCTTATGATAGAGAAAAAAAATCCTATTACACATCCATAATATATAGAAGTTTTTTAGTATGTGGTTCAATAATTCTTATTTGCTCTTTTCTCTTGTTAGTAGTGAAAATTTGATTTTAAAGCCTACTTAAACAAATAAACAAAGAATTACTAGAATATGTCATCTTTGAAAGGCAATAACTGTTATTTTCTTGAGAAGACTTGTAACATACTTTTGGTCTTTCACATATGATTGTCCTTACCTATTACTAATACCCAAAGTCCATACATGAGCAGTCTTTTCTTATATTTCCCTTAATCTTTTTCCTTACTCAATTTTCTGTAAGTATGGATCTTTTTAACTGGTTTAGAGATACTTCAGTCATATTTTGGATTGTCTGTCCATCAGCAACTAAGCAAGGGGCCTTTAGGAGATCATTTGTCCTCACAAGGAAGGGTCATAATGAAGTTTGGGTGTTTTTTTTTTACCAGGCCACAGTTTAAACACAGTCTTATTTAAAAGAAACCTATGCACCTTGTGTAAGACTAGTTCATTCATGGTACATGAATTCAAAATGTTACATTTCTTTCTGTAGCCCTACTTGTTAGATTTGGGAAAAAAAATATATATTTAAGTCTCTTTAAAGAAATTACTGATTCCTGTGTGGAGCATGGGAAAAACATCTGAACAATAAAACTCAAGTAACACAAGTTTTTGCTTTAAAATCCCCCCAAAAAAGGATTTAATTTTGTTTTCAATCAGGATTTAGTGTTGTATATTTTCATACTCTATCTCAGCAGAAGTTCCCTGCCCACTCTGGTGGTATTTCCCCAGCTGCAGCTCTGGCTTCTCTGTTCTTCAGAAGGGCAGTACAATTTGCACGAGGTACTACAAGATTTTGTGAGCAAGCAAAGGGATATATTGAAGTCTGAGGTAAATCAGTATTTGTTAGTTTAGATTTTGTGTGTCTGGAAAGAACTCTCAAGGGTTATGTGCAAGCACTGACAAAGGATTGTCATCCCCAATTACCAAGGCACCAAATGACACCCAAATTCAATTCTGAATCTTTGAAACCAATTCAAAAATATTTTATTACCTGTTGACTTTCTTTCCCTGTCATTCCTTTCTGTTTTCAGTCCTTCTGCTGAACTAATAACTAATATATTTGCTAAAAGATATTCTGAAGAGCTGCTTGAATAGTAGTATAAGGTGCAGTGTTAAAATACTTGCCCGTCTCAAATGCATTTGCCTATAGGTGATACCTGAATTACATAAACAAAATCCTTCAAGTTTCTTTTTCAGTTTGTGAGGACACAAACTCAGAATCTTGGATGACAGGATTCCTTAATGTGGGTTTGGATTTTTTCCCCTCTCACATTATAATTAAGAGGGAGGAGTATAAATGTATAAAATACAAACTAGGCTTCCATATCTGAACAGTATTTTATGGATTGTACTTCTGCAACAATATTTAAGGTACTTGGAATGGAAGGACATGTGGAAGCAAAGCATCTTTATTTAACTTTGGAAGCAAAGAGCATTATTAATGCCATGGAAATCAGCAGAACCTGAAAATCAGATTACTTAATATTAGAATCTCTTCTCTTGCTTTTGGGAACCTAAAACTTGCTTTAATTCTCAGGTTTATCATTTCACACTGTTAAAGTTCATTTCTTCCCTCAATCTGAGGGTGATTTATGATTGGTCTGTTATAGATCAAGTAGTTTCATCTTTCAAACTTACTGCATTTTTTCCTAACATTTCTATCACTTAAGACCTTGATTCTCAAAATAAAGGCAGGAGAAGATGAATGTGTGTGTGTGGAAGAACTCTTGACTGGACCCACCCCCACGTATCTGAAACTTTGAAGTTCTCAAAGTTTAATGAATGTTCATTGTACTCAGCAGAGCAAATCTGAAAGGTCAAATGAAAACCAAAGGTATTTTTCCACTGAGTTTCATCACTGTGCCACTACTGGCATTACAGAAAAAAAATAATCATTTGGTCCAGAAATTTTGACTGATGCTGTGATTTTGTGGTGTGTAAAACAGTGTGAAGCAAACTGCTGATCAAAAGTGGCATTATCTGATTAAAGATAAAGGGGAAAAAACATCCTTAAACTCACAAGCAACTACTTGAAGAAGAATTTACACTCCACCTGTAATTCCGTATGGTCAGGAGGCTCTGTGCACAGCTCCTGTGGGTGTTCCTGTGCTGGGAGTTCTACCAGTCACTGCCACCCAGCTGTTTCTGCTGTACAAACTGAATGAGGATACTTGTCTGCATGTGTTTGCTTTTTTTGCTTCTTCACTATGGACTTTTCAATCCTCAATCATAATTTCTGAGATACTTGAACTATATTTACTGGTGTGGTTAAAAAAAAACTATGTTGTGTTGTAGAAGATAGTGTAGAAAAATCACATGAGAGAGTTCTGTGTTTGTCAGTTGTCCCCTGCTGGTATGGCCACTGCCTACAGTTTGCATTGAAAGGGACAACATTCAGTGGAACCTAAATAGAACCTAGTATAATCTTGGCATATTGGAGGGTTCAGTCAGCTCTGGACATCACAGAAAACCCCATCACTGAAAAGATATTGTCTGAACGTATAAATTCCTCTGTTCATAAGCTCTGCTTTCAACTGGGTTTTGTTATGGGAGCATCATCATAGCTGTATAGGAGGACTTAAAAATTCTTTCATTTTGATCTAGTTCTGCTCTTGAAGAATACTAGGTGCAAGGTGGCCATAAATTCTCCTGTTACTGCCTTCTCTTGGCATCCCCTGTGCCCAGGGTCTGAGGTCCTACTGCAGTGCCATGCCCAGCATGGCCCCACACCCAGCAGGGCACTCCCAGCTGCGAAGGCATCTCTCCTCATCCACACTTGGAACTATGTGTGTAATACATCTGCCCATCTCTCTGAGTAAATAAGAAAAGGAAGGTCCTGAAGTGTATTTTAATCTAGATATACTCAGGTATAAATAGCCCAAGGCACCGTGTATCTACTTTTTTTCTAGTGAATTTTGGGTCTGCTTTAAAATGTTCTTTAGCTGTCCCCTGGCCTGGATGATGGTGTCAGTGGAGGTGTGTATTACCCAGTATTAGACATACACACATACCTTTTTGTTCCTTGATTTCAGTCTTTCATTATATTCCCAGTGATGTACTGGAGGAAAAGTGTGTTTTAAGCAAGCAAATGTGCTTTTGCCCTCATCAGGTAGTTGGCACACATGGGATGAGCACAGGCAGAGCTGACACACCTGCATGCTCAGCTGGGCAATCCTAGCAGGGCTTTTCTGAATTTCTGTGGTCCTTTAAAGATTCCAAGATACAAATATGTGCAAATAATCTGAGTGTAAAAGAAGTAGGTGGCTGTGTAAGCAGGAGAAAATGTGCTGGGTTTCATTTGTTCCAAGCAAAAGGAAGGAATCTGCCATCAGCTCTTTGGGTGTGTTCCTGCGGAGCCGAGTCCAAAGGCACGGGCAGGTCCTGGATCCTTTTGTGCGGACTGTCCTGGGAAGCGCTGCCCTCTGCTCCGAGCGGTTCTCTGGTGGTGTTAGTGGTGATGCTTTCCCTCCTGTCTGCACTCATTGTGCTGCAAACCCTGCCCAGGAAAGCCGGGGTAATGAGCAGTGCAGTGGAGAGAGGTGATTGATGATCCCTGGTTCTGACAGCTCTAGTGCCGAGATTCCCAGGGTATCGGATCGCGGCATTAGCATGCTGACAGCTCAGCATTTAGGACATTATGGTAATTTATCCTGCATATGCTGTCACCTGCACTGTCAGAGTTTCTTTTTAATGATGGTATAACTATTTTGTTTGTTTGTACTGCATTCTTTTCATTTGGCTAATGTCTCCTCATTAGATTGCACCTAGTAAATGAGAGTAATTAAGTGTTTCCTATAGCTCAGATGCAATGATTAAGTTGCAGAGTTCGTGCTGGTTATGTTTTGTCATTTATCTCTATTAATCTGAGAATAATCCAGATGATGAACACACATAATTTTTTTAGCTAATGTTCAATAGATGAAAATTATAGTTTCTCAATGGAGCCAAACAATGTGTGTATTTATATATAAATAATAAGTTACTGTACTTGTATTTCTGTTAAATAAACATAAAATTATCTGTGCAACTAAGGAAAAAATGGAACATCTATTGACTGAAGATATTTTCATTTTATTTAAATGTATTTGTTTATGGAAAACTACTGTTCATAATTCACAGTTCAGTGATTGTCTTTATTCTGCTGTCTCAGATATCTACAGAGAATCCTACGGCAATATTTTGTGAACATTTTTTTCCCCTGCATTTACTGTCTGTATTTGTTACTATTAATTCTCATCTCTAGTAGCAAAATGTAATTTTTGTATAAACACTTCCAAATTACTCAGTTTAAAAACAAAAATATTATGCTGGTGCATCAAATGAAACACCTCACAACAATTTGTAGATCTTTATTTAACTTTCAATCTGCAAATAGAGATTTAAAAGTAGCTCAAGCTTTTTCTTCAACACATAAGGTAGCAATAATTAATGTTGATACAAACAGTAAGGGCAACACTAGATTTCAGGAGTGCCCTGAGCTGTTATATGATGTTCCTTTGTTTTCCTGGGTCTGGGAACTTCCTAGCACATCACACTGTTTTTTCTAAACATGTAACTGGAGGAGGCCGAACAGCATAGCTCCATGATTGTTTGGGCTTTATACATCAAAATTCAGATTAGTTTCAAAAGGAGCAACTTCTGTGTGTCTCCAGTTAATGTAGCACTGGCAGCTATGGAATAGCAGCTGAGAGAGACCTTGGACTAGTTTGAGATTTCTGTTTAATGTGTATAAATAAATGAGCTGGACAAATTTTTAAGGCATGCCTACCATACTGTATTACTGCCCGGGATAGGAATGTGTCCCCACATTGTATCATAAAACTTCTGCTGTGAGGAGTGTCACTGAATACCTTGGAGTTGCAGCCAGTAGCCCTTTGCTGCAGGCATCATTCCTTGAGTTCGGGATTTACAGTGGGATTTGCAGACACACAGTTTTAGTTGGAATGCATCCTCTGATTTGGACAACTGTTTTTTCCTCAGTGTTTTTCACTGAAATAGCTACTGGTCCTTTCTGGGGGAATATCTCCCTGGATAGTTTGTGCAGTGGTTCATTTTGGTTACTTGAGCTCCAGAACTGCCCCCCAAAAGGCACTTGGGCTGTTTGGGTCTCCTGGATGGGCTCCAGGCACTTCTCATGGCCAGCCCCTTTCAGGCCCAACCACTTTCAACTGCTAAGATGCTAAACCTGATCTGGGCTTTGTCCAGAGTGACTCTCTGTATTGCTGTAAAGACTGGTCAATAAAATCATTCAGATTTGTTATTTGTCCCTGCTTTTGGGTGCTGCCACCCTCACCAGTTGAAGAGGGGGAGAACGTGGGTTTGAGATATAGAAGGGCAGTGGGAGCTGGTCACAGAAAGCTGTGATGACGTTGAGCATGGTATGCAAAGACAGCTGAAAGGTACTGAGTGGGAGAGCTCAGGGATCTGATGCATGTGGTCCAGCCTCAGTCCAAAAATTTAAGGATTTTTTACTTATGTGCACATCTGTTAGACTAGCTGATATTTTTTCCAGTATGTCTTCTAGATGAGAACACAATTATTTAAAGATTCGATTTTCATTTTTTATTACGTCGTTGTGTTATTGATACAATTGGGTAGACTTTTAGCTTGAAATATATGTTAATGGGATCAAATTGTTTCTCCTTAGAAACTACTTTCTTCCTATGAACATCAATTTTAGGGCATCAGCATTCTTTCTGGAAAAGCAAATACTCTGCTCTTGTATGTGGGTCAGTTCTAGAGTAGCTGCTTAATATCCCATATCTGGAATTCTGTTATCTTTTCTCCTGGGTGGGTCAGGAAGGCAGTTGAAGCAGGCAGTGATGGCTGCTGGGCTTTCATTTCTTTGTGACTGGTAAATGAAACACATGCAGCCTCACCAAACTACATGACTAATGACAACCTCCAGTGGCTCCTGCAATCAAAGATTAATTTGCTTTATCAAGTTTAAAGAATAGTAGGCGATAAATCATGTCAAAAAGAAATAATCAGTGGCAGGCTGATGTTCTCTTGCACAGTGGAGGACAGGTGCAATAGAGGATTCATCTGCCACAGACTGTTAATTTTGTTCTCATGCTGTTGTGTTAATTTTTATTTAGTTGATTTTTAAGTCCAACAGAATGCATTGTCAACTAATACTTTTGTCTAAAATGTATAGTATTGGCTCTAAAATTAAAACATGTTTAGAGTCTATCACTTGGCATCGAAATATTTTCCACTTAATTCCTTTCATAATTGATGGATATATTTAATTCCCATTGGGTTTGCTGTTTTGGAGCACAACTTAATGTGGACAGGAATAAAAATGTGCTGTATGTATCTAATGCATAGATAATACATTTTTTTTCTCTGCTGTTGATTTATGTTTAGCCACATCTCTCTTGTTCTGCCTGTGGGAGAAGTCTAATGTTAGTCCTAGCAGCTACACTGTTGCTGCAGTTGTTTTGGGTGTTGGTCTCTCCAGTGGCAGACTGGTGATGCTGGGCAGTTCTGGACCCGCCGTGGGACTTGCTGCCATCCCCGGCACAGCATGGGAGGGATCAGTGTGGAACAGGATGGATTCTGTGTGCTTCTCACTTCATGAAGCAGTTCAGAGACAGCATCTCTGTCACTTGTGCAATTACTGGATACAATCATCCCAATAAAACCTGCAGTTAAAGAAATACCACTGTAGTATGACATGGCAGAGCATGACACTGACTGACCTGCATTTATTGTGAATCCTGTTGTACAGAAAGCAAGGGCTGCAGCTGTTTATTTTTCAAGGAAAATACAGATATCCTCTGCTGGCTTGGCAATCCAGCTGCACAATTGATTGTTGACCATTTTCAGCCTGTATTTCAGTTAAACCATGGCCCAGTAATGTATTTGGCAACATTTTCTGTGTTCAAAAGAATTTTAGTAATGGAATAATGCAGATTCTGTAAACTTCCATCCTGCACAGCAATGGTATGGAATTTTCTACTAATATGTGAGCCCTCTAGTGGCATTCCCCGTCTTGGAAGTGTGGTAACAGGGTGCAGGGATGTGCCGCGTGCCCTTGGATGGCTGGGCTGGGATCACACAGACAGAGGAGCCTCCGCCGAGCAGGACCCGGCGGCCACTGCAGCTTTGGGGCAGCCCAGGTACTTCCTATGAATCCTTTAACACTGTCGGAGTTGCATTTTGCAGGGAGAAAAATTGTAAAATAACCAGCTCCAGTAGCTGGCTCTTGCATGTACAATAGATGGGTTTGTTAGGACCCACCTGTCCCAGTTTGATCGTACTTAGATTGAAAGAGGTAACACTTACCGGGTATCTACTAAAAGTTACATTGTATAAAGGTTAAAATACTTTTGGAAAAAACTTTTATTTTGAAATAAAAGAAAAAAAAATTTGCATGGAGGCTGAACTGGACAACAGTAGATTTTAAGCAAGGCATCAGCCATGCTGTGCAGCTGCTGGGTGTCCCCAGGCTGCAGGTCCTGTGGTTTCCCTGCAGGGTCGGAGCCACCTGCCCGCCTTCCTGCACACACCGAATGGGAAGAGGAGAGGAGAGTGACAGGCTGTGTGCCGTGTTCTGTAGGTCTGTCTTTTCCCTGCCCCATTTACAGGTTTGTACCTGGGCTGGACTGGGCTGGCCCTCGGAGACCGACTGCTGCTGGTTCCTGAGTCCTGCTACGAGCGCTGCGAGAATTAAAGGAGGGATGAGCGGGGGAGTCCTGGAAGTCCAGCTGTGTGAAAAATGGCCTCCCTCTCTTTCTATTTTCTTTAATTTTATTCTTAGTAATGCAGACTTCTGAGACGATAAAGCAATACTGCTCTGATTGCTTTGTGCCGTTCTGCTGATGCTAAAAGACTGAAAATACAGGTTAATCCTCCAGTAAAATCTGGCTACTCATCAGTCTGCCTTCAAAGTAGGGGGTGGGAAAGTTACCACTTTTTACTTACTTGTGTGTATCTTCAATTACTAAAAAATTCATATTGACCTTTTTTTCCTGGCTCACAATCTTTAATGTAGAAGTATAACACATAAATGAGTGGTTACAATAATTTTCAGAGCAGAAGCTTAAATTGGAATTAAATGTAAGTTAACATTAGTGATTTAAATTTAAAACTTTTAACAATTAAAACAGAACTACCTTAAGAGTAAGTGTTATAAGAAGCAGTAAGTGCATCACTGAGCCAGGCTGTGTCTCCACAGCGCTGAGCAGAGATCAGCCCCTCAACCTGCTGGGTATGCTCCGTCCCAGCAGCCCCACACGCTGCTCCTTGTCTCTGTACATGCTGCTGGCTCATTTAAAAGCCATTCAGATGTTAAGGTAAGAAATGCCTATAAAGCCATCTTAAATTACACTGTGGTGTTGATAGAAAGAGAAGGGAGTACTTAGAAATGGTTCTGAAAAAGCACAGTCGTCTCCCAGCCGAAATCACAAGTGCTGTCAGGCATCAGCTGTGACTGTGGAGTGTGGCATGAGACTGCTGTTCATTCCCACCACTTCATATGCCAGAGCGTGATATCTTCTCTTACTCTGGGGTTTAGAGTGCAATGCAAACCAGGATTGAAGGTCATCAGCCTGGAACTGAGATCATTACAGTTATGCCTGTTTTACTGTGATGTTACTTGTGCAGAAGTTGGGGCTCATTCCTAATGCATTGGTGGCTCTGGGAATGGATTTGGAGGGCAAGATGAGAAGAGTCTGTATTTGCTTATTTTGGGCCAAAAAATATAAACATCCCACTCTCAATTTTAATCTATAATTCTGTAGCTGAATGAAGACATTTCATAAGTGTCTTTCTACAGTCCTTAGGAATACAACTCATCATAGCAGCACTTTCAACCCTGAAAAAAATCTGTAGCTGTCTTCAAGTTGATAACAGATAAGTGAATATAGGTAATAAATAATAGTATGGAAAGTCTTCTTGTTTGAACATATTTTGCCAAAAGCACTGAATGTGAAATTGGGTGAGAAAAAGGACAAACATTCTCTGAGTATTACTGACATGCTTTATGATGACTTAGTGGAACACCTTGTGGCCAGCTGTTGCTTTTATTCACAGGTGTTCGAAAGCTGTCACACTCTGTTTCTTTCACACAACAAAGCCAAGAGCTAATTCATTGTTAATTGTTTAATGCTCCTTTTTACATTATCTAACAGGCAGCCCAGGAGCCACTTGGCTTCCTTAGTTTGTGTGTAATTTGTTCAAAAAATGGTAGAGTCACAACTTTAATATTTGAAGCAGTTTAACTTGGATTCATCCATGGAGAGCTTAAGCATAGGAAGGGTTGCGGGTTTTTTCACTTATGAAAAAGACGTATTTCAGTTAAAGCAAAACCATAAATAAACATTTTCTCCAGAGCATCTGGTTCAGGTTTGTGTTAGACTTTGTGTGTGGTGTACCAGGGTGTGATTTTTGTACCTAATTGGATTAGTAGAAGGCAGAAGAGCTAGTGCATCTCTGTGCATCTGCCCAGGAAGGAGTAGCGATAAGTTGTCTCACCCAGGCAGTGCGCAGGCTGGGGCAGTGGAGACTGTTATCTTGTCTATAACCATTTTCCATATCCTGAAATCAAATTTGCAGAACAAACAGCATTTGGGCTGTGCTTCATATTTCATTAGACACGTGCATCCTCCCAAAATTATTTTTATCAGACCATGTAGAGATCTTTCTGACATTTGCTTTTGTTTGCTTATAGTGTAATCAGAAATGTTAATAATGTGGATTTGTTTCACATACACAAATGTATTTTTCAAGTACACTTTCAGACTTAAGTGTGCTTTGGTTAAACACCAGAGGAAGGCAAACAGTTGTGTGTATTCTTCCACTTGCCCTTCTTCTGAAGCAAGAAGGGGCAACCCCCCCACCCCCCAGTATTTCAGTGTTCTGTTTCACATTGGTTTCATCTGTATCGTCATTGTTGGAAGAGCTGGTAGTTGGCATCAATTTGGATCAGAAGAACCAAGTTAGGAAGGCCATGAGGAAGGTTCCATATTATTTCTCCAGAGCATTCTCACTACTGACGAGTTGTTTCTTGAGGCATGTAGCTCTATTGAGAAAGGCGTCTTCTGGGAACAAAAGTTTTATTTCTGAAGCAGAGTTTGATATCAATTTAAGTATTAAATGATTTGTATAGATATCATCTACACAATGATGTGGCTTATTGCAAGATATGTAGAAACTTTGCTATGTAAGTCAATATAAAATCCTGGTATTCTAGATTTTTGTAAGAATAAGCAGAAAAACAGATGATTTAAGTAACATTAATAGAATAGACCATCTTTGAATGAGCTCTTAACAGCACAAGTCCATTCTAGTTTATGCATTTTCTTTAATAACCAATTTCATTCTAATCTGCTGAATAACAGCAACATTCAGATTCATATTTAGATTTTAACATAGTTTTAGCATTTAGCATCTCACTCTATGTGCTGGTTTGCAATATGCCAAATAGGGGTGAGTCAGCAGCTGATGGCACATCCATCTTTCCAGCTCACTCTGCTTCCAAGGCGCTTCAGATTCTTTAACTGTTGAGAGAAGCCATGTCTGGCAGCATTGTGGTATTTGTCATCTTTGCATAAATGTCATTACTGTGCTTGCTTAAATGAACCAAATACTGCTCTATGTGTTGCTAAAGACCATTGTTATCATCATGCTGTAAAAAGATGATGGTGCATGAAGGCCTGGGTGTGACATGCAGAAGATGTGTCCACGCTGCCAGTCCTGCAGGAGTCTGTCAGTGTGAGGAGCAGATTGCGCTGCCGTGGGTGCTGCCACTGGGGCACCTGGGGCTGCTCCTGGCCTCTGTGACATGAGCCTTTGCTATATTCACTCCTGTGTGCCTCAGCCACGTGTGGCATGAGATGGCCTTTATTTACGTTGTCTTGCATTTTTCCCTCTTAGCCTGGGTGACAGTTTGTGTTTCTCCAGCCAGAGACAAGACAATGTGTTTTTCTGTGCACCACTTCAGGGTGTCACCCTTTTGTTTCTGACTTGAACCTCAGAGGCTGCAGTCTGAAATTTCCCATGTGTTACTGATAATAATCACTGATCAAGTTTCTTGACCAATTTTGATTGATTGGTTTCATTAGTTTCTATTACTTCTGTAAGCTTTTTGATAAATACTCATGTAACTATAATTCTGCTCCCTGCTGGTGATCCAGAGTTAGATTAATTGCTGTGTTATCTGTACAGCATATTTGTGTTTGGAATTCCTTGACTTACAGCAGGCTCTGTCAAATTTTGGCTATAATTTTAGTTGCTTAATTTCAGCAAAAGCTTCATATTGACAACTTTTTCTTCAAAATACACCTCTCAAATACTTTTGTGTGTTCATAGGATAGACCAGATTGTTCATTTTTCCTAAACTCTTGCTTGATTTCAGTGTCCTGTGTTTTAGCTTAAATTCTTGGGTGAAATTAGGAGTTAATGAATTTTCAGTGTCTTATTATCACTAGGTGTTTTTATATTTAAAAACGTCTCCAACTCCTCTCGAACCAAACTGTTGTTTCTAAAGGTCCTGTTAAATTCTCTCTCCACTCTGCAGCACTTTGTAGGCATCCTGTTCCTCAAAAGACCCTCCTGGTACAGACACACCAGGCTTCATTCACTCTTTATTCTCCACCATCTTTAAATTGCACCTGCATTTCATCCACACAAGAAGACAGACAAACCTGAATTAGTAGACCACAGGTTCTTTTTGTTGTTGTTGTTGTCCTGGCCACCTGGTTTGTTAATCCTCCTTTTTGTGTGCTTTAGGTAAGGAATGTTTTTGTCTTGGCATTTTAGCCGCTGATGCAGAACACAAGAAAACACATATTATCAAAGTAAACCTTTGGTTACCATAGGGAAAGGTAGCCATAGGATTAAAGGAAAAGTGTCTGAAAACTATTTCCAATCTCATTTTGCATCGAGCAATGCTCAGTGAGAGTGAGAGATGTGCCCCACAGCATCTCCGTTCAGAGTGATGGATGGTCCAGGGGTGCTGGGCTGGGGGAGGAATTCACAGTCCTGCCGTGTCCTACTGACATGTCAGGGGTGTTTTCTTAATGGGAATAGCAGCATCTTCAGTGTTTTTATGAGTAAGGAGTTAAGGTTTGTTTTCATGCTCAATTAAAGAGCTGCCATTTTGGAACTACAGAGGAAAAGTTGTGTGAGCAAAGCAAAACCAAAGATGTAGAAACTATAGAAATCACTGCGAGTGGAGGAAACTGATATTACAGCTACACATCTGAAATTTAGATGCATGATGATACAGAGACAATTAAAAAGAATGTAATGCTTAGTTTGATGATTTATGAGACAATCAAATTGTAAGGAACAAATGTATGAAAATCCTTGAGCACATTAGCCTAAAAATAATGCAGGTGGAAAGGCAAAGACAGTGCTCTGTGCCATCAGCTCTGAGGGTTGGGCTGACCATGGAGCAAAAATATTTAAGAGCAGTTCAATGAGCTTAATAGATATGTCTAATTTACAGCTTTTCTTGGAGAGATGCATGATGAAATAAGACTGCAGGGGTTTTTGTTTTAAATCTGTTTTAACAAAAAGAATGCTTTCCCAAAGCTCTGATACTTAGTTTAGTTAAAAATATAATCGTGGTTTGCATGGTGTGTGCTGGAGAATTATGGTTTTATATTACAGTAATGTCTTACAATTACTATTGAAAACCTTATTTAATTTTTAGATTCAGGTGTAAATCAGTGTTATCATGCAATAATTGAAAAATGGTGCTTTTTTTTTTTTCCTGAAGGTAGCTTGAAGGGCATTAGTTAAAAATGTGATTTATTTAAAAAATACTTTTCACCTGACCTGCTGAGGCAAATTTTATGTTTAGTTATGTAAATCTGTAGGAACATCTTAAAAAGTTATCTTTTGTTTAACCTTACATGTAGCTCCTGGTTCACACTCAGCTGTTTAATAAAGGGTCAGATTTTATTTACGTGGTTAAATAGAACATAAATGTAGACACTTCATGCGATGTACCATGTAAATGTAAGCCTTTGTAACTACAAGGTTTTGTAGCTGGAGAATTGTTTTAAAAGGCATGTAATTTATTAGCTATCAGTAGCTGCTTTATTGCCTTGCCGCGCTGCAGTAATAAATAAAAGAAAGTGAGCTGATTTTACAAATGGCACACAAGGTGCACATTTTGTGAAAAAAGTCTTTTTTTAAAGAATTGGCATTAAATCCTTTTTTGTGATGACAAAGAGGCTAAGAGTGCAAACTGTATTTTCTGTTTATCGAAAACAGAGTCTCTTTTTCTCGAGGGCATTTTTTCCTATGATCATCAAGGGATTTCAAAAGCAATAAAGTGTGGAATCATTGTTCGACTTGAACAGTATTAAAACTTAGGTTTTAATTTCAGTGAAGTAATAAGATTTGAACCTGTCTCACATTACAGCACTGTAAGGCATTTAGCAATTGTATTTTAAAGGAGGTTTTTAAAATGCAGCTCACTTGAAAGCTAACTGTCTGTTGAGTAATTAATAGTTCCTCTTCAGCACAGGCTGTTGTGAGTCATACTAAGAAATCTCGGTTTTGTTAATAACAAATTAGGATAATTGTAAGGACGTTAATTCCTAATTAGTTTAAACCTACAATCTTTTTCACCCCTTTCTGAGATGGTTTTCAAATGAAGACAAAAAATTAGACGCTGAGGGTTTCAGCATGATTTTCACCTTAGAATTAAAAAGAAATTATCCATTTTTATCTGTAAATGTCAAGAAACTGTATTTCTTGCTTAGCAGCATAAATCAGCTTGCCTCTAAGCAGTGGTGAAGTATTTCATCTGTAAGCATGCTTTATAGCATTAATGCAATTTCATTTCCAAAATTACATGCTGAAGATAATTCTGCAGAGTTCTCTTTGCTGTACTGACACAGGGAACTTACTGGGCTTGGTTTGGCACAGATATTCTCCAAGTTCAAACTGTAAATATTTCTTCAGGTTGGTCAGTAAAATGTGGGCTGACAAGAGCATAGCAATACCTGTGCCCTGCAGCTGGACATAAGCACGTATGAATTTGGAGGAGGAAAAGTTTGGGCACAGGTGTGTGTTCCAGGCAGCCGCCGGTGTTCCGTGCCGGCGCGCTGAGCTATGACCTTCCGTGATGATTTTGAACGGTAACTGCCTCCATTAGCCATAAGGTTTGTTTCTTTATTTTAGTAGATGGCCTAGACTGTAAATATTAGAGGATCTAAAATAAATCAACATATTATCCTAAGGATACAAAACGTAAGAGCTATTTGTGGCTGGGAACCCTTGACGGATAGTTCGGATGAGGCAGATGATTGCCCGCCTCTCGTATCTGGCTCCATTGCCGTGCCTGCAGGCAGTGTGGTGTTATAGTTGTATATTGATGTCAGGGTTACTACTGAGTGGCTAGCAATGACAGATGTCTATAATTACAGGCAGTGCTGCCAGTATTTCAGAGGAGCTGGCCTATGTTGAACAATTATCTTATTTCTGGCTTGCCAAAGAGGGTTGTTCAAATTGCTGGTATTAGCTGTGGTGGCTGTAACACCTCTCCTTATGCCCTGGGATAAATGTGCAAAAGCGCTCTCGTGTACAGCCCCAGTGCAAAACCTCTTCAAAATATGCGGTCCTGCTAAATTTCATGTTCCTGAGATTTGATCCAGAGATGCAGAACACCTGCAGTGATATCAGTCAGTACAGTGAAATAGTTTTGGGTAGAGATTTTTTAGATCTATGTGAAGTAGCCCTGATTTTTATTACTTGTTTTTAAGTGCCAGACTAATGTGCATTTTTAGCCACTCATTTAGATACAATTAAACATCTGAATAAAATTTAGCTGGACACCTGTAATAGTTATAGGTGCAAGTTAGTGTGTCCGTTACTGCTATACCTATAATTACCTATAATACTCTATCTTTTGGAGTGTTCTGACTGGCACAAATCTACTCTTGTAATCTCTACAGTAGTGCTTTGTTTCAATCATGGGAGGATTCTAAAGCAGCATTTTAGCTTCTCGTTAAGCAAATACCTAACTGCATACATGGCTCAGTTTCTGCAGTGCAGTGTATAGCTGTGATGGAAAGTGCAGCCCAGAACTGTGCTTCAGAAGCTAAAAATCTTCCAGAAGATGTTCAAGAAGTAACAGCTGTTAATAGTATTTCTCAGTTTTCACTATAATATTTGTTCTTTCAGCCCTGAAGGGGAACTGAAGAGACAGTGGAATTAAAACTCTCTAACAGTGCCTTACAAAAATGAAAGTCTAAACAAGACTTTTTAAAGCTAAGCACCATTTTAACTAATGGCTAACTGAAAACCTAGCAGATAAACCC
Organism: Scytalopus superciliaris; assembly: GCA_013400415.1. Classification (NCBI taxonomy): domain Eukaryota; kingdom Metazoa; phylum Chordata; class Aves; order Passeriformes; family Rhinocryptidae; genus Scytalopus; species Scytalopus superciliaris. Next base: position 233,661 of record VXBX01009335.1, on the reverse strand, counting down.
ATTTCTGTCTTTTTCTTCTCTTTTTTTTTTCCCAGAGAATGCTTCTCATGCTGCATCAGTAATAAGATCAGATAGTTCATAGTAAGACTCCTGTGTAAATTCAGCAGAACTGTAAATCTTTCTTTCAAGATTTCCAGAAAACAGGGCTTACGAAAAGAAGAAATAAATAAATAATTAAATAAAAACTGAGAGAAAGTCATTGAAATAGAGGTCAATTTCCATAAAAAAGGTTTATTGCTGGCATTGCATGGGCATTTTATGGAGCAGGAAAAAGGGACTTAATCACTCAGGCACCCCAGACTCCTCTGAATTCTCTTTCTCAGTTGAGGTAACAGGGAAGGACTGGGGAAAAGGGCCTGGAAAACAGCCATTGTGGGAACTGCTAATACCTCTTTACTGTCTATGACTGTGATGATGATAGAGCATTTCAACAGACTAGGAAGGAAATAACATCCATAACAGTGACTGGGCCACACAGCAGATTTACCCTTTCCCCTACGACAGAACACTTAGCTGTAAGAATAATATCCTAATTTTCAAATGTGGGTCTCTTTCAATTGAGGATGGCTTTATGCAATATTTTACCTAAGCTAGGTTTATAGGTAAGAAAATAAATAGCATATCATTTATGTAATTGGTGTGGGGCCTCTGACTGCTTACAAACCCTCTTGCTGGATGGGGTAGGAGGGCAGCCTACGTGCAAAGCAGCTCAAAGCCCACCCTAACCATCAGAGACCCTGTCTGAACTAACTGAAGTGTTTCCTTATGGCATGTTTTAGAGAGTTCCTTCATTTAGGGAGTTAACTCTAAAGCAACACATTAGCTCATTCTCTTGCTTTAGGCTCCAAGGGTATTTTGAGATCTCACCTTTTTAAGAGAAGTTGGTTGGGAGTGGAAGTGATCAAGGAGAGGGGGGGAAAAAACCCAAGGTTTTTGAAGCCCTCAGTTTGATCAGAAGATAAAGATGAATGATCTGGCACCTTGATAGTCTAATTAAGGGATTCAGTTCCCATTTTCTGAAGCTGTCTGTGGAAGCTGCATTGTAATGGAGTTTTTAAGTGCTGAAAATTCAAAATATCTGAGTGTGATTTAAAAAGCAGGGGAAATTACAAAATGTGTTGTGGCACTCAGCACCGAGAACAACACTTGCAATTAGTGTGGAGGTTTAGTGGGTGTTGGCCAGATGTTAGTCAGGGAGGTGGGAGGACAGAATCCTGTGGCAGACACGCCTGCACTGCTTAGATTCCCAAAAACCCCATGGGGACGGAGGGGCTCCCCTCGACATGCTACATGTGCTTCAGCTCTGCCAGGCTGGGGTAAATGTGGTGAAGGTCTGGTTTTGCCCTCAGTGCTGATGACAAAATACTTTAATGTTGCAGTGATAGTTCTCTGCAGCGAGGCCTGGAGAGCTTCAAGGAAGTTATAATATCTTTAGCTTTTACACTGTGCCTACGGGTAATAACTTTACTGTAATTTTCTGAAGATTCATTATCCCAAATCTTAATTCATTATAATAGCCCTTATGAAACATATAGAAACCAACATTTTCTTGTGTTTTCTTATTTGCACAGTGTGAGAGATTCATTGCTCTGTTTTAATTTGTTTCATGGGGTGCGTTTGAGTACATTCCATACAGTGCTGTTATTGAATTTCTGTGACTGTCATTACAGAGCCATACAACCTTTAGGAAGTCATATTCTGAGCTTCCCAGTTCTGTAATCTGCTTCACATTTAAGAATTGACATAATTAGCTTCTTCAGAGTTATAATGATAGTGCCAAAAAGAGAAGACCTCAAAAGGCAAAGCAAAGTTAAGCATATCTAAGGCCAAAGAATAGGGAAGACAAGGAAATAAAGTTTTGATGTGATTCCTGAATTATTCTGTTCTCTTGGTCTATATTTACATACACGTACTTTGCTTTCTAGAACATTGTTTCCACAATTTTATTTCTTTTTATTTCCTTTCTAATGCAGCAGGAACAGTTCAAGGATCTGGGAGGTGTGTGGTTATGTAACTTGACCAATTGATAATCAGTTGCCCAGAGAAGTTGTGGCTGCCCAAACCGTGGAAGTGTCCAAGGCCAGGTTGGATGGGATTTGGAGCAACCCATGGCAGGGGATGGGATGGCATGAGCTTTAAGATCCCTTCCAAACCAAACCTTTCTGTGATTCTGTGAAACTTGCTAGATCATAAAAATCTTCCTGGCACCAGAGCTTGTGAACCTGCTGTTTTCCTTCGGCATCCTGATTCCAGTGAGGTGGTTATAACAGTACAAAGGGGTAAAAGAAGGCTCTCTGGATCCTTTGCTTTCATGCCTGGATCAGTCTGTTTGAAATTGTTACTGATTATTGAAGGTGCTTTGCTGGTCTGTTCTTTCTCTTTACTGTCACCTCTGGACACAGCAGTGCCACTTTGGGATGGAGTGCAGTGGTGGCACCAGCTTGAAGGACCCCGAGTATGTACCTGTGCCTGTGAAGCTCCTGGGACATCATAGCCTAAGACTGCCCGTTCTGCAGATGTTTTCCTCACGTTCAGAGCTGTGTGAGGATGAGATGGGGATGGTGGGCTGTTCTACTGTTAGCTGACACTTTTGACCATACTGTGTCTTAGTGTCTTAGCACTGTATTTACATGGGAATTTTTTTGGAATTTGTAAATCTTGCAGTTGTAAGGACTGGGGACTGATTGTGTCACATTTTTTTCCAGGAGTCTTGAACCAGTTGTCTCTTACTGGAAGTTAATTCCTTGTTCCTTACTGCAAGTATCTGGAGGGCAGTAAGAACATAAGCCTTGGGCTTTTCCTTGCTGGAAGAAGAAAGGGAGTATGTGAAGGGAGGAGCCCAGCGAGAGGTGGCTGAGTCCCACAGCCCTCTGCTGCCCTTACCACTGTGGCACCTAAGCTGACCATGAGATCACTTCCACGTGTGATTCCACAGCCTTTTCTGACCCTTCCATCAGGGTTTTTCTCCGCCTTTTGAATATGTAGCACAGCCTTTGTTGTCGAAGTGTGTTTTATTATTATATGTCCAAAATGCTTTATCATTAATTTTTCATAGCACGTAAAAGTCCAGGGGCATTGCATTGCTGCGGTTGGGGGGTGTTTACTTTTCTATTTTTACATGCTAAGAGCGTGTGTTGGGTTTGAAAATGATTTTGAAGAACGTGTTTAAAAGATCACATTTATTTCAGTTTACAATTTGTCACACTACAGAACGGGGTAGTTTTTATTGCAAGTGCTCTATTCATGCTGACTTGGAATGACCCTGTCACACGTGAAAACAAATCAGATTGTTGCTGTTAATGAGCTTTTCAATTTACTATTCAGTGGATCAGATAAGTGGATTTAAGAGGTAATGATCCTGCTTAGCACTCAGGCTTTGCTGTCAGATCCTAGTAGTGTGGGAAATCCCCAGGGACAAAAGCGTTGACACAGTTCTTGATGGGATAATGGGAATCAAAGCTAATGGATGATAAAAGGAGTAGTAAGAGTTACAAGGATAATTGTGGATTAAAGCACTGCTCTTTGTCAACACTGACTGCTGTTTTAGTATTTTATTTGTTAAACTCTGATGTGGGAAGAGCCTGGTTTGACAAGCAGAGCACAATGCTGGGAGACAGGCTGGCTCCCGCTCTCTTCTCCCAGGAAAGGGGGCTTGGAACAGAAGGGGTGGCTGCTGATGGCTTTGCATTCCTTGCTGTTGCTTTTTCTCTTGTCATTATATCAAATACTGAAATTCTTAAACATTGCTAAAATTGCGGCTGCCGTAGCATTGTACTATCTAGGGAGCAGATTTTTTTTTTTTTACATTGGAAGATATTCTTTTTATATTTTAATGTATTGTTGTTGCTTTGTTGAATTACTGTAAACAATAACTTCACATTTATAGTTTCAATGTAGTATTTTGCAATGTTTAAAGGATTGTATTATATACTATTTCTTTTATATTTTGATTGTCCTTTCACTGCTGATTTTGTCACGATAAATTACATTCCTACAATTATAAAAGCATAAATTAGCTTGCAAACTAAGTTATCCTTGATCTTGGTGCAGTTTCTGGTTAGAGCTGCAAGCTTATCTACCCGTGCCTTTTTTATGCTGGAATTTAAACTAAAGTCTTTGGGATGTGAAAATACCATTGTTGTTTTTATTATTATTGTTGTTACTATGATTAATTTCCTAAGAGGTGGAACACTGGTGGTTCGGTTTCTAAGCCAAGTGTCAGGATCGCATCACTGTGAGAAAGGAGGCTGGTAGGAGCAGGGGTAGGTGCAGCGCCAGAAGTCCCGGGTTAGCTGGAGTTGGGATGTGGGATGTCAGGGAAGGGAGCTGGCAGTAGATGGCACCAGCATTTCACCGCTGGGAGCTCTCACTGACACCTCACTGGCGCTTGACTCGATCACATCATAAGGAAGAATTCCATATAGCCCATAATAGCGGGGTTAGTGTCACTAAAGGGCAGGACGGCTGCAGTGACACGCCCGGCCTGTCGCGGGCCGGGAGCACATGGCAGGGGCTGAGCCAGGCTGGGCTGGGCGTGCAGGGCTTGAACAGCAGCTTTGCTGTATGGGGTGCCTGTCTGAAGCTGATTTAACCCAGCAAAATGCTCTTATCCGAACTAAATGTGAGGGTACTAAAACTACCAGGATATTTTACAAAGATTTCACAGTAAGGAAAATATACCCTTGCTGTGTCCTGTACATTTGTGACTATATCCTAACCACAGCTGGGAGAGCCCTGCTGGATATAGGCATCTTGGATGTGAAAGAAATAGAAGTACACAACTGCAAGTTATTTGGCTGCCAGAGCCTTTGTTCTTCATTCAAGAACACAAAACAATGTCTGAAGAGTACCAAATTTACCAGATTTTATGACAGGCAGCACAAGAACTTGCAAGCTCAAGAACAGTGTTGAATAGCATCCCACTGAGTACAGACCAGCACATGGATGTTTTCTCCATCTCTTTGTAATTTTTTTATAACAAATAGGGTTTTTTGAATAGAGACTATTGTTCTGCAAACAACAAAGTGAGGTTAATGTAAAAATTCGCGTCTCCTTTGTGGAAGAAATGTATGCGAGGGCAAGTAAAAGCCTCAGTCCTCAAATGACAGGACACCATCAGAGAGTGGATAAGCCCTCTCTTACAAGTGCTTCAACTGGGTTGGATGGACAGACACTTAAGACTGTACTTTTCTCCCACAACCGAAAATGTTGGTACTAATAAATATCTTTAATATGTTACTGTTGAAATGTTTATTTCCAGGTCTATGCCCGAATGTCAGAAGTCTTGGGAATAACAGGTGACAACCATTTATGGAAGCATTTATGACAAAAATGTAAGTTTGTGCTTGGGTTCTATTCCGTGTGTATTTTGTTTTGTCTTTAACTTTTACACAAAATTCACATTTTATGTTGTTGTTAAGTTTGCTAGAAAAATGTTTGCTGTGAATTTTAACTGTTTGAAGTCAGGGATAACCATTTTCAGAAGGACCCATATCTTATTTTCTGAAGGTACTGCAGGCCTCTAAATGAAGAGTTGCAGCTCAATATTTCCCCCACGGTGCCTGTGTCCCTTCTCAAAATGGCATGTGAGGCAGTAGAGCTGAGATGTCACAGCCTCTTGTCCTGTGACAGCTTGGCCTAAGTAGTTCCCATCCCTCTCACCTCCCATTCCTGCACCCTCAGGTGCCTGTGGAATTGCCTGTAAAGCTTCATAGCAATTCAAAGTGGTGACCTGACCAAGTTAAACTAATCCTTCTTTGTTTGGGGGAGGCTTTTTTGGATTGTTTGTTTTATTCAAGATCTGGCAAAATTTGCTGTCTTAAAAATACAGATTCACAAAGGAGGATTCTAAGGCCTCATGCTGAAGGAGACGAGGGATTAGCATCATCTGCCTCGTCATCTCCAGCATTCATCAGAATACGATGGTGTGTTATTCTGGCAGAGAAGTGTTGCAGCTCTGTCTCTTAGAAGTATTCCTAGAAAATTACTCTGGAGAACCTCCCTTTTTCTTGTGCCTCTGCTGCAGATTTTTGTCTTTTATTACGTATGGCCTTCATGAGATTTGCTAGTTTCTCCTGACACAAAAAGAGTTTAATCTAAACTCAGTTTTGCTCTTGAAGCAAAACAAAATGATCCCTCAAAAAAATTGTGAATATACATTAAAAAAAACCTGGAAGTCCCCAGGAGACAATGAACTCTGTAAACTCTGTATGTGCCTGGAGAAAGAGAAATAAGTATCTTACCTCTTCATTCTACAGTGAGGAAGATACTGCATCCTGTCATTTACTTTGTGTCTTCTAAATCTGACTTACAAGACCTTTAAATGCTTCAGTATACTTTGGCTCACTGGAGGAAGCTCTCTGCTGGTGTCACCAGGTTGGCCGTGACCTGTTTGGACAGTATTGAACGTGACTTGTCTTTGCTGCCATGGCTGCCAGCCTTGAGAAATAGTAGCAATTAAAACAAGGTCATTTTCTAATATGACTTAACTTTTCTGTGGAAAACAAGGCATGAATGCTTTCCTTCCTCAAAAACAGAAGCTGAGTGTTATATCTTGCCTTAGGATAACAATAGTACCCATCCAACCTTGATATTTATCTGGAGTCTGCTTTGAAGACAGGTAAATGGAGGGCAGTGGATGGAAAAATATTGATGGTATTACTGTAGGGAAGCAGCTCACACTGTGGTGCGAGGGGGCAAGGCTTTGTTTTGTGGTTTCAAACTGCAATGAGACTTGAGCAACTGAGGAAAAAGGAGGAAGAGGAATGTTCTTTGGATACCAGATGCATCAGTTTGTTTCCCTTTCTACTCGTTGCTGCCATTGAGAAGAAATCTCTGATATGTTTGCCAATTGAGGAAATAGCATATCATCTAACAAGTTGTATGATCAGTCCTACACTTGTTTAGATTGCATAGGGCTCTGTTTTCAAAATACTGTAAATTAAGGAAAAAAATAGTTTTTTAGTGTTATAAAGTTTATTGTTAATAGGTTTCAGTGTTATATGGAAGATTTTAAAAGAAAACAAGGTACATAGAAAGCAAAAATCAGTGCTGCTTTTTAGCTTATACACTCCAGTTTTATTTTCTCTTTCCTTCTGGCTTACTGTATTTTCCTAAAACCACAATTTGTTCACTGATTAGACTGAAGATCACTTGATTTGACAGAATGGATATTAGAGCTTGAAATGGACACTTCAGTAAGTGACTGTAAGAGGTAGCTGTGAATCTGCTGGATAAACACAGTCGTGTTTGTGTCAATTGAAATGAAGAAGCTTCTTCAGCGGTAGCATGCCAGGTGGAAAGTCTGGGTGTGAAATCATAACATATTGATATATAATCCAAACCCAACAGTCTGATGGGGCAATCCAGCCTGGCAGCATTCCTGTTGCTCTGTTACTGAGAATATTCATGGCACATTTGCACCAGCAGTGGGCAGGATCCCTGACTGTGAGCCCATTCACCTGCTTCTCCTGTGGATGTAGTCACTGCTTGTAACCATGGGTATCTGAGAAAGCCACTAGTCTCCTGTTCTGTCTTACCCTACAGATCCAGTTTTTCTTTCAGTAGGTGAAATTTGTAAGCTGCTATTTCTTAACAGTAGGTTAGAAGGAAGCCCTAGGGAATTTTTAGTTTGCACTCTGTTGAGTGGTGGTGTTTCTGTGCATTGTCTAGTTCCTACTTTGTTAATGCCAAGGGTTATGTGAGACAGAGGAGTTACACTTGACAGAGTATCCTTGCCTGACTAATGGCATCCAATCTTTCAAATCCCAAAGTGTTGGAGAAAGTACCTTATGGTAGCCTGCCATTAGCATTGTGGGATAATCAAAAGACATTGTCAGGTTATTTCCTTCCACTTTGCCATTAAAGAATCTGATGCAGGATTGCATGCAGGAAGCTTTTTATACCTGGTGTGAGGAGTAAACATGGCAATTGAATTCATGGTAGTGAAACAAGTTCTAGTCTTCCAGGACATATTAGTTATTTTTTGTTCTGCTACTGGTGACTTAACCTCTTCTTGCGATTACTTACTGGTTGACACAGAGAGTTTCTAATTTCCTGAAGTCCAGCGTGAGCTCAGTAATGGTTAGGGGGATAAATGGCATTTTGCCAGGTAGTTTTAATCTGTTTTTGGGAACTTGTTAGTGAGAGCTTTGCAGTGGAGGATTGTTGGTCAAACTCAGTGAATTCTTTCATTAACAGAAAAAAATTTGAAATACTTGTGTCATGGCTACCAATAGCTGCAGTAGCCACTGTTAAGTTCATGGATTAAATGCTGCATGAAATCGATATGCTTCAACATGGAGAAATATTTTGAGATTTGTCAGTGTAATAGGGGTCCCAGGAGGGATAGGCTGGGGACAGCTCAGTGAAGGTGGAGACAGGCAGGAGGGAGCAGTGGGATTTTGAAGGAGCCAGTAGGGTTGCAGTAGATGACACAATTCTGGAAAAGGACTGCAATTTAAGGTCCCAGCCTGTCTTCTTAGACTTTCTTTCACCTAACCTATTTCCCTGCTGTGCTGGTTTTCAAAGGCATGGACTATTCGTCCATCTCTTTTGGATTCTCTGTCCTTGTTGTTCTTACTTCCAAAACAGCCACATCACATGTTCTCGTGCCTCTTGACCTATTCATAGATGGATCATGACAAGGAGCAGGGCACTGTACCCAAAACCAGCAGTAGTCCTCTCCTTCCACTGGTCATCCCTTGGAATGGTAGTTGCCTACCTGCCTTTATCCTTCCCTGCATAGGTAAGAGACCGGGAAATACTGAGACTGGAGTAATTTTAGTTCCATCTGCTCCTTGAGCATGTTCTGGACGTTTGGCAAAGTGTCCTGTACTTATTTTGGCTGCAAGCACCTTTCCTTTTCTTCCCTTACCCTTTTCGAGCCTCTTCTGGTTCTTTTCAATTATTATCAAATTCACATGGAAGTGATTTATCATGAGGTGGACTTACAAAATATTTGACCAAATATTTAGTATTTTTGGGCATGATAAAATAACTGAAACATGAATGAAAGATACACGACCAAACATGGCTGTCGTATGTCACTATGGTGGATGCACATACACATACTCATCAATAGAGGGATTTCCCATGTGACAATGTTTAAGTAATGCATAAGTACAAAAAGTGTGGATCTCTGAATACTGTTTGGAACACTCATACTGATATGGCTCCAGGAATCATGGTAAACCAAAACTCAGTACTTTTACTAGTGATAGAAAGTGCAGTTTTTAACTATTCACTTTTGTCCAGCTCTAATGAAAAGTATATATATCCCCTCCTGTCTGAGCCACCGAGAGCTTTCAGGGTAAGTGATGATAATCACTTAAATTAAGACATGACTGTGCAGAGCTTTCTTGCCAACAAATTGCTATCTGTGTTTTTACTGAAACTTCAGCACCACGTAAGGAAGAGATTTTCAAAGTCTTTTCAGGGGATTTGGAGGCTCATATTTTTTGCACTGTAATGGGAATTGGATAGCATACATCTTAAGCGACTTTGAAAGTTTTGTTTAAAATGTATGATTTTTTTCATCTATATGGTTTTTGTAATGCAAGTACATTTGTTATATCCTTAACTTGTGACCAAGACTGTTCTAAATTTACATTCCAAATTAATGTAATTCTTACATAAACTTAAAAGGTTTTCACTCTCCTTTAATTATTTAACAAACAAACGAAACCTAAAAACCTAAAAACAACCACGTCACCACTTTGTGGCAGTTGTCATCTTTTCTGCCTGGTAGTGACTTACCTTTTGCAGCTGCTGCTTTGGTGTTCCCTGTGCATGGGAGGTCCAGCAGTCGGAGCACGTGCATGTTCCTGGAATTTCTCGGCTGCACCGTGGCCTGGCGTTACCTCTCTGAGAAGGAGTTCAGGGCCTGCTGGAAGGAGGATGGATGAATTCTTTAAGCACTTAAAAATGGCCTGCAAGACACATTTGAGACTGTGGCATGCAATGATACATGGAGAAGGTGCCCACCCTCCGTGTGACCAGATGGATTGCCCCTCTTTGCACACAGGAAATCCCCCTCTCCTTTTCTGCGCTGACTGGGCTTTGCTTTTGCTTTTCTCCCCTGCATCAGTGATTCTCTTTCCTCATCTAAATGTTTAATTTTTAAATTGCACTTTAGGATTTTCAGTTCTTTCTTTTAGGCTGAGCATTCCACTGCTGTGCTTCACCAGTGTCAGTTCCCATCCACTGCTGCCAAGGGGCCGCAGGGTCTGGTGTGAAGGGCTGTCCTGTGCTGGGCACCACCAGAACTGTCAGCTGTGTCACAGCAGTGTCATACGGTCCTTGTGTCTGAAGAGGTGGGTCCCTGAATTTTAAACTAAGGATTAGACAGGAAATTAAGGACAGTAGAGGAGTTCTGAGGGGCAAAAAATTCATTAAGTGGATATAGGAGGCTGGAAGCGGATATGGTTGCTTTGATTATTTCCCTGACTGAACACATCAATGTCTTGGAATGTGCAAAGGATTTTGATTCTGCTGCGGATGATGTGGTAACCCTTTTCCCAGAAAATTACAAATTGGAATATACAATAATTTCTTGTCTTCCCCTTTTAGATTTTAGGTTAAAATACACAGCCACTTAAAATAATACTTTTAAGTGCCTGTATTGAGGGTAGAGGTGTTGGGTGTGCTGAAGGGACTGAGTAAGCTGTCATGGTGATGCAGTCTCAGAGAAGCTGGGAGGCTCAGAGGCTGGGAAGCTGGAAAGCTGCTTTAGTTCAGCTTTTAGAAACTGGGCTTTTATTCTTGTCTTCTTACTAAAGACAAACTAAAAGCAAATATTTGACTTCTTCATGCTGTTTCATTTAGATGTTTCAATTTCTCATAGCTTTTCAGCATGGAGCAGTGTTACTGTTGCTCTTCTGGGTTTGTGTGTTTCTGAGTAGTTCAGTGTTTTGATATTGTTACCAAAATTGGAAATATGCTGCCATTTTTAAATTCCACTCTTTTTTTTTTGTACTTCAGTGCTCATCTCCCATAGATGTTTTGGTGAATTTGGCATTGGTGTAGCTATTCATGAAGCTCTTGTTTTCCGTGACTCATCTGAAACTTCATGGTTGGTTCCTTTGACTCTGTTTCATTTAGTTCGTCTTTTAAATCACTAAACCACTTGAGCAAGAAAGGGACAGGGACACTGGCACTTGGATTTCAGTGCTGTCTTGCCGTGGTTTCTTCAAGAGCTGTAAATTTTTCTCCTCTTTCATTCCTTGTCTTCTCTTCCTTACATACTGGAAAACTGCTTTTTGTGTGATGAGATTCCTCTATAGATCTTTAGAAATTTTCTCAGATACTTATAAAGTTTTGTGAATGTTTCTTAAAGTACTGCATTTTATGTGTCTTTCATCTTATTGGCAAGGCGGAAACAGAAATGGGAATTGCTATGATTGCCTCTGTTCACTCATGAGTACTTTCTATCTTTTATATTATTGCTTCGTCTTTCAGCATCCAAATACAACCATGAACTGAAAGAACAGATGTATATGAAAGTACCCTGAATGTTGGACAATGAGACTTCCTTACACAGTTTTAATTTTCTCTTCAATCTGTCACTGTAGCTTCTTGTTTTTCTTTAAATGTCTTGTAACTGGCTACTGAAGAACAAAGATTTTGCTCTTTTGCAAAATAGCCTTTTTATGATTTTGATATTGATGTCAAATCTGGGTAGTTCAAATTCCTTTTTACTGCTTTATATGGCATATACTTGTTAAGGATTTAGTGCAACTATAAACATCTCCAGAACTCCCCACAGTAGAGATAAACTGTGAATTATGGACTTGCTAGAATGGGCTATCTCTTTAAGGCAATCTGAACCTCTGTAGCTCTTGAAAGAGATTTTATAAAGTAAATCAATGTTTGTCTGTAAATTTAAATCGAGGAACTGCTTTGGTAATTTCATTGTTATTTGCCTTCTCCTGAGCAAATAATACTAAACAGTTAGATGCTTTGAACTGCATTCTTGAGTTTATAACTTCCTGAAAAGAAACTAATTTTATGTGTTGTATACATTCCTTAGTCCATGAATATGTAAAATCAATAATCAATGCTGATTTTAAAGCATTTAACATTTTTACTTCAGGTTCTCTATTCCCAAAACAGAAATCCTACTGCCTCACAGTATAAATAGGTGCTACTGATGATACCAGTTGCATCATTGTCTGTCCTCAGTGTATCTGACAGCTGGAAGTCAGAGTCATTGTGCATATTCCACAGGTACAGAAACAGACATACGAAGCTGAACTGATGGACAGCTCGAGGTACACCCTTGCTCCCCAGGGCAATGGTCACAGTACCAAACCCAAGAGAGCCCAAGGAGTGTTTGGACAATGCTCTCAGGCACAGGGAGGGGGTGTTGGGGTGTCCATGCGGGGCCAGGAATTGCACTGGATGATCCTCGTGGGTCCCTTCCAACTCAGTATATTCTGTGTTCCTGTGAGTTTGAGGCCATGGTCAGGGATAGGTGCCAGGGCAATCATGCTGCCTTTTTATTTGATTGGGCTAGTATCCAAAGGGAGGGGGCAGAGCCCGGGCCAGGCTCTGCTCGGGGGGCCCAGCCATGGCACGAGAGGGACGGGCAGGAACTGATGCCCAGCCAGTTCCACCTGCCCGGGAGGGAGAACTTCTTGGTTGGGCAGTGACCCAGCCCTGAGCAGAGCCCAGAGAGGGGGGAGTCTCCTCCCTGGGGATATTCCAGAGCCCTCTGGACACGAAGCATTGCTCAGGAAAATGGTGTGACCTGTTTTTGTGGCATTTTCTGTCTCATAAATGGAAAATTCTAAGACCTATCATAGAAATACATTTGTAATATAATCATAGAATTACAGAATGCTTTGGATTGGAAGGAAACCTAAATATCACCTCGTTCCACCCCCTGCCATGGGCAGGGACACCTTCCACCAGCCCAGGTTGCTCCAAGGTCTGTCCAACCTGGCCTTGGACACCTCCAGGGATGGGGCAGTCACAGCGTCTCTGCCCAACCTGTGCCAGGGCCCACTACCATCACAGCCAACCATTAATTTCTCCCCAGTATCCCATCTAACCCTGCCCTCTGGCAGTAGGCAACCATTCTCTCTCCTCCCAAGTCCCTCTCCAGCTCTCTTGCAGCCCCTTTAGGCACTGGAAGGGGCTCTCAGGTNCCCCTAGCTCTCCCATCGTGTCCCAGAGCAGAGGAGCTCCAGCCCTCTGACCATCCTGGTGCCCCTCTGGACTCTCTCCAGCAGCTCCATGTCCTTCCTGTGCTGCCCCCAGGGCTGGAGGCAGCTCTGCAGATAGGGGGTCTCACCTGAAGAGGCAGAGGGGTTGTTTTGTATGCCACATTTTAAAACCAATTAGGACATTAATATTGATTCATTTTGGTTTATTTTTTCTATGCATAATTTTAAAAAGGTGTGCTTATTTCTACCTACTTTTACCAACAAAAGAGAAATCATATAATGAGATGCTTATGGTCATCTGTCCTATTCCTAGTCTTCTTGAAGTCAATACCATTGATGAGTTCAACAATATTGAGAACAGGACTGATCCTATTGGCAGCTGAGAAGAAAATTGGTTCTTCTTGGAGGGTGAGTCAACTAAGATATGAAGCATGAATTAGATTTCAAACAGAAGCCCCTTGACATGTTTTGTTGCCTGATTTGAAGTTCCTCACTATGTCAGTGTTAGTTATCATTGCTGTTATCATTACTGCTGATAAAACAGCCTGACTTTGCATGTGCGTTTTTGTCTGGGTTCAAGTATTTTTGTACAATTTTCACCCAGTCATCTGTTGCTATCTGTTACAAACCTTTTGTGTCTTATTCTAATGAATACTCACTTACCATGATGGAGAAGAATGTTTGCTCTTTGAATTTTCAGTCAATCGAGCAAGAAGATTGAAAAAAACCCAGTAGTGGTGTCTGAAGTGGCACAATATTTGAAGGTATATGACAGATAATAAACCACCAGGGCTCATGAACGCATTCAACAATGAAATCCTTCGCTGTTTTAAGATAAAACCAACTCTTCAGTAGTTTTCTAGAGGAGGTTGTTACACAAGTAGAGAGGAAGGCACCTGGAATATGACAAGTGGTATCATTTTATTTATCTGTAGAACTCTAATCATGTAAGAATAATTTTAATATATTTCCTTGGGTTGAAAGATGAGTACGGGTTTTCACATTCCATAAGTGAATTTTATTTAATGAAAACCATACAAGGTGTACTTCTGTATGTTTACTTGAAATCCCATTAAGTATCTCACTTCATATTTTAAATATGTATGTGTTTATGTTCTCATGGCATCACAGAAATGAGACTAGAAAGGACTTGGAAATGAAACATTACAAAAGAATTCGACAAAAACAGAAGGGGAGACATTTATTTCATTAACAAGATTTATGAAGGAACTAATGAGCTCTCTCCTGTTTTCTACCAGATACTCAGTGCTTTGCTTTGTTCCAAACCCTCTCAGAATAACCATGAGCTGGAACACAGTGCACCTGAACTGCAAGGGCTTGGTTCTTTCTGTGTGTTTGCTGACAGGATCAGCCTCGTGTTGCTGCTGAAGCCAGCAAGCATTCAGCCTTTCATGTTGTCTTCTGGAGGCTTGCAAAGCCATGTATTCCTGTGGGAGCTCTCCAGAAGTAGGGTTGGGATAAACTATTGGTGCAAATGATACTTTCCAAGGCTGAAATGTCTGGATAGTTTCAGTGTTCAGATTACTCAAATTATATTTGCAGTAAATGAATTTCTGCTCATGGAATAGATGTAATAATATCAGGACCCGGAAAGGATGAAAAAGTAGATATTTAATAACTGGAGTTCTCTTGAAGAGTAGTATTGTGGTGAAATTGTGGGGTTTTTCTTTGCAGAAACTTGCTAACTATTGACAGAGTGGGTTTAGACCCCTCTGCATGGTCAGAATGTAAAGCAGCATTATCCTCATAAATACACATTTTTAACAGCAATTTGAGGTGTTGAGAGACTAGCAAAAAGAGAGATTACCTGAAAACATAAATACCCAAAATGTATTCAATTACTTTTCAGTGGCAGTGATTCAAATAGGAACTCTGAGAAGAGTGGCTTTGCTGCTTAGAGGATGGGGTTGTGCCAAGGCAGCTTTAATACTGCTTCACTTCACCATGATCTTGTATTAGTTAAGTTTAAAATTGTGTTCCCTGGCAAACCATAAAAGATTTCAAAAGTATTAGACACCCACTTTTGTGCTGGAATTTAATATGCAACTTTTTATTGGAAAATAATCGTCCTTGTCTGGCGAAATCCACCATGCAATATTTCTGTTAGTAGGCATAATGCAATAAAGACAGGGAGGGCTATTTATCACTACAAATTTTGAGGATTTCAGGATTCTTTTTATTATTTTAATATATTTCTTTGGTATTAAATCAGAAAAATGATAAATTACACCTGTCGAGGCTGTTTTTCCTTTTTCCCAGAAAATGATGTACAACCTAATTTCACTGGTCATTTTGGCTTTTAAAGATATGTATTTTTTCCTATTAAAAACTCTACCAATAGGTTTTTTTTTAATAAGAATACTGAAGTACTTTTTATTTCAAACATATGAAGTAGTTTATAACTACTTCCTGGCATTGCAAACTTTGGCCTTTTCACATTATATTAGGGGGTTTTAAAAGGCATTAAGTATATATTGCTTTGAAAGAAATAGTGTATTGTTAAGATGCTAGATCCAGTGGATCAATTTTCAGTATTTGAAATAGATTAAATTGTGGCTAGCCTGAAAGGTTAAAATAATAATTTATTTCATTTCAGTACTTTCCTGTACACCAATCAGCTTTTACACAGTCTTAGAAATTGGTTATTTTCTTTTTTTATGTGTATAATCATGTTTTTCTAAAGGATAATGTAGAATTAAAAGCAAACCATAATTTCAGCAACTGCACTATATAACAAGAAGAAAAGAAGAAAAACTATAAGAAGGTATCAACAACAAAGGCAACAAACGATTGGGGCTGGTGTCATAGTTTACATTACTTTCACAATTATTCCATGTTTGCATATTTCGAAATGTATTAGTCCAATTTGATTTCAAAGCTCAGTTATTTGAATTATAAATCATTATGTCCCTCCTAGCTGATCAGTTGTGAAATATCTTTGAATTCATTTGCATAATGGAATATGTTACTCATTCCTTTATGTCTGTGAAGCCACAGAGCTCCCTCATGCATGTTTAGTTCTTCGTAATAATTAACTTTTCTTCTGTACATTTTTGTAGCAAAATAACTACAGTTTTATTATTATTTTGCACAGTAACTTGGGGTAAAATACTTCTAGTCTCTCAAATGTTATCAATCCTTGTGTTTGTTCTCCTTATGTTGTAAAAGGCTCTGCCATGTAACAGGCCAGGGAACCAACTATGTAGCTTTGCAATATAAAACCAGGTAATGCCACGTCGACTGAGAAATAAGAGAAATAACTCTTAAAACTTGATTAGAGATTTTCCAATAGCAGGCAGCTATAAAAACTGCTCTTAAAATGTTACCTGTTTAAAAAGAATTTAATCTACTTAAAATGAAAAGGAAAATTGTTTATTCCCGTAAAAGTTATCGAACTCTTCAATGATGTGCAGGACTGGCAGAGTGAAACAAGCACTCAGAACAAAGCCCCATTAACAACAGTGAGTGTGGTGGGCATTTGTGGAGCCTGGGTGTGTACAGGACTGCAGGGGCACATCACCCTGGGTGTTGCTTACGAGCTCATCAGTGCCAGGCAACACCACTGGTCAGTGAACTGCTGAGTCCTGTGTTTGTAGTATTCATTGTAGAATGTACAAGCCCATAAGTTGTTTCTTTCACTTGGTGCCTTCTATGCTTAGGAATGTTTCTGAAGTTTGAATTTTTCTATGGCATTCCTGAAAAAGTGCACTGGTATACTGGGATATCGCAAAACTTTTTGTATCCCCATTTTACACGTGCAGAACTGAGACAGTGGAATTTAGCTGAGTTTCTGTAAGTCGTACAGAGATTTCATGTCAAATGAAGGAGAAACAGGAGTCAGAAGATCCCTGCCATTGTTTTGGCCTCTCTCATGCTCCTGTTTTGCAGACATGGCTTGCAGCAGCCACTGCCTCGGTACAGAAGCTCTCAAAGGTGCCAGCATGGCTCTTTTTGCAAGACACAGGATAATCTCCTTTGTCCAGCCCCAAATCATCTGAGACAGGGAATATGTGTGTGTGTGTGCTCATGCTGTTATGTCATAATTCACAGAGGTAGGAAATAATGTGAAACAGGTCTGAACCATCTGATTTAAGGGCTTCTATAACACAGTTTTTGCAAACTCATCTTTCTATTTAATATGATTTCTTGTTCTTTTAAAAAGGAACCTTAAGATAAATATTACATATTGTCAGGTCTAAGTACCTAGAAGATGTGACCTGCAGAATTACTGCAGTCCAGTAGATATGCTACTTCTATGTCAGTGTGCTGGGTTCTTTGTATCCAGGCAGGTGCAAAACACACTGGAGCTCCTCTTGCTCGAGCAGGGCCAGGAGCTTTGGCCAGGGGTCAGGTACCTTGGCTGGTCAATGCACAGAGTATCCAGCAGACCTTCCCCAGGGCCCATGGATAGCAGTGTGCTAGTAGAGGCCAGGTGGTGCTGCTGCAATTACCCGGGCTCTCACAGGTTAGCCAGTTATGCAGTGGGAGATTTCAGTTCATGTGTAGCAGGAGTCAGTTAATTTGCTTTCTTTTGTGTCAAGTTGGAGAAACTGGAGTTTCTGTGGGAGTACTCATAGATACGTCTTCTCAAATTCTCAAAATTCTCAGCTGCACCCTCTTGGTATGGACTTTGCTATGGCTCTGAGACTGTATGCTTGTAAGAGATTTCCATTCAGTTCTTACATCTCTGAAAATACTTTCACAGAATCACAGAATTGTTAGGGTTGGAAGGCACCTCTGGAGAGCATCCAGTCCAATCCTCCTGCTGAGGCTGGGTCACCTGGAGCAGGTGACAGGAGCACATCCAGGTGGGTTTGGAATGTTTCCAGAGAGGAGACTCCATGACTTCCCTGGGCAGCTGTTCCAGTGCTCTGCCACCCTCAATGTAAATAAGTTCTTCCTCATGTTGAGGTGAAACTTCCTGTGTTTGTTTATTGCTGTTGCTCTTCATCCTGTTGTTGGGCACCACTGAAGAGTCTGGCACCATCCTCTGACACCCACCCTGTAGGTATTTACATGCATTGATGAGATCCCCTCTGTCTTCTCTTCTCCAGACTGGCCAGGCCCAGCTCCCACAGTCTCTCCTCATCAGAGAGATGCTCCAGACCCTCATCATCTTTGTGGCCTCCACTGGACCCAGTCTCCTTCTCTCTCTTGTTCTGAGGAACCCAGAGCTGGACACGGCACTCCAGATGTGCCTCCCCAGGGCTGAGCAGAGGGGCAGGATCCCCTCTCTGACCTGCTGGAAATGCTCTTCCCGATGCAGCCCAGGATCCCATTGGCCCTCCTGGCCACAAGAGCACACGGCCAGCTCAGGGTCACCTTGTTGCCACCAGAACTCCCAGGTCCTTCTCCTCAGAGCTGCTCTCTAGTAGGTTGGTCCCCAACCTGTGCTGACACTTGAGGTTGTTCCTCCCCAGCTGCAGGACCTGCACTTGCCCTTGTGAAATCTCAGTAGGTTTCTCTCTGCCCAGCTCTCCAGCCTCTCAAGGTCCCACGGAAGGGCAGCAGAGCCTTCAGGTACATCACCTGCTCCCCCAGTTTCATATCATCACCAAACATGCTGAGGGTCTGTTATGTCCCTTCATCCAGGTCCTTGATAAACAAGTTGAATAAGGCTGGACCCAGTATTGCTCCCTGGGGAACCCCGCTGACTCCTGGTGTCCAACTGGATTCTGCTCTGCTGATCCCAACCCTCTGAGTTCTGCCATTCAGCCAGTTCTTGATCCACCTCACTGTCCATTCGTCTTAACCCACATTTCATGAGCGTACCTGTGAGAATGTTATGGGAGGCAGTGTCAAAAGCATTGCTGAGTTGAGACAAACAACATGCACTTCTCTATCGTAACTTTGGTTAAGTGTTTAACACAGCTTAGTATGCATGAGATGTATTTTTATGTGTTGTAACTGAAACAAATTAAATGTGTTTTTTGTTCGGTCTGGAAGATCACCCATGTGACTTTGAGACTGTTCCTTCAGGGCTGCAGCAGTGCCAGTCGGCTCCAGTGCAAGCAAAACCACTTTTTTTTACATGCTGATGATACGGATCTGTCTGGGGAACAAACACTATTTATTGTCTAAAACTTTCTGTTTCTTTATAAAAGTCGTTTTTTTCATTTGTCTCTTCTGAGACTAGAACATATGCCATGAAAAATAATTGTTTTAATTAATAATGGACTATAGTCCTAAATGTTCTAAATAATATCTCTATTACATATATTTCTAGATGAAATTCAGATATTATTTTAATGTACCTTTGTTGTTCTTTCAATTAGGATTCTTTTTTCTCACTAGTTACCAAAAGTTTGTACAACCCATCTGTGTAATCATAATGCTGCAAAGCTGCTTTTTCCTTAACCCCTGCTACTTACAGTCTCCTGAAAAAGCTTGTGAAAATAGAGACTGTGAAATTCATGCTTCAGAATCACACAGTAAGTTTTCTTAAAGTTAAAAAATGTAGATTCTTTTTTGTAGAACACTTAACTTTTCATGCACTCATTTTTTGACAGAGGAAGCACTTCCCTTTCCTGGTGTCAGTGAGGATTGGAGCCTCAGTGGCCTGAGGTGCTGGGCAATATTCTACACTGCGCTCACTCATTCTTCTGGGCGTCTTAGGTGAGGTCATCTCCCACATCCCTGAGATACCTCACTGTCTTGTGAGTGCTGTGAATTTTTAGGGTTGTTAAACCAATCAAGCAGCAGTTTAATTGTACAGTAAATATGTTACAGTTGGTATTTAAAGCACTGCCTGTTGACTTCTGAGATTTATGGCATTGAGCAGCAACACTGCATTGGTGCCTTCTGTTGAAGGAAATAAGCAAAATGATTTGACTTTTTGTATTAAATCTAAAGGTTTTACAACATGAAATGCCTGATTAAGTGTTTTGCATTTCCAGGTGACATACTGATCAGGCCAGAACCTTCCAGCTTCTGCCAGCAGGTTTTTAATTTCACTTCTTTGTGCAAGTTCCCAATACACAAAGGTCTTCAGAGTTCTAATAAGCATTGACTAGAGTTCAGCAGTACAGGGACCAGCACTTAAACCTGCACTTGGAGTTACCTTTTGAGTTGTCCTTTGCAAATGAGAGAAGTTGGACATATATAAAAACAGTGCATGCTTTAGTAGCTGGATGTGATGCAGAACTAAGTCCAGGCACTGCCCTTGGTCCTCACAGCTTTCCCAGCCTGGTCAGAGCTCTGTTATCCAAACAGAGAAGGCTGGGCTTGGCAAAATGAGCACTGAGACAAACCTTGTCTTAAAGAAACTGATGGTCAAGACAGTCATAAGCAAGCAGTGGTTGTTCTTCTCTTGCTGATCATGGCTGCCTGTCCCATCTGCTGCTGAACTCTGCTGAAAACATGGAACTCCAAGGCAGAATGGAGCCACATTATCAGGGTTTTCCTAAGGAATGCACCTGTAAGCTGGATCTGGATTTCCTCGCAGCTAATCTGCTTTCAGGACTGACTCAGTGTTGTATAACATAAGCAGTAGGTACATTTATAATATAAAGTAGGCGATGAATGTGGTTTCAGTACTTTTTTCTGCAGGGAAAAAAAGTAATTTGGTAAATACAATATCACAGGCGTTAAAAATTACTTCTCAAAGTAGAAGCTAGATAAACCATGTCAGACAGAATGCAGGCACATGGCTTATGGCTGGCTATAAACTGGCAAAGGCCATTGTGATTGCTCTGGAATAACAGCTCCACAAGATCTGAAATGTATCTAGAAAGAGCATACATCAGTCCTGTGGCTGTTGTCCTTCATGCTTCTACTGGAGTAAAAAAAAAAAGTTTGGGCTTGAACTGATAAAAAAGGCACAGCTAGAGACACAAACACATAGAAGTTGTGTTTTAGGATCCAGATTTTAAAAGTAAGGTGTGCACTAACTGTCCTTTGTGTGCTTGTGCAAGCATTAAATCATAGTGTTCTTACCTTGTGAATCAAAAGATTCTTCGAAGCCATGAAAACTGGCATTTTTAGACAAAAAAAACATAGTACCAATTGTCTTCCCTGGGCTTCTTTTGTGGGGTTTTTTTGTGTGTTTTTTTTTTTTTCCCCCAAAT
This sequence comes from Scytalopus superciliaris, assembly GCA_013400415.1. Lineage (NCBI taxonomy): Eukaryota > Metazoa > Chordata > Aves > Passeriformes > Rhinocryptidae > Scytalopus > Scytalopus superciliaris. The sequence goes on along the minus strand of VXBX01009335.1, from coordinate 212,408 downwards.
TAAATTAAGATATTTATATAAAGTCCTTTTATATAAATGATAAATAATTTACATGGAAACAAAATTAAAATTAATTTTTATTGGTTGGGATTGTTTTAAGCAATTGATACAGAAACATTTTTGGAGATTAGTTGAATACAGTAAATTGAGAATATTTACATGTTAAGCTATGTGCTGTCAGTGTGACTGGTGAAACTTAGTTCAGTAGGAAAGAATGGTAATAACGGGCTGCTCCATCCCTGGGAGTGTTTGGGCAGAGCTTGAAGCAGCCCGGTCTAGCTGAAGGTGTCCCTGGCCATGGTAAGGGGTGGAACTAGATGAACTTTAAGGTCTCTTCCAACCCAAACCATTCTGTGATGGTGTGATTCTATGATATTGATATTTTCTTCAAAATGCACTGTGATTTGTGTTGAGCTACTTAAACTTCATATGAATATAGTTAGACTTTGAATTCCTTGTCTGTTGCAAGTTGTGTTTTTAATAATTTTATGGCATTTAGCATTATATAATTTTGTCCAAGATTTGCAGTCCAAGATGTTTTGTGTGAAGTGTACAGTAACCAAATCTAATAGAACAGCATTTAAATTCATGTATAAATAAATTTATGTTTAAATAAAAGGGTTTACTATAATTAATAACTTTTAGTCACTGTTTTTTTCTGCACTACCAAAAGAAGTAGATCTAGGCTGTAGAGAAGATCTCCAGGAGTTATTGAGCATGGTTTTTCTGTGTCCTGGACTTGCCATCATGCTCAGGGCCAAACCTCTCCATGTGAGCCAGGTCTAAAACTATTGCTGTAAGCCACACACAGTTCTACCACAGCTTACAAGGGAGGCATCTCTTTTCCTTCAAAAAGCATCAGGACATGTATGTGTAGTTTGAATTATAGAAGAAGAACAGTTTACCATGGGAGGTTTGTTTAGGCTAATTTCATTCTTTCCCTACTAATACTGTGCTGTTCAGATGATGTGATGTGGCTTGCTCAGAAAAAAGAAATGTATAGACAGTAATTTCTGTTGCTTTTCTAAAGCTTATATATTATTTTATTAATAGGGCAATACTATAGACAATCCTAATTGTATACTCTTTCTTCCCTACCTTCACTGAAATTTATAACAGACCTAGCACATAAAACTTTCCCTTACCCAATTCCCAAAACCATCTGTTTGGTCATTGAAGTGTTGTTTGCAATCAGTGTTGGACAATCTGGTAGTTCATTGGTTTTCTCAGCTTTTTGATAAAGTATGCTTGATTCCACCTTGAGAAAGGATCGTCTTGAATTTGGATGTGGACATCTCCTTCCAGTGATGTGCAGCACTCTAGACGAGGTGGAGCATGACGTTTCCTGTCTTGGGATGGTGCAGGTTTCTCCTGAGAGCTCTGTAAACAGCAGCTGAGCCCTGATCCTGCACAGGGCAGGATCCGGATGACTCCTGTCAGTCTGTATGCTGGCATGGGACAACCCACCATGGGACTCTTTCTAAATGATTGGGCCTCATTTATTAATTTATTTTTTTTTCTCCAAGGCAAATCTGGTAAGGAATTAAAGGGAGAAAGCATCAGGAATGCACATAAAAACAGGAGGGTAAGATGCAGCTGATGCTGGACAAGTAAAGAGATTGGGAGCACAGAAACTAAATAGTATGTTGGAACTGCCTGAGGAGTTGACTTGGCAAAGGGAGGAGTTGGAAACAAAAAGCTGGATTGAAAGAAGACACAAAGGTCCAGAAATGCTGAATAAAAATACTGACTCCAGTTGAAAGGAGCAGAGAGAAGATGGCCAAGGAGACAGGCAAAGATGAAGAAAAATGGATTTTCCGAAAGTCCACCAGATTCTTTGCTGCCCAGCAGTAGCTTTGAAATCCAGCACAGAGCCCCTCACCCTTTTGGGTTTGCTGCAGGTGCAGGTCACAGATTTTGACAGACCCTTTGCTAGTTTAAGAAAGCTCTTGAGCATAGATGGCACTGTAAAGGCTCCCTAACTGAGCTGACCTGTGCAGCAGAATGTTACTGAATGCATTTCCTCTGCTTTTAAAAAAATCTGGAAATCCCTGTATTAGAGAGGAGTTCAGATCACAAAGCCAGGTATTCCAGGCTGAGGAAATGGTAGAGTTGGGATTGCCACTGCAACTTTCCTCTGCATTGTAAATATTGACATTGTTACGAGGCAGTTTTAATTGCAGGATCACAATTATTTCTCTCGGAGGATGTTTGACACTTTCAGTCCTGAAGATGTGTCATTGCAGCTTCAGGAAACGCTACTGAGTATTTTGATTTTTTTTTTTCCTGTGTTATTGCCCAGATTTGTCAGTACCCTCTTTGCTTTCTGTTGTGACTGCTTTTTCTTCCTGGCATTTTTTCTTAGCTTTTTCTGTCATTCCTACTTTGCACTGGGGTGAGTGGTTTGGTTTAAACAGTGTCCCTTAAGATAAAGAGCTGGAATGAGGCCCATTTTACAGGTGTGTATATGAAGTGTGGAAACCAAACTGTAAAGTTTGCACCAACTTTGCACAACCAGTTTAACACACAAACGATTCCTCTTAACCTCACTTGCAGCTTAGTTTCTCAGACTTTGCCGATGAAGAGAGGAGGGAAAGAAGCCCTATAGCAAAGAGCTCTTTAAAGAACATAAATTAAATTCCTACTCTGAATTAGTCCCGCAGGAGCAGTGTGCAAGAGACAGGCTGCCCTCATTAGGGCCTAAAGATAAGCAGCGTGAGGACCGATCCTCATGCAAATTGCCATTTCTAGAGTCGTCGTTCAGCTCCTTGTTCAGTATCATGACAAAGCAAAATCAATTCAGACTTCCAGGGTGTCTTTCAGCTGTCCAGCAAAGACTATCTCTTTTTTCCTACTCACAGCATCTTGTTTCTTTTATCCTAAATTCACACCCTCTGAAGCAAATGAGGCAAGTGTCGTACAAATAACCCCAGCACAGTCCGGATTCACTGTGTCGGATTCACTGTGTGTACCAGACAGATAGGAGGCAGGAAAAATAGCATAGCATCATGAAAGATTGTGATTTAAATATCATACTCAAATGACACATGTAGAATGGATGTAATTTATTATTGTAGTTCTAAATTTATCATTTTCTAACTTCTGAATCTTGACTTTCTTACACGAATATTCTTGTAGAGCACTGAACAAATGCTGTCAGGTTAACAGAGGAGGGAGAAAGGTGTGAAATGTGGAGATAAACCAATTTCAAATACAAGTTGTTTGGAATCAACAGTTTGTGTTCTTTGTTTCTAGCTCAGTAAAAACACATCATACCTCAGGTTTTTGTTCCTGTAGGTCACATGAAGTTCCTGTGGTGTCAGTGAGATTTGTCTGTGAAAGCCTCAGAACCTGACCCTTCTGAATAAGTGCAAAGATGTCTGTGATGCTTCTTCTGATTTGTTTCGGTTTCTTTTCCTGTAGGTGAAGATGAGGATGAGTTTGAGAACATAATGCTCCCCCTCTCAGTTTCAGCTGAAAGTGTGACTCAGATAACAGTAGTTTGAACAACAGCAAAGGTAGGTTTGTGTCCATTGTAGGGGAAGAAATTATTTATGAGAAAAAGTACTAGAGGGACAAACATTCATCAACGAGCTTGTTACCTTTTCTGTCAGTCTCCCCTGACATGGATACTTACATGGATATGGACATGTGCACAAGTATCTAATTAGGAATGTAGGCAGTAGAGATACCTAGGTTATGAATATTATCCTAGATAAACTTTGTACAAAGGTTTTATAAAGACCTTGGGATTTTCCAGTGTTTTGCAGATCAAGTGACCCCATTTGAAGCTCATTTATAATCAAAGAGACAAATTTTTCCTCAGTGATAGCTTATCTGTTCCATATGTACTATTCCCCTTTGTCATGCAAGTATCCTGTTGTGTATATTAACATATTTATTTGGGGGTATGAGGAAACATGTAACACACTTGATAAAACACTGCTGCTTTAAAGTATTATTTTTTTTCAAGCAAGAATTTATTATATAAATCAAGACTTTATTAAATGGCTGGGCATATATGTATAAATAGGAACGGGTCTTGAAGTATGGCACCCTTAAACTGAACAAAGTGATTAGGATAACTGATAGCTAAATAAGGTTTTTATGTGCCTGTGGGAGCCATATTAGGATTGATTTGACAAGGCAGTTCAGCTGTGGCAACAGACATAATATCTAACACAACATTATGTTTTATTAGTAAAATCCTTAAGTGTAGCAAGCTGTTTGTGTCAAAACAACAGTATATTTTAGGGAAGAAACAGACTTGCTACATAGAAGCTGCATCATCAGGAATGATAATATATTAGAGCACTATTGCATTAAAGAGATCCCCTTCTGCCACCACTGATCAGCAGTTTAACAGTGCTCACTGGAGTACTCACTTCAGCTGCACAGGGATGTTCTGAGGAAACCCTAACAGTAATTTTTAATTTGCTGTTTTAAAATATGATGGCAACTTAAATACTGCATCATCATATTTATCCACTTTTTTTTTTCCCAAGAAAATAAACAGATCTACTCACAGTATTTGGTAAATAATTTGGCTGCAGGACATCGCTGATATTACCCAATAATGGCACAATTCACAGACATCACTTGAATTAAGCTAATTTATTTCCTTTTAAATAGTACTAAAGGTTATTTCAACAATTATTTATTTCTGGTTTTTGTTTTTGCTTTATGTATTTAAACACAATCACTTTTCATTTACAAAATAGACTCAGTTCAACTATTTTTGATTTATCTCTCATGTGTTCATGTAATAAATCCTAAAAATTAGAACAAAAAGGTAATTTGGTAGCATTACACTTTCTGGAGGAAACTGAATTCCTCTCCGTGTGAAGATTCATTTTATTACAATACTTTTGCCATTGTCCTGTCTGGATTACTTGAAACTATCTTAGTAGAGAAATTTTAATGGAGTGCCAGTGATATATTCCTAAACTAGCAAGTTCTTAACGACCCTGGAAAGTGACTGCTTGATTACACTTTAACGGTATTTGCAAATAAAATCACAAGTAATTAAGGGGAAATCTCCAGGCTTTTGAGCAAGTTTGATGCATGATAACTGCCTGATTCAGCTTCATCTAGAGTAATGCTGTGTAGACAAGAGCTACTGAGATCAATAGCAACATAATGATAGTGGCAGAATTAAGTGAGTAACCTGAGAACTGTGTCTTCAAAATGCATGCAGCTGCCACCAGCCAGGGCCACACAGTGCACTCCTGCTTCCGTCCTAAATGTTCATCAAAAGACGCCCTGCAGGAAAATGGAGTTAGATGCTCTTTATTGCTGATCGTGTCTCTTGCCACATTTATCAGGGAAATTGGATTAGCAGTTGGCAGCTGCAGGTAGACAAGGTTCTGCAGTGATTAAATATGCAGCTTGGCTGCATTTGTTGTGACAGACCTTTAGTAAATTCTACTGTAAGCACCATCTGTCTAATTTGTATAAAGAAAACTTGGTGCTTTAAGCTACTGATAAAGAACTAAATCTGTTGCTTTATCATAAACAAAACTTTTGCTCTAAATTATCTTAAACACAATTTATTAGGTTAAAGCTGTTTTTCTATCATAATGAATAAATATTACATGCAAAAGTGCTTTCAGGTACTTCATTTTGCAAGAACTGAAAAACAAAAACAGTTCAGTTCTTTGATAAAATGCTTAGTATTGCAATCCACAGGGAGATGACACTTACAATATCACAATGAAAATGGTTCAGGACTGCCAAATTCATTTAATTTGTGGGTTTTACTAGAACTTTCTAACTGGCTAGGTGTTTTTTTAGGTTTTTAATATTTCTGAAATATGCCACTGAAAAACAGTTGTAACAAGGGAGCTCTTTCTATTTAAAATACATTTGTAATCATTACATCTGCATACAAAGCATATGTTGAGGTTTCTTTTCCAGGGAGATCAAATGTAATTGAAGATGGCTGAAGTAATTATGTGTGTGTGTGTCGTGCTTTCCTGTTTTCTTCTTCCTTTTTTTCCTATTTTTTTTTTTTTGCTACATCCTTCTTCACATTTTTATATTAATAGAAAAAAAATTCAGTATTAAAACAGTGCCTGATTTTCTAAGAATATCCCAGTTTCTCTTCACAATGTGGTTAAGTAATCTATTGCCTGGGCAGCCGGACTCTCACTAGTACTTTGTTTATAGTTGTGACATCATCAGATTTGCTAGAAATGCATGGAAAAAAGATCTGAAGCAAAAGCAGTTAAATAGCAACATGCTATCTTTAGCTGGTTTGTAGAAACTCCATGCTGTTAAATTATTTAAAATCCTTGATTTTCAGCTTGCACACATTAAAAGTTTTCACACTAAGTGCCAAATGTTGCAAACAGCACTTTAACAGAATGATTTTGCTTTGATCCCTGTAGCAGTTCCTGAATAATTTATCACAGGTTATTGCCTTAATTCTGGAGAGGGATAGAGCAATAAAGGCAGATGAAAACACTCCAGTTGAAACACCTTGGGGCCTGCTCATTCCTCTGACACGGCTCTTTTGTTGGAACTATTTAGAGGTTATTAAGATGTGTCTCCAGAATTAAGAGTATGCTGTAAGGATGAAGACAGCCATCTTAATTCTAAAGACAAAGCACAATGACCCTTCACCTTTTTTTTCCTTTGTTGTTATTATATAGTAGAATTATGAGGGTAATATTATAGCTGCACCCAGTAGTGCCACTATGGTTAAGGGTCTGTCAGACTTTCCATTACAAGCCCTGTTTTGGGGGTGGGGGGCGTGAGGAGGCTCGTCTGTTTTAGATTGTGTTAGTCAGACACTTGGCACATGTTGGCAAGTCATAGGGACTTTTCTGTAGATATTTAAATCTTCAGCTCCTTTCTTTTGAAAAAAAAAAATCATTGAACAATGTTCTTCAGTACTTTGAAACAAAATACTTGAATTTTTTTTTTAAAGGGCCTTTTTATACTTAAGTCTTAAGAAAACCTATCACTATTATTCAGGGAAGGATATTTAAAAAATGAAATCTGAACAAAATTGCTTCATTATAAAGAAAAGCAGTGTATAAAGTGCTCCTGACAAGCTCCTCTTGCTGTTTCTCTTGTATTTATTGTTCCTCACTTCCCATGTCCCTCCTTTGGCTGGTGGTGGTAGTGCCATTCCCTGTCCTGTTGCCCCAGGAAGGGGCCGGAGGGCAGCTGAGAAGGACACAGAAGCTTCTTGTGTTCCTTGTTTGCTGTTCAGTTTGCAAGACACTCTAGATGCCACGGGATGACACAATGAAAGGAGATGTATAAGTCTATAATGGTGTTTGTCGTTAATAAATTTATGCACGTAAGTGCTATTTGATAACTCATAATGGACTAAAACTAGACTGTCTTAGGATTTTAGGGGTTTGGGGGAAGGCTTTTGCTACGTGTAACCTAAGCAAGCATGGAATCTAGGGTGACTTTTGCTCCTATTAGAGTTTAAATGTATTTTTATCAGTGACTTAAATGGATCAGGACTTACCTCAGGATTCTAGAGGCTGTTCCATAGCCTGTTTGGTGATGAGTGTGGCAGTGTTATTTTACACATCTGAGTTCCAATGGATCCCATTTAAACCACTGGTTTGCTGGGGTTTTACAGGACAAGAATGATACAGTGCCTTGTAGACTGAGGTAATTTTTTAAGAATAGTGTGGTTAATGGTGTGAACTTTTTAATAACAATATCTGAATTAAATAGTAGAAAACCAAGAAACGTAGTTTAGGTACCTTTCTTTAGAATTTGAGGTCCAGTGGTGTCTGAAGTTGTCTGGAGTTTGTGTAGCTTCCCAGAAGTCTGAGACCATAGTTTAAAGAAAGTTGCACCTTTTACTAATAGTTTTTAAAGTCTCGCAACCAAACTGGTTTTTAAGTATATTTGCAAAAGAGTGTTTTCTTAGAACTAGGGTTTTTATAGAGATGGAACAAACATGTTGGAGGAATATGAATTGTGCTGCTTGTCCTTTTCTAAGCCACACAAAGATGGGGAGCTCTTTCTCCCTGAGCATGTGCTTGAACAAAGGCAAGTTCGTATCTTGCCAGGGGCTGTAGTTCCCGTTCTCCCCAGCTCCAGACTTTCTTTGTCCAGCCTTCCTTATGTCTTTTTTTTTGTGGCTGGAATGAGCAAAGGAACCAAAATCAGTCTGAAATATTTCCACTCCCTTGTATCCATTGCTGGATCTCTGTCAGCCATCAGAGTGTATGAAGTGTTGCTGCTGAGTTCTCTTAATTCTCTGTGTTTTGGGCACCTTGTCTGCTAAACAGTTATTCTCTGTGTGGACAAAGCAGCACACCAAGTATGAAAATACAGATGAGTATAAGGTTACAATTTTATATTGCATCTTCTCAGTATTGAACACTTCCTCTCAAGTGATTTCAGAGTCCCATTAAAGTTAATGAGAGTTGAGACCTCTGAGCATCTTTGCATGTTCAGGCCATTTCAATGCACAACAGAAAGGAAATGCAAATATTAAAATCCTCCCAGCAACCTCACTAGTGCTTGGTAGAGAACTCAGTTTGTCCTGCGATAAATCTATGAGCCTGCCACCCAATTCAGCCAGACTGAGGGGTCTGTGTGTGAAGAGTAGAAATTAGCCCTGGTTTAAGCTCACATGGAGCAGTTTTAACAGGGCATCAGCCATAATTTTTTCTTTATGTGATCAATTAAAATTAATATGTGTACCTTATCTTTTGTATTTCTCAACACTATAAATATTACAGTGTTAGCACCAAGTGGCAGTACGTTGTTGAAAACTCTGGGTTTAAAGAGAGAACTCCTTGCTGGGTTTTTTGCCATGCTTCTGTGATTATTTTTTTTCCAGACTGCAGAACTGTGGCTTTTTACTGTGAAAAGAAAAGAAGTACAAAACCCACCTGCAACACATGGATACAATTAATTAAAATGACTGAGTTCTTAAGAAGAATATTTGTGTCTGGGTAAATTGAAAAGTTTATGTTGTTAAAATATTTTTTATTCACTAGTGTTTCTTAGTGATGTCTATTCATTATCCTGGAAACATCCCTTTAGGAGGGGCTAATTAACTATGCATACAGTGTAGTCTTCACTTGAGCTGGAGGACTCTGAAGCCACCCTTCAGTCATTAAAGGGGGAAAAGTGCATCTCAGAACTAATGTTAACACAGAGATTTTCACAGTCTTCTCTAAACAGAGAAGTCTTTTTTTGAAGAAATCTAACTTGGAAAATTACTTTAAAAAACCACAACAGAACAACAGAGAATATGTTAAAATAACAGTACAATGGGAGTCTCATTGCAGACTTAATTGTAGCTTGTTATGAGTATCAGTTAGTCTTATACCTCATTCAAAATATTACAAGCTTAAATTAACATTTTATTGTTATTATTACCTTAAATATATTAATACAGGAAGTACTTTTAAACGTTAATACATAGCATTCATATATTATGTTTTAATTTGCGTTATTCATTATGAGAGCATATTGAATAATCCAAAGCACTTCCTAAGCATTTTGCCAGTGTTAGCACTGGAAAACTTGTGGAAATCATTTGTCCAAGTATCAATGTGGTTTTTTTCGGGGGGGAGGGGAGGGGAAGGAAAGTGGGGGGAGGGGAAAAANTGTGTCCCCCCTGTGTGTCCCCCCTGTGTCACGTGTGTTTGTCCCTCATGTGTGTCGCGTGTGTCCCCTGTGTGTGTGTCTCCCGTGTCNTTGAGCGAGACATTTAAACTAATGAATCAAAATCAGCTGTGTGGTCATCATTGGCTGATTATTCCCCCATCTGCTCCGCGCTAACGCGAAAATCAATTAGCGCGTCCCTTCCCGCTGGCAGCGCGGGCGGGGCTGGCGCGGCATCGCCCGCGGGGCGCGGAGCCCAGCGGGGGTGGCCCCTGGGGATGTCCCCGGGTGTGTCCCCCCTGTGTGTCCCCCCTGTGTCACGTGTGTTTGTCCCTCATGTGTGTCGCGTGTGTCCCCTGTGTGTGTGTCTCCCGTGTCCCGTTTATCCCGTGTCCCGTCTGTCCCGTGTATCCCGTGTGTCCCCCCCGTCTGTCCCGTGTGTCCCCCGTGTCCCGTCTGTCCCGTGTATCCCGTGTCCCGTGTGTCCCC
>VXBX01009335.1:165844-202222 GCA_013400415.1 Scytalopus superciliaris | reverse complement strand
GTGTCCCGTGTGTCCCGTGTATCCCGTGTATCCCGTGTCCCGTCTGTCCCGTGTATCCCGTGTCCCGTCTGTCCCGTGTGTCCCCCGTGCCGCACGGTGCCCGCTCTGTGCGGCCGTGCCAGGCCCCTCACACTTGGTGTAATAGTGTGGCACAGCGGGGAAGAGGAAACAAAGCTGAACGAACGACTGTGTGATCAGCTGAAATTACAGCACAATCGCAGCCCCGCAGTTAACTGGGAAGGACCACGCAGAGGTCACTTTTTTGGTTGGGTTAAACTGCTAATCAAGGAAACGTATCCAAGAAGGTTTCTTTCCTTCATAGGTCCCTGAGGTTCTAATGAAAAGAAGACAGGGAAAAAAAAAAAAAAAAAAAAAAAGCCATGTCTTTAATTCCAAACACAGTGTACCTACATTTGGTTTAACATCAGAAGTGCTTAAAAATACTATACAAGTGCTATCTGGGGAGATTTCTTTCTCTGGTATGAATCATGTCTTTAATTTAGTCAGTTCCTTTCTATTTATGTCAACTGTATTAATATCACAATGCTTGCAGTGGTCTTAACCCAGAAGAAAATGGATGTCTGAAAAAATCAAAATCTTTACGTTGTAGTTTTCTTCAGTAAGTAATGATAATGAACTCTGTTTGCTTTAAATATTGTATACATTTTTAAGCCAACACATACAATAATACTCCTGGGTATTTTCTTAACATTACAGAGAAATGTTTTGTATTTTTATAAATACAGAAGCTGTAGTTCTCTCTCAGACACACAATCATATTGGTACTAAACTGCTGAATACACAAAAATATCACAAAACTATGAAAATTAATTATGTGTTTGTTTTATGGACAAAAACCCCCATACTTTACAAGAAATCAAGCTTTAAAAAATATTTTTATTCTAAATGAATTCTGAAGCTCTACTGTTCACTAATAATCTTCCTGGTTAAGAAAGAGGAATGCAACTGCAACTAAGAAATTAGCCTTTCAGGACTGAAAAGCTGTACAGCAGAGCCTGATGATCTGAATGCCATCCTAGGGTGGTGGGGAGTAGGGTCCTGACGACCATTCAGAAAACCCCTATGGAAGACCTTCACAAGCCTGCAGTGATTCTGTCTGTGTGCAGGCTCAGCTTGCAGAAAGTAAGGCCAAAACAGAAGGCAGTGTAATCTTTGTCTCCTAAAATCAGTGGAAAGCATCCCTTATTTTCAGTTTTAGAGGACTAGAGGGAAAAAAACCCCCACCACTACCAAACCACCCAGGTCCTGAAGTCAGGCTGTGAATTAGCATCTCATTTTCTAGTGGGCACCACTGGGTACATTTAACTTCATTAGTACTGTTCGTGCTTGTGTTACCCTAAAACTTAATAAAACAGGAAGATGTGTAAAAACAGATCAGTGCTGCTCCATTTCAAATTGTTTTTACTTTGTTTTGCCTACTACAGCAGGAGTGTCATTTTCCTGTGCAGAACTGCAGATCTCCAGTTGTGGGAGGAGTAACGGATATTTACCTCCTCTCCATTTGAACTAAATGGATACATCCATGGAGGTGGCTTTTTAGCGAAGAATATATAATCCTCAGGGCCCTGTCCTGATTTTTTAAAATTAATTTATTCCTTCCACTTTATGAATTACATGTACTTCAAAAAAATAACAGCTTCCAACTTCTGGATTTCGTTATTCCATATTTGCAATAAAAATAGATGGAGATGTATCTTAGTGTGGAATTCCAAGCTCAGGCCTTCTCAGTTCCTTTTCCCTTGCACAGGTTAAAAGTATTTTTCTTCCTCACTTTTGTTTGTAAAGGATAAGTACATGCTTCTGTTCAGTGGATTTCTCCTCATTTAGAAGAGTCCAGCTGCATCCAGGTATTGATCCCAAGCATTACAGCAGAATGAGCTGCTATTATCACAACTCTTATTTACTGTAGATAAAGACAGAAAGGTAAATGGGAGGAAAAGGGAGAGTCAGGTGCTAATTCTATCATACCAAGTTTAAATATCCTTTGATTAACACATTTCTTTTGTAGTTTCAAATACATCATCAGGTTTTAATAGCAAAGAAAAGCTGTTTTACAGAGAGATTTTATTCTGCTATGCTTGAGACCCTAGTATTTCAATATTGAAAATGGCAAATAGAGAATATTAGCCAAAATAAATCCATTTAGTTATATTTGTTCAATAAATAAACAATACAAAGAGGCAAGGGATAAAAGGCTAAGGTTTTAATATATTATAAGATGATGTTTATTCTGTATTGAATACTGTCAGAAATTGTCACTTGTAAATCATTGGTAGAAGGATGTGTTGATAAACTTTTCAAGTGATTGCAGGAAATATTTTGAGTCTAAGGCCTGTCCATAACAAAACAAATAACACTGGTTAATCTTTCACCAGATCACAGTGCTTAGGGTTTAATCTTTGTCCAGTAGATGGCAAAAACGAGCAGAAATAATTTCTCTTAAGTCCTCTTGGTTGAGGGAGGGGAGAGGGGAGGCACAGGGTACACTGTTGTATCTTGTACTTTAGCATTATGATTGAGTTGTGGCTCATGGTTTAGAGGTGTGTTGTCAGGTATGCTGGAGCTGCACTGTATTGCCAAGTGGGGCTGGTTTGTAGCAGCCTTGCTTATACTAATTGAGTTTCTCCAGCAAATCAGGCTCCTTGGAAAAAGGCCAAAGGCTTTTCATAATTGTATTGACAAGAAAATGAATATGATAAATGGTGTTCATTCAGCTGAGACAAGATTTATAGTTTTCCTCTGGCAAGGGATGAAGAGAAAATATTTATAACAATAGTAAAATTTGTTTTAAAGTTGTATTAGGTGATCTCTCAAAAGACTTCATTAAAATATTTCCAAATATTTTAAGCAGCTTCAGGTGTTAAGCGTAGCATCTTCCCAAAGTACCTGGTAATGAACGATGGAAAAAAAAAAACATCACGCAAACAAGCAAAACAAAACAAAAAACCCAAACCCCTGGATATGAAAGTCATTTATTCTTCCTGAAATATTGATATGTCAAGCTGTCAATGACGATTGCAGTACCACAGCTTGGGAAAGTTTATTTGCCTTTTGTATTCGGAACATGTGGGCTCTGGAGTTTGTAGGTCAGTCCTGAGCAAGCAGGTGTGGCCTGGGAAACGCTGAGCATCCACTGCCGAGGAGTCAAAACCTCTGTTTCCCTAACAGTGGTGATTCTCCTTACGTGTTTTATTCTGCTATTTACTCCCAGGCTGCCTGGATGTTGAATGTTTAATCTGTTTTTTCCATACTGATACCAGACTGCAGTCTGAGGCCCTTGGTCTGGCATGCAGACACGTCCGTGGAGATTCAATTGTGAGTAATATCCACCTTTTTGTTCCTTTCATTTGGTGTTTCTTGCAGTTAGGTGGTAACCCATAGGCAGTCTTTTCCTATGGTATTTAATGATTTCTGTTGTCTGTAAAAGAAAATGGTTGCAGTAAGAAAATGGGTTGCAAGAATTAAATTATTAGGTTTACTCAGAGTTGCACCCGATGTTTGTGGGTGAGTGCATTAAACTGCCTGTAGAAAATATCTACGTGTAAACACACACACACACACACTGAGCTCATAGAAAAGTGGGGTTTCATCTGGTGGTCATCTAAAAGTTCCAGTTGACCAAGATACTTGGTTGGCTGATCCTGTTCTGCTCCAGATGTGGATCACTAGAACAAGCAATACAATCTCTTCACCAAACTACCAGTGTTATGTATTTATCCAAACTTGTGTTGTATTCCTTAACAAAATAAACCCACAGGCAGCAATAAGATGGCTTCTTCAAAATTATTCTGATTTTTAAGAAATAAATTATTAAGTTATGTATTTTAGCTGTTCAGGATTAGGTGCAAACTTGAAAGAGCCAAACCACTGTAGAGACTGAAATTTCCTAATCATGAGAAGAGAATGCATTTTCTCATGGAGCAGTAATCTGTTTGTAAGAGCAGTTATTGCCCATTTGCAGGAATTCAAACCCCAGTATCATTTTTTGCAGTTTGAATTCCTTTGAGCTTGAACTGACTGCTCAGGTTAAGTACATGACTTAGCCAGATTTCTTGAATTTTGTGGTTAAACTTAGAAATAATACTCTGCTTGAACCCAATGTATGCCACATTATTGGATTTATGAAATAAACAATAAATTGCTAAAGCCTTTCTGTTGACCCTGGCTTTTATAAAATTTGACTATAGTCTCCAGTCTTCCCTGGTCAATGAATATGGACTCAATGCTTCAAGTTTTTGAATTAAGATAGCGAATCATACTGGATGTATGACTTAGAAGAATTAGTAGCACAGCTCAGTTATGTACCTCATATGGCATCTGCTTCATCTGGGTAAACACACCCATCCTCTGCTGACAGTGAGCTGGGCTGGAAGCCCACTCAGCAAAATGTTACTGACAGTGAGTTTTTAAAGGTGTGACATGGCATGTGTCATCTGTGCCCTCTTGGGGGTGTTTCAGGTAAGTGAGATTTGAATTTAAATCCCAGTTTATTACTGGACAACTCTCCATGGTATGTTTGACTCTAGTCTGTTTGATTTACAATGTAAAGAAAGAACCCCATAAAGGAGCAAGAAGCAAGGCCTAAAAGTTCTGTCAGTCTTCCATTCTATATCGTTCCCTCTGCAAAGCCTCGAGCAGCTGGCAGCAGGACTGACCAGCCTTCATTGGCTGACTGGGCAATAGCATTTTCCTAAGGACAGTCACCATTTCTGCTGTTTCAACAAAACAGAATTATATGACAAGAGACAGATGAAAATTTAAAATAAGTTTATTATTAAACAAAGCCATTGACTGGAGTAGCTAGATCATGTTTTAATAGCAAATTGTATAGTTAAAATCTCTTGGTTCCACAAAAAATACCTGTTTAATTCTTTGCCAGTCAAGCTGTGCTGCCTTATTTCCATTTACCAGTCTGCATTCTTGTCCAAATAAACTCTTTTTCAGCATGTTGGGGAAACTAGGGGTCAGCTTTTTATCAAGCTGATGCATGAAATATTTTGATACTGTCAGTAACTCAAAATACTTTTTAAGTTACACTGCAGAGTCCACTTAACTTATTTTTTCCTGTGTTGCATTTTCTGGAATCCTGCTTTGAAAGAACCCCTGCATGCCGATGACCAAACAACCCTCCTGAAAGAGTTCCTAGAAATCTATCTCACCTGGTCTCCCCCCCACAGTCTGGCCAAATTCTCTTCTTGAATGGTCTGGAAACAGCTTCATACAATCAAATGCATCAAATATATATCAGGTGGCACTGAAATCTGGTGCCCAGGATTTGCAAATATGTTTTAAATTAAATTGCTATTTGTGACTTAGGCCACTCATTAAAACTCTGAGTTCATATTGTGTGTATTTATATATATATGTAAATATATAGGTTAGCTTCTTACAAACTTCTTTCCTTTTCCTGCTGTATTAACTGTTTTCCACTTAACCATTAATGTTTCCAAAGGATCTAGTCTTCTAAACAGAGAGCTGGCAGGTGGCAGTGGCTCTGTCAGGGGGGTTGCCGGGCTGTGCCTGTCCTGGCCCCACTGGTGGTGCCGTGTTGGGGCAGCTCTTTGGCAGCTGGGAGCTCATCGCTGTGCCCTTTGACTCAGCCTGGTGGAGACATCCCCCACACATTTCTGTGCTGCAAAGAGCTGTGAACCAGCCTGCACAACCCTCATCTGGAAGCTGATGGCAGAATTCATGTAAAACAGGTAAGAAGCACATGAAGATTGGATCAGTGATGAGTACTGCAAGGGTATGGGCTGTTCCATCCTTACATTGTACTTATCCTTAGGATGTCTGATTTTACCTTTAAGGCTGTTCCTTTTGTGCTTTGGAACAAAACTCGCAAACAGGACTCAGTTTTCAGTGTCCTGATGTTGCTATACTGGAAGTGGGAGAGGGTACAAAATGAGCTGGCAAGGGTTAGTTTCAGGAATACATATGAGGGACTGCTGGGATTTTGTATTTAATGTTAGTGGAAGTGTATACTTTAACCAGAGATAAATACTGACTATATAATTAAATATCAGGAAATTGTTTGCTTTCAAGATATGCTGCAGGCAGAATTTATTTCTTTCTTAAGCCAAGTAGCACACATATGTGCCTGTAAAACCACAACTCCCCTCACAGTTCCTTTTGCAACACAACTCTCCCAGCCAAGAAAGGGAAGAGTAGTATCTAATACAGCAGTATTTATAATCAGCATGTAGTGACTTCTGCTGCATCTGAACTCTGCTCTGTGAGCTCACAGAAGAGGCCTCAGCATAATTTTGGGAAGTGATTTCAATACTTGACATTGCAGTATTTAGAAGGAAATTCCTGGTTAACCACAAGTAACAGGTCAATTTATTTAGGGGAAACAATCATTACATATGGAAATATTTAGTACACAGCCCAGAGGAAAAACAGATTTTTGAAAGTAAAATTGATAGATAAAGTCTCTGTGCTGGACATCTTCATGATCAAAGTAACTGAAATTTTCAGCAAGAAGACATCATCTCTCATTTTGCCTTGTAAATCAAACTCATATGCAAAAAAGCTGAAATATTTGAAACACACAAAAGAATTAATGGAGTGACAGGAAATAGATGCCTAAATGTTCAGGCCTGGCACCCAGTCAAACACCAGCATTTAGGATGTGCATTCAGTCCCTGAGTGGCTACCCAAGCTATAAGATAGAATTCCCAGTGTGGTTTGTGTTGACTTGCCTGCTGTGGCACCCTCCTTGCTTTGTGTTGGCCAATTATGTCTTTTATCCTGGTAGAAGTAGTGGAAAAGTTTAACTGGTTTTTATTTGCTTGTGCACTCTAATAGTGCTGCAGCTTATTGCAAGGAGGAGATTGTTAAAGCATAAACACAGAATTCAAGTAACAGTGAATAAAAGCCAAGAGGAACTGGAACAGTAAGTCTTAGGCAAGAGTCAGCTCTTCAAGTGACTTTCCCTGTTCATATATTCTCCTACCCATTGCTCTTCAGAGACTCTGCATGGTTCCCTTTGGCAGACATCACCTGGGTGTTTGCACAAGCTGTGTGCTGCATGAGATTGTAAAGGTTGGAGTGCATTATACAACATACTGTGACATGCTTAAAACATGTTTGAGAGTATCAGACTGGGCTTTAGGCCACTCTGAGAGGGGGATGATGAGCTAGGCTGGGGGTTTGCCTCTGCCAGCCCTTATCATTTTGTGTATATGGAATACACAAATGTTTTATACCAGGGATGTTCTGTTCATTCATAAACAGCCAGATTTATTCCAGAGTTTGCAGCAAAGGACTCTGCAAATAAGGATTCAGTGATCAGAAAATTGCCTGCTTTGGTTCATTCATGTTCCAGTGTTGCTTGTGTCACTTTTTTAACTTCTGGCAGCTGCAAATGTGTTTCAGCAAAGACACTCATGAGGTGTTTGATCTAGGCTGCTGATTGATAGGTGTGGGTTGATTTTATGTATTCAAATTGTATTTCAGCAGTTCTGAAACATAATAGGACAATAACAGCTTTACCCCAGAGCACTGTTAAAAGTATTTATAATAAGTTGCTCCATTTTACTACTCCCACTCATGCATACAACTGCAACAGGTCTCTGACACCAGCACTTTATATTACACTCCAACTAACTTTGTAGCTGGTGATTTTGCTTTCCAAATAGTTTGAAAGGAACAGTACCAAGTTTTTGTAGAGGAACCTCATTTGTAGTCTGTGTAAACAGGAAGAGCCGTAAGTTGCCTGTTTCTTTTAAGGAAAGAAAATTGGTGCATCAAATTTGCTTTTACTGCATTCAGGTTGCTTTTTGGGTCTGGGAATTGTGTGTTACAAAAACACACCTGTATAAAAAACTTGAAATGTGATGTTGTATTTGATCTGTAGGGAATGGAAACATTATCTGTGGAATGCATAAGGCATTTATTTGTAACAGAAAAAATTGCAAGTAACTGTCAGTCCTTGGAAAATCATTTTTCTGTTTCTTTTGCAGAGCACATTTTTTCAGCTATGTTCTTGAGTAAATCTGTTCAAATGATTAAGCAAAATAAAAATAAGATTTGAAAATGTATGAAAAGATAAAATGTAAATCTTTAGATGATTTTTAAAAAAAAATCAAATGTAGTCATGATGATAATTCAGCCCTACTTATCTTACAGTACTTGATCCCATTACAGTCATAATTTTCCTTTTTAATTTTTTATTTTAATTTATTTCAATCAGCTTTCACCATCCTTTCTGCACTTAGGAAAGGCATAACTATATTATTGGGCATCCATTCAGTTCAGTTGTTGGCATCAAGTTTCTAAACCTTGCTGAGTAAACCACACAAGTTGGTTTCAACCTGCTTCATTTCTAATTCATGCATTAAAAAAGCCCCAAAAACCTTTGTAAAAAAAAATTCTGCTTTCAGTTGCAGCTTTTATGGTGTGTATGTGAAGTTCCTAAAATTCTCAGCCCTAGAGTATTGGTAGTTCTTGCACAAAAGGACCTGACAACATTTGCTGGCTCATGCTGGGATTTAACTGTGGAATGTAAAAGGGAATCTCAGCCCAGTGCAGATCTAAGAGTTAAAACAAAGCAGCGGAGCTGTGGAGCCGTGTCCAAATTCCTGCCACCCTCTTCGCTAAGTTATGTGAGAGATCCTTAGGAATGTGTGTCATCTCCCCAGGGATGTGTGCCACAGAAAGAACTGAAGTGCCTGTAGAATCATAGACTGGGTTGGGTTTGAAGGGACCTGTTAAAGGTCACCAGTACATCCCCCCTGCAAAGAGCAAGGACATCTTCAGCTCCATCATTCCATAAGAGCTTCCTCTCATGCTTCTATTCCATGTTTCTCATAAGTATTTTCCTATGGAAGGATGCCCTGTGACTCAGCACAGGTTTAAGAGGAGTACTGTACTTAATGTCCTTCAGAAGGGACCTTTAATATCACCTATCAGCTACAAGGGGAGAAAATACAGAGATGTGGGAGAGAGCCTCCATTCAGTGTCTGGGGCGAGGTTTGTTTTGCTTTTAAAGCATATTGTCATCAGTGTCTGACAGGGTCCCATCAGTAATTCTTCCATTGCTTAGGTGTGACGTTTAAAGAAATTCTTTAGGTTTTCTGTTCAGTGATTGCAAGTATTTATTCCAGGACTGGCCTCACTGCAGAGTCCGTGAGCCCTTCCTGTGGGAGCAGGGATCCTCAGGACGGAACTGGCTCTGCATGGCACAGCTGGGCAGCACAGCCTGGCCATCACCTGCTTGGCTCTGGGCACTGGAATGAACACCCTAACTCAGCCCTGGCTCAGCCCTGCTGCTGAAGGGTCACTGCCTCACACTCTGGGAAGGTTTCACTGCCCACTAGGAGAATTTCAAGATACTACAATTGATCAGCTTTGAATAATTGCTGTTAAAATTTTGAGCTTTGATCACCAAGTAGTAGTTTTTGAGATTTCTGTTCCAGTGTACAGAAAGATGTAACTTCTGGAAATGTGCTGTAGAGATTAATTAATTATGTATGATCTTTTGAACATACAAATTCCTATAAAAATACTGATATAAAGGGATTTTGCGTTCTTTTCAAATGCCTTCACGAAAATCTTAATATTTGTTCTTTTAATGAAAACTGTAATCCATATTACTCTACAATCTTTTTAAAGTGTGTTTGTCTTTTAAGCCTGTGTAATCTTGGCAGACATCTGGGGAAAACTAAACAAGTAAACCATGTGATGATCATAAAATTCACTTTGTGTTCTTGAACAATGTTTCCAGCCCCTGAATTTTCCAATTCTGAAACATTGTGTGATTCAAATAAAAGAATTAATCCATGCATGCCTTCTAATCCTTGACTCAGTTTTCAAGTTTCTTTCTGTACCATTCCTGCAAGTAACTTAAAATTGCAAAAATAGTTGAGATTCTTGCACTCAGCATGATTTTATGACTGAAGCATTAGAAGAGAGAATAGAAGATGCAGCAAATGTCAGGAGATGACAACAGACAGTGTGTGCCCATTTATCTTACCAAGTCAGACAGACCTCTTGTATATGCCCACGGCTTATGATGAGCTCCTCAGAGCTGATCAAAGAGACACTTTATACTCAAGATAGATTTGACAGAAATCTATATGATAATAATTACCTTTTTAAACTGAGAGAAACACAAAATCATGGCATGAGACAGAGGGGGATAGATAGAAGTGAACATCTCTTTCTTTCATCACACTGTCCTTGGGGGAAGATCCTTCCTTTCAGTCTCTGTCTCAGTTAACCCACTGACCAAGTGGGTTGCTACAGACTGCCCAGGCTTCTCTCATCCCTGAGAAGTTCTTTCCACCACCTGGAGACCTGGCTATGTTTGCTCCTCTTGGCAAACCCTTGTCTGAACACCAGGCTTCCAGCTCTGCTTGTTACCTCTCACCTCTCCTTCTTGTCGTGCCCCTGATATTGAGAGTTTCCAGCCCCTGGCTTTGTAGAGAAAGACTTGGTCCCTCTCCTACAGACAGCATAGCCTGGCTACTTCTTTTTCTGAGAAGAACATAACATAAGTCAATAAATGAAAATATGGCTTAATCGTATTGTGCTTTCATTGGGAAGTGAAATTTAAATTTGTTTTACAACGGGAGTTTTCCTCCTCTCTCACATATAAAGACACACAGAAAATGCACGTAAAAGTGTTGTTTACAGAAACTTCATTTGCACCAAATAAGACAAAAATTTCTGGTAAAGTCACATGTCAGCTGGGAGTTTTCTTGCTATGTAACTCTACAGGTACATAAAAATGTGATCTGAGATATGCCTCTGTCCAGTGAATTAATGACCGAAATGAGGTGGCATCAGGTGATTCTTCTCACCCACATCAGGGCACAGGGGTGATTGCTGACATCATGTTCATTCTTCCGAAGTCTGGACCAGTCAAAGCAGTTTTGGATAACACACAGATACTGCAAACATATGACCTTCTTCAGGTGATGAAAATCAGCTAGAATTTATATGTGGCTTTGTTCTGTGTGGGCCCTGTACTGTTGTGTACAGGAAATTACCATGCAAATGACTCTGAAACAAACATTTGGTCATCTAGTGTGTTTTCTTTCCATCTTCAGTTTTTCCCAAGTTTGTGATGCCTGTTTGTGTCTGAATAGTACCTCCATTTCTTTTCTCTATGAGCTGTAAGGTCTGTGCTTAGACTGAAAGTAGAAGGGGAAGAA
The DNA here is from genome assembly GCA_013400415.1 of Scytalopus superciliaris. Taxonomy (NCBI): domain Eukaryota; kingdom Metazoa; phylum Chordata; class Aves; order Passeriformes; family Rhinocryptidae; genus Scytalopus; species Scytalopus superciliaris. Next base: position 191,042 of record VXBX01009335.1, on the reverse strand, counting down.
AAAGGTAGAACTGTGTTGGGGTGGTGGGAATGTAGGCAAAAGCTTGTGAGTATGGATGCTGAAATCTTCAATGCTGGATTAAAGCAAAGCATCTTTTCTCCCTAGACTAGCATATAGTAGAAAAAGCAGAAAGAATCCACAATGGTGATTTTTAAGATATGCTAATCATCTTCAGTTGTCAGGGAATAAAATGTGAAAGATTAATTTTTTTTGTAGCTTTGAAAAGGAGCACCTCAGAGAGTGTTTAGTTCTGCTGTGCAACCAGGGCAGGCTGGTGTGCCCTCTCCTACTCATTTATCACAGATACAGTGCTGCAGACAGGTCTAAGATGCCTTTGCAAATGCTATCTGTTCCAAAGATGGGAAGCCTGGCATAGGATGCACTTAGTCAGGCAATTATCCTTGCTGGGGCTCTGTAGCTTCTTGGCAAGGGCTGTTGCATCTTGTCCATTACGGCTGGAGCCGGTCTGAGAGAGTGATAGAGTGATGTAGAATAAACATCTGAGAGGAGAGAATTGAAAGGACTTGGAATGCTGTAGTTCTTCATCCCCAATATATTTCACTTTTAATTCTGTATGTACAAGTGTCCCTACTATATGTTTTTGAACTCCCAGTGGTATAGGAATGATGTTTTGATGCATCTTGGGACCATCTATTTTTGGTTTGTGGTTTCTTTACATTTTAGTAAACCTCTTCCCTTTCATTAGAAGAGGCTGACATAAAAATAATATTTTCAATATGCTGTTTTTATTTATCTACATTCTGTCATGATATACTTTGATGTAAGTTTTTAATTTTGCTTCAGCTTTCAGCTGCTGTAGCAGTTACTGCTCAGGGTCAGCGATGAGGTTAGCCACAGTAGCACAAAACAATTTCCTGTGCTCACAGCCCAGGTAGCATTTGGATGTGGATTAAATTTTACCACATTTTCCAGTAGCCAGACACAATTATTTCTAATGAGCTTTAAATTGCTTCCAGAACATGTATTTCAAAACTTAGTGTGGTAATCTATTCAGTGCCAACTTCATGAGATAACGGGTCTTCTTCAAAATTTTGGTTGAACTGATTCTTCCTGTCTAGCAGGTATTTCCAAGCAGCAGCTGAGCTTGGCAGTGCAGTGTTCAGAGCTCTCAGCTGCAATGCTCTGCCCTCCTCTCTCCTGTGACAGTGGGTCCAGTATAAATTGCACTTCATTACTGACTCACATTTCGGAATCGGTTTCTTTTGGCAAATTTACCTTGGTGCTGGGCATGCTCATTGGGCTGATTTGAGAGGTTTTAGGCACATTTTGTGGTTGTGGAAGCTTTAAAAAAATCGTTTCTTGAAGCTCTCATCCTTAGGATTCACGTTTTCCTTTTTTGTCTGGCCCCTTCTTTGCACTGCCCAGCATTCCAAATGCCTGGAAGGTGCACGTTTGACCATCTTTATGGGCAGTGGTGAATAATAAAAATAGGAAAGGGGAAAAGGCAAAAACCACTTTTCTCTATAAATGTGATACATTTTCACAACCTTTGTTTAATCTCACCAAAGTCTTTTTATATCTTCATCTAATTCACACATGTTAAAATATTATTTAGTTGTATTATTATCCAAAGTGCTTATTGAATCTAGAACAAGCCCTGCTGAAATGAAACTCAGCCATAAGGAAATCATTTTGTATTATAGCTTCTCTTGTAAAAGCAATTAAGGAGGAGAGCTGAAAGGAAAGCTGCATGTCCTGACATGCTCCTGTGTCCAGGCAGGAGAAAGGGAAGGAGCTGGGGAGCCCTGGAGTGCTGATCCGTGGGGTGCTGAGCCACAGGGGGGTTCTCTGTAGGCAGAGTAGTTTTGGCTGGCTCGGTACTTCCCTCTGCACATGCACTTCCAACTCCTTTGATTGTACTAAGGAGTCTTTTAGTAATTAACTCATTAAAACTTGCAGCCAAATTCAAGCCAATTTCACCAGTATCTTTAAAAATCCCTTTCTTATTCCTGTCAGAATTTTGTATCACCTCTGAGGTTCAGAGAGTTCATAATTTTCATGACATTACTTTCAAATGTAGGGAAAAAAGTTAGATTGAAGGAAATTATTGAGAATTTTGAAATTCCATGTATTTTAAGATTGTGTGGTACAATTTCTCCCACAATAAGAAGAAATTGGAGGAATTTGGATTTTTTCCTTTGATTTTTAACTCAGTAGTAACACTGATTAGTCTCTACAGAGTTTTTTGTTTCAGCAGGAGCTATGAATTTCAAACACCATTTTAAAATTCAACATGTCAAAGGTCACTTTTATGTTGATTTAATTTCTTTAAATTGTTTCTTTTAACAATCAAGCCTTCATGTGGGTGTAGCCTTCAAGCCTGCACAGTGAGTTTCTTAGGTGAGGCACAGCGTGGGCAGGACTGGCCCCACCCTTTACTCCTGAGGTTCATCTGCCAGGGCAGAGCAAGCCTGGACAGCCAGAGAAGTCCTCAGGATGTGGGTTTAGTCAGAGTATCCTTCTCATAGATGGATGGCCTTACAGGGCTAAGCGAGCTCCATCTGCCCGGGTTTGGAGTTAGAGTTGACTTTTAACAATAGGAGTTTATAGAATTGTATTTTGGTCTTTCACTACAGGGATTATAAATGTAAGCATATCCTCAGTAGCTGAGGAGCTGTTCTTGACCTGATTCCAGTACCTCAGTAAATTAGTTTATGTTCAGTAGTATCCATGGTGTGTAAAAATATTCCCCTGAAACTCCTGCTGAGTGTTACAAGTAGACCGTTCTTTTTTTCTCCAGTCAGGCATGGCACTGTACTTCATATTCTTTTCAGCAACTAATGGTAGAACCCCACTGTGCTGGGGCACTGCACCCTGGGAGCCGCAGGGGCGCTGGGCTTTCCCTCTGCTGTGCTGGCAATCAGCAGCTCCCAGGCCCTTTTAACGCAAGTCCACGAACATGGAACAGTGCTCTGTGGACTCTGTCCACTCACAGAAAGCAGCTTTTGATCTTACTCTAGACCCAGATTCTGCTCAGTGTTTCACTGAGCAGGGACAGCTCTCGCATTCCCACTGCCAGGGCTGGGCCTTCCCACAGCTCATCTGTGGGTTTTAATTATAGGGAGATGTTTTGGTGAGGTAATAAAAATGATGGAACCTGAGCTCTAGTGGATACCTCCTAGAATTTATGTTCCCAGGCTAAGGGATTCCTAGGGTTTTTCCAGCTTCTTTCCTCATCATCCATTTTTCACATTGACTTCTAGTTAATTTCCATATTAAGTACATTATTGCCTTCTTGACAAACTCCTAAGCTCTTTCCATCTGTTGTTGCTTATTACACCAAGTACTTGAAGGAACCAGGACTGTAGGATGTAATGCTTGAGCAGCTCAGCTACAAACTCGGGGCTGCTCCTTTCTTGGATTCAGAGCTTGTTTTTGAAGGCAGGTGTGTGTTTGTGGTGCATTCAAGATTTGAGCAGGGAGTTTAGCAGTGGAGGAGACCAGTTCAGGTCAGCTTATAACCAGTTCAGGTTAGTTTATAGGACTCTCACCTTTCTGTCCCATTTGTGCCCTGAATTGTACACAATGCAACAGGGTGTCCAAAACCAGCGTGTGCCTTCCCACATGATCTCACAGACAGAATTTTCTATTTCTTTTTTTTTTTTGTCCCCACAGAATTTGGAATTCACTTATTTTCTCAGTAACTAAACCAGGATTTGTCAAAAAGATTAATGCTAATTAAGATGGTCTGTCTAGGATGTATTAAAATAGAGCACTGTATGAAGATAAATGGAGTTTAATTTTTTGTAAGTGTAATTTCTCAATAATGTAAAGTATTAAATTAATATCCAGGTACACTAGAAGACTTCCTGGTTTTCTACTATGTTTTACTTTTCAAAGACCTTTTGGATACCAGTCCTGTTTAGTATAACAGAGATTTAACACCATTTGGAGCTGATTACTGTGCAGTAGCAATCACTGCAATGGTACCTCTTTCCCACATTACACTGTGTTTGTGACTGCAGCATTTGGGGTAAGAGAGGTGCTCATATCACCATTTACAAATGTCAAAACCACTCTGTATTCTCATTCATAAAGTATTTGTTGTTTTATTAAGAAGGCTTGATTTTGATTTTAAGTGACCATCATTTCTAGCTTTTCTCTTTCCTTCCATAATTCTAATTCACCATTACTTTCTTACATTACTTCTTACAGACCCCAGTTACTTCTTCTATGCAATCCCTGATCATACTCCCAGTCTTTTTTTGTAAATCTAGTTTTCCTTTGCAACCTGATGGATAAAGTACCTTGTACTTGCTAGAAATGGTAAAAAATCTTAATGTTTTAAACAGTAACTTACACTTTTCCATCCTTGCATCAAATGACACCAAAGGGGTGGTACTTTGATGCATTAGGTATTTAGAAACAAGACTTTCCCCCCTCATTTTTCTAATTATATGATGTAAATTCATAATTGCTGATAATCAATGTCATCAAGGGAAATAATTAAAATGAGGCAGGTAAATGATGTGCAAGTGGAAATCTGTATGGGTAGGAAGGAGAACTGTGTAAAGACTGACCTGGTTTAATATTAGGCCTCCATATGCATTAAATGATGTTACATCTGTGTCATCTCGGGCAGTGGTTTAGAGCTTTTCTTTAGTTGCCTCAAATCAAAACTGCACTGTCATAACTCTCTTTCCCAGCTGGCAATCTTTGGACTGTGAGCAGGTAATGCACATTTTACTCACTGCTCCTTGATCAAGTTGTGATCAGAGCCAGAACAACACGAGCAGACACAGAGCAGACAAGCTAAGTGTCTCATCTGTTGTGCTGGTTTTTTATAGGAATGCTTTAAAAAATGTACAGCTCTGTGTTATTTTCCACTAGTTAAAATTACCAAGAATGATGAGTAGCAACAAAGCAAAGACCTGGCACTTGGGTTCCATCCAGGTCAAGCTTGTCAAGGCCAGCATCAGACAGGCTCAGCTTAGTTAGGCTGCTTCACGGCAGGACAAGTGCTCAGCTTTGCTGCCCTCACACCACTCATTTCGCTCACTTTCATGAATTGCTTCAGGTTTAAAAAAAAACTGTCATGAAGACAAACTCACTCTGGGGTGCTGTGAAGATGAGCACTAAATTGTTACAAGATACTTAGAAAACTTGGTAATGAGACCTTGTGAACACAGCGATTTGTACAGGGAATTGCAGTGGGATCTGCTGCATGGTGGATCCAAAGTCACTATTGCCTGTTAATGGCAACAACAAGTATTTACCAGTAGCTGTTATTTTTACATTATAAACATGGAGTTGATTTAAGAAGTTGTTCCCATCTGTGACTGGTAAAATACAGGCTTTTGTAATGGACATACTTGTTTTCTGAGAAATATATTTAGTGTGTGTATACATCAGCAAGCATCCCAAGAGAGCATTACCATAATGGATCAAAACTAGGCTTTGATGCTGTTTGGGAAACTACAAAACCATGTGTTGCAACTCTGTTCAGATTAAGGAATTGATGCTCATAGACAAGTCATGGTCTGGCTGTACATCAATTATGGGAATTCCAGAGCTTCTATTTTAAATTTTGCATATTAGTTGCTTAGTGGCTTTCAAGATCAAGTCATGCTTACTTAACAGTTCTTTTACATGAAATGCAGAAACAATTTTTCTTCCAAATAGTAATGAAAGTGAAGACAAAAAATAATTTTAGATAGTACAATCAAAAACATATTTTAGATTTGCAGCTGCTTATTTAAGTTTCTCTTTCTTTTTCTTTCTTTCTTTCTTTCTTTCTTTCTTTTCTTTTCTTTTCTTTTCTTTTCTTTTCTTTTCTTTTCTTTTCTTTTCTTTTCTTTTCTTTTCTTTTTATGGAAACAGGGAATCAGATCTTCTCTCTTGGGACTTTGTCAAAAGATCAGGTTTACCCGTTGAAACTCAAGGACATTCCCATCTGCTACTCTGCAGTGAAATCTGCCTTATGTGGAAATTCTGTCAGATTTGGCGTCTTCAGGTTGTACGGGGACTACCACTTTGACAATGTACTTCAGGCCTTTGTCAAAATGCTGCTTTCAGTATCCCACAGTGACCTCCTAGTAAGTGATTACTCATCTTGGGAGTCTTTATGTGAAAAGTGAAATAACACCACCACAGGCTTTGTACTGGTATAATAAGACAGAGGCATCTAGAACAGCCCAAATGCAGTTTTCAGTTCATTTACTTGAATTTATTTATATAGTGATATCTGAAACACAGGTATGACTGAAGTGCCTTGTGAAACGAGAGCTTTTCCAGAACTCTCACTAGGCTCATAAAAGAGAAATGCAAATTATTTTCTCCTTTCTGTACTTGCAAACCCATTTCATTGCCTGCATGCACTGTAAAGGATCCTCTGCATTCAGTTTCAATCTCCAAATTGTCACTGTATTCCCTATAAAATGGAAAACTTTAAAATTAAAGTACACCATATTCCTGCTTCTTTGTGGGAAGACAACAGATCTTGCATAAGATCAGCCTGAATTTGAACAGTGATGTTTTCTTCATGACACTTTAGTTCAGAGCTGTCATTGTCTTGGAAGGGACAAGATAACTGAGATAGTTAAAGATGGTTAATATCCAGATTTATTTTCACCACGTAAAGAAAGTCCATGGAAGTGAAAAGTTTCTCTGAATTCAAGTCAATTGACCTAATTGGCACATTCCCAGCCATCCAACACCTATTTTCCTAAACAAGGGTCCTGCAGAGGAAGATGCTGGTTCCATTGGGCTGATGGGTTCTAGCAGGTGCCTTTGCCTGAGCAAAGGCTGTTATGGGAACTCATTTAAGCACCAGAAAATGTCCATCTCTGAGATAGTTTGGGGAAATCTGTGGTAAATTTTAGTGGGATTTCCTGCAGAATGTCAGATATGCCTGGAGTCCTGGACAGAATGTTATCCTGCTCTTCCCAGACTGACAGCTGTGTTGAATGGCGAAGCACTGTAGTGTTTTTGGACTATCCTGAGCTTATTTTAAACTAATAGCAAGTTACATTCCATGGTAAATTTAAAAAGTTGAAATCTAATGAAGATAGTATTTTATCTCTATAAATATTCTGATTTATTGGCTAATTTAGAATTTATCGCATCATAAAATCTGTAAGATCATTCTTCTGTCATTGTTAATGTTGTTAACAGATGTTAATGTTAACATTAGTCAGTGGTAGTATCTATATTTTCTATGAATATGTACTCTTTTTTTTCATCAGTATCAAAACCTAAGCCTGTCTTATTACCCACTTTGGAGTCTCTGAGTTTCATTACCAATTTAGAACTTCATGTCTTAATCTATATTCTGACCTCAATATCCAAAAGACTCACTGCATTTAAGAATTACTTACACTTGGCTAAAGAAAGAATTCATGTATTTAAATATCTCAGATTTTCAAAGAAGCACATTGATTTGTATCTTAAAAAATTAATATCAAGGGACAGTGGAAAATGCTGGCTTTTGAGCATTTAAGGAATGTGACTATTTTGGTTACTCAAACTAAATTCTTTTGAACCTGTAGATTTTTACAGATAGTATTTTCTAATATTCTTTTCTTACAAGCCTGAATTGTTGAAATCATTAATGTGTCTCCACTAGAACTGTAGTGAAAATTCATGCATTTGTTATTCAGAAGTAAAATATTAATGTGTGTGCAGGTATCTGTGGGGTTTGTTTTTATTTGATCAGCATGGCTGTTGTATAAATAATGCTTGTTCTGCACAGCTGTGATGTGATTTGAGGAATGTAAAGGCATCTGCCTGTGGAAAAAAAGAAACAGGTTACTCAGTACTTTTTGAATATGCTTTAGAGGAGAATCAGAGCCAGGGAAGGATACTTGGAGTACAATACAAATACAGCAGGTCTGATCGCAGTTCATTTCATTCACTTACGCTGTTCAATTTATGCTTTTGAACCAGATGACTGTCCAGACTTTCAGGATTTGGGCAGGGGGTTGATAGTCTAAAGTAATTTGGAATATGCAGAAGTAGACTGAGCATTGGGGGGAAGAAAAAGAAATAATGCAGTTAGCTTCTGGTCACCCAGGAATACCACACACAGTTTTTGACTGGGAAGCAGTTCAAACCCTTCAGTCACATTTCTTGATTAGGGGGTTGTTAGGGGGACAAAAGTAGAAGCACAGAGCATTATTGTGTGTAGGTGTTCCTCTGCAATAGCTGGTGTTGCTCATGGCTGTCCAGAGCCAGCCAGGCACCTGAGCAGCGCGGGAAGGCTCACAGAGCACTCACTGTGTTAAACACACTCAGCAGTCTGGGGAGCCCTCTGAGGGGACACGGGCAGTGAACACCTGAGCAGCAGTGCTGACAAATATTCAGGTCATTCTGTTACGTAATGCTGAAACCCATCCTGTCCCAGGTGCTTTGGGTACTTTGTCACCTGTAATGCTGGTTTCTGCCCGTGGGCTGCTCCTGCCTGTTGCTGGGCTGCAGGTGGATGTATTGCACTGAACCTTGTCTTGGCCAGCAGCTGCCAGTTCAGCTGACCCTGGACTCTGTCCTCATTCACATCTCTTCCAGTTGAGACACTGGTTATGTTCATTTTTATAATTCACTAGCATGCCAAGTTTAGTTTAACCATCTCTTTGAAACTCAAATTCAACTAATGTAAAAGATGGAGAAGACAATGTAAAATCTAAATAAGTTTTAGATTTCTGGTGTTATGTTTATTTTCCCCTCTCAAAATGTGTTGATCTCTCACTCAAGGCAGGCAGGGGGAGTAAGAAAAGTATGTTTTTCAAGATTTAGCTTCAAACTTCTGTGGTTTAGGTATCTGGGAGTTTAATCATGAAGAGTTACTAATTTTTAGGAACATCTTAGATAACTGAATTCCTGATGTTCTGCTGAGAAAAGTATCAAGAAGAATTTTAACAGCTCACTTTCTTTCATATTCCACAAGCCATAGATTTGCTTAACCAATGCTCTCCTTCAGTTCATCTCAATGTCCTTAAAGCACTTAAAATAAACACAAATATACGAGACCAAAACAGGGTGTGGAATGCCATCCTTGGAGATATTCCTAGAAACTGGACAAGGTCCCAAGGAACCTGTCTGGCATTGACTCTGTTTTTGACAGGAGGTTGGATGGAGAATGGTCCCATTTGTTTCTGCCTCCATCTTTAGGATCCTATGTGTATTTTCCACTTGTATTCACTTCTGTCCAAACTGCCTGTGCAGCCCCTAATCTGTGGGAAGGTCTCTCACACATTCAGAGCAGTACTTGATGATTGATGAAAAACTCACCATGAGCCAGCAGTGAGCACTCACAGCCCAGAAAGCCACTGGAATCCTGGGCTGCATCCAAAGGAGTGTGGCCAGCAGATCGAAGGAGGGGATTCTCCTGCTTCATTATGCTCTCCTGAGACCCCACCTGGAGCACTGAGCACATTCCTGCTGTTCCCAACACAAGAAGGATGTGGAACTGGTGGAGCAGGTCCAGAGGAGGCCACGAAGCTGCTGAGGGGACTGGAGCAGCTCCCTATGGAGACAGGCTGGGATAGCTGGGGCTGTTCAGCCTGGAGAGGAGAAGGTTGTGTGGAGACCTCAGAGCCCCTTCCAGGGTCTGAAGGGACCTTCAAGGGAGCTGGAGAGGGACACTTTACCAGGAACTGTAGTGACAGGACAAGGGGACATATGTACAAACTGAAAGAGGGGAAATTTCAATTAGATATTAGGCAGAAATTCTTTCCTGTGAGGGTGGTGAGACACTGGAACAGGCTGCCCAGAGAGGTTGTGAATGCCCCAACCCTGTCTGTGTTCAGGGCCAGGTCAGATAAGGCCTTGAGCAACCTGGTCTAGTGGGAGGTGTCCCTGCCCATGGCAGGGGTTTTGGGACTAGATGATCTGTAAGGTTCCTTCCAACCCTTAACATTCTGTGGTTCTACTTACTTCCCATAATTAGTCATCTGAGAAATGCTGTTGTGGTTGGTTTTTTTTCACTTTCCATCTTGGAGTGATAAAGTGATCATTTTTCCTTTATGTCATGTTTCTTAATACTGCATGTATCAAGACAGGATGTTCAAGTCAGCCATTAAATTCCTCATTTTTGTTAAAGAAATTTAATTTTCCATACTCCTATAAAGCATGTCCAGAAGAACTACTCTTTAGCTCTTAATGTTAATTTTACTTGGTTTTAATCATCTCAAAAGTTAGTAACCTGTCACTGTGTTTTCCTAAGAGTCATTCTTCTAAATGTTTTATCCCTTTTAAAATGTTGGTATTTTTGACATTACCAGTTGTCAGACAGTGAAATATAAATTTATTTCCTGTGTGTTATTTGGTCACATACATCCTTCTGCCCTTGGAAAATGGGTAAGTAGATCCAAGCATTGCCTTTTTCACTGAATTGCATCAGTGCCACAAGAACATCTCAGAATAGTAGGGCTCAGGGCTATAAGCCATCTGAGGGGGAATTGTGTTTTAAACTGATTAGAACACACAAGTCATTTTCAGAAATGTTTATAAAAATAAAATAGCTGTCCTTTTATTTTAAAAATTAAATACCAGGAGATCACTTCTCTTTCACGGAAAACAGTATGTGACGTTTTTCTGTATTCTCTTTGTGTGTGCGAGACCTTTGAGACTGTCATTGTTGTCAGCTGTAGGACAAAGAGTCCCCAAATCCTTTTTCCTGAGGAGTCTTCATTCTGTTGCTGAGTAAATACCTTGCTTGATTCCCCATTTTATAAGCACTGTGAAGGAATATGTATCCCTTCTGAGGCACCTCACTGTAAATCAGCTGTAATGGAAGCCCTCATCCAAGCTTTTATTGGGAGGATAAACACTCCAACAGTTCCTTTCTAAAGTGTTTACCTGGCTTTTTCACAGCTGACTCAGTGGATCAGAGCCTTTTAAGACAGTCTGCCTGGCATGTTGTCACTAATCTCTGCAAAGCTTTTCTAATTCTCATATGATTAATAGTATAGTATGCTATTCATTGAGGGAAAAGTTAAACATTTTTTTCTGTCTTACTGCCTAATTTAAATCTTAAATTGCTAAATCCATTTACTTTCCAGGTTTAATCTCAAAGACAAATAATGCCAGTATTGAACTATAAGGAGTTGATGGACACAGGAAATACCATTTAACTCCCTCTCCTTGCCTTTATGTGAAAAACAAAACAAAATCTTTTAATTTGCACAGATTCAGCAGTGTCGTTAAACTGATGAAAACAATTCCCTGCCAGCTTGGTGTTGTCATATTGCTGAGACCAAAAGGCATCCTAAAGTCTTCTGGGGGTTTTGTTGGCTTTTCTAAAATAGTCTAACTCATTCTAACATACATGCTCAACCTGCAGCTACTTGAGCTATTGGCTGGTTGCAATTACATATGTAAGGCAAAACCACAAAGATAGCAAAGAAGTGCATCTAATGTTGGTCCCCAAACAGGAAATGAATGCACACTGGCAAAGGAGAAACCCCAAGAGCTGGTGATTGGTGCCAGAGTCATCATCCATGTCCTCTGCCCATCACCACCCCCACCTCACCATCAGGGAGGTCCAGAGAGCTCAATTTTGCTTGACAAAGATGCTGAACTGGTGCTGGGTCCACACTGGTACACAGCTGGCTGTGGTGTTACTGTAAATTATTAGTTCACTGGTGATGGAGCTGAGTCAACCAGAAGTGAGAAGCATGGTTTCACTGCATTTTTCCTGATTATCCCAAGCTTTTATCTCAGTTTCTTTTATAATTCTTTCTCTTTTTTTCTTTTTTTTTTTTTGGTCTTCTCACCCATTTGTCTGTCCATAGCCTAGGACTGGTAGCTCCTCATTGCTTCTCTTTGTCCTATTTATTTAGTTGGCTTGTCTCACTAAGATTTAGTGAGAACACTATTCTGCCCAGCACAGGGTTCCACATGCCCAGAAGAGTCATTCAAGGGAGTTTGCTTGACACTCCCTGTCTGCAATCAAAAGGAAAAATGAGCATAGGGAAGCATATTTGATATATAGTTATGGGCAAATTTAAGTAGCTCTTAACACTCATATCAGATTCTCATGAGCAAATGATAGTGTAGACCTGTCTGCTGTCCTGCTAAAATCACTTACTGTTGAATGTAAAATACCTACTTGTACAGTATCAGCATGTTTAGAACTACTGCTGTTTTGTAAACTGATGATAGTGATTTACTTTGTATTATTCAATTTAAAAAGAAATAGAGTTAAGCACTGGTTAGGAAATACAGCAGAGCCCTTCTATGAAATATGTATTTTCAAATATCTCTCTTGTTGTTATTGATGGTGATTCAATTCCACCACGAATTGCATTTCTAGTTTATATGCAGGACTGTTTTGGTTGAGAAGATGGTAGTGCCGCCTTTGCTTTGGCTTCGGCAAGACTGACAGCTTTGAACTCAGCTTTGTTCCAGCAATGTCTTGCCCTCCTGCCCTGTTGGGCTCGGCGCTCAGAAGCTCACCAGTCCTGTGGAGACAGAGTTGAGATGCTCCAGCTCATTTCTGCGAGCTGTTAGATCACTCCCAGTGCCTGCCGCTGAGCCAGCTGGTTGCTTTGGAAGATCAAGCCTTAGGAGACCACTTGTGTCTTCTCTGCCTGGAAATGTCCCTTGAGTGTTTCCTCCAAAACAGCCTCAGCAAGATGCAGTTAGGATTTGAATGGTGAAGGATTAATACTGTCAGCACAGAGCTTAAGGAGTTAAACAGACACAGATCAAAATACTTCAGTGTCTAGAGGGACATGTTTAAATGAACACTGCAAGATTGGCAGGCCTCCAAATTAGCATAGTTTAAAGAATTCAAGGTACATTTAATTGGATCCTTCTAATCTCTTTTCCCTTAGAATGAGCATTTTAACAGTTTAATTCCTTTTGCAACCCCCACATCCCTTACTCCAGTGGCCCATCTAAAATAAATACTGTGAACTATAAAAGGCCTAGACAAGTTCTTGCTGAAGCCAGTGGCAACAGGATGGAGTCCTCAACACTCCACTCATTTGGATCTGATGTTTGGAATTGCAGAGAATATCAGATAGGGTGAACCTGGCACTCTGCAGTAAGGCTGCTGCACGTATGTAAGGAGCTTCCATCAGCTGATGTTGGGATGGAGCTGGCAGTGGTTAAGCGTGTGACCCTGGCAAAGATGACAGGACAGGAGCTGGGATGCAGCACAGGGATCCATGTCCAGGTGCCCAGGGAGTCCCTTGTTGCCAGGACAGAGGAAACAGCCCCTGGGCAGGGTAAGGTGCCTCTCTGTTTGCCAGAGAAAGGCGAGAGGAGCCTGCATGAGAACCAGGGGCCAGGACACATTTTTTAGTGTATTTAAACTGTATTTAGTGTGCTTTGACCCACTTGAATTACTAGTTGTTAAGCAAAATGACTAACTGGCTGTTTTGTGATGACTTTTTACTGCCCTTAATGGCCCTTGTTCAGTGTTTGGCACCTGGCATGGCCCTCCTTGGGGCAGAGAAGCACCATGACACACTACTGGAGAAAAACCTGGACAGCAACTCTACTTGGTTTAACCTTGTGTTCTCAGTAGGCAGATCAAAGCAGAATTTTAGTTTCCAGGAATCCGGAGTCTTTTGAATATGAAACTGAATATCTGTAAAACGTTAGCCCTCATCCTGCACTTCTCAGTACACAGAGGGGCCACTGTTTACAGCTGCAAATAACATTCACTGGAGTTACATGATCCTTAGTATGTGGAGCTACCAGTCCCCCAACAGCAAAGATTTAATACCACTGTGCCTTAGTAGAAGCAGTCTTCAAAGCTAGTGAGTCCATGTGTCAAAACTGGACCTGTCAATTTATCAGTCAGCCTAATGTCAAAGAGAGTAAATGCCCAGCTCACCAAGTACTTTAAAATGTCATTATTAGTTACCCTTTTAAGATAACTTTAAGATAATAAAAGAATATTTCAAAACTGTTCCATTTTTTACACAGATATGATTGTCTTCTCCAGATGTTGTGCTGGTTTAGACTACATTGTCACCTACCTCTTTAGGAACCTTGCTAAAGAAGACAAGAAGACCCTAAGATGTACAGACATTTCACAGGATGGACAGAGGTTGCTCCATTTCTTGCAGCAGAACACAGAAGTTCTACAGCAGGTGAATTCAACAGTCTTTTCTATGGGTTATTACTACATTTCTGATTTTTTCTGATTTTTTGTGGTACTGAACACCAAGGTAGCGTGAAGTAAAATAACATGCAGGTACACCCCAAATGCCAAGCAGTGGAAGTTCAGGAAAATTTATTCCAAAAGTCAACACTAGACATACAAAGAAAAAAACCTCTAAGTGCTGCAGAGCACTGGGCCTGAGAAAGACATGCCTCCTGTTCTCTTCAAGGCCTTTTATCTTCTCTGGCCTCCCCCAGGCCCTCTCCAATGGGCCAACCTGTAACATCTGCTCTTCTCTCCTCATACCAGAGAGAGAGCCTGCAGCTTTCTTTGGAATGCAGAAGGGAAAGAAAAACATCCAGCTATCTTCTAGGCAGGAAAGACTTCCTCAGTGGAGCAAGTCCTAATCTCCTCGTTACAAATCTTCAGGAAGGGTATCTACACTTACACTGGCTATTTGGTGACAGAACAAACCTCCTCAGGCTGGTATGAAACCCTGGGTGGCTTCAGCTGTGTTCTCATGACAACCAGAGTGGAGGTATTTTTTGTCATACTGAACAGTGTAGGATCTGTACTTGGCTCGACAGTATCTTACAACTTCTTGTTTTGTTTTTGCTCATAAAAAGAAGTGTGTGAGATCATCAATACCTTTTTATACACAAATGGGAAGGAAAGTCTCTAAAGTATTTTAGAAGGATGAAGAACAAATTCTGGCATTGAACCACACATTGGTAATGAAATGTCTAAATTGAATGTCTGTATGCTGTCAAGTTTGAATATTTTATTTTGCAGTAGGTGACTCTGGGATTTTTTTTCTATTACAGGTAATACAATAGAAATTAAATCTCATGCTTCTGAAAAGGGAGTGGCCATTGTACTGCTTGGGAGAGATTGCCCCTTTGCAGCTCTCTCAGGTTTTCACAGTCCTAGTGCATTACAGGGAGATCAGGATGTTTATAGCTACAGATCTCCACATTTGGTCTGTGCCATATGCCCGCAAAATCTCATTAAACTATTTGAAAATGTGTATTTATAAGAATGCCTGGATTCCTCATGCAGTTGCAGAGATGCTGTTTGAAGAGGTGTGTCTCACAGGTCAGGAGACTTTTAACAGAAATGGAACTTATTAGCAAAATGCAAATGACTAGTATGGTCATCTTTGTGTTTCCCTAAGAGGAAGGTGTCATTTGGAAAAAGCCTGGCATACAGTCAGGTACTGTTGGCATTTGCATGCTGTTCTAATTGAAGGTGAAAAGAAACTAATGGTAGCTAATACATTCCTGGCACTACATTGTGAGAATATTAATTACATTTGTTATTTACATCATTATCAGAATATGATGATTCCCTTGTCATATCACAGGTTTTTATGTTTTGTATGCCCAGCAGGGGTTTCATGGGAGCAGCAGTGAGCATCTGGGTCGGATTGCTCCGCACTGTGCCACACGTGCCATGGCTGAAGGGAAGGGGCAGGGCAGCAAGCTGGGCTCTGGGCTGCCCTCCATTTGTGGCAATCCTGATATAATACTTCGTCTGTTAATATGCAGTAATCTTTCACTTTACAGCGTATGACTAGGCAGTGATCTGTCTTTATTAACTTCAGATTCTGTGGAATACGTTATATTTATTTTGAATGCAGGCTTTCACATGCGCTTTTAAATATTAATGGCTGGTCTCCAGCAGTCAGCATAAATATGATTTGCATTAGCACTAGTCATATCATATTGAGTGCCTTTGATGTCAACTACTCAGGGTACTAATATCTGACATCATCTCCCGAGGTCACTGACAACTTTGACCTTTATTCTCATGCACAGTTTCTGTAGTCTCAGAAGCTCTTTTGAATTGATTTGAAATTTTGACTCTTCCCTTTATGAGGCAGTAAAATTGATAATTATTCAGATGGGAACTGAGCACTGAGCGAAAAATCAATTCCACCCGCTCTCTGCTGCGTATAAAATTACTTCTGAGTCTGCCGGACTGAACGGATGGCCAAGGTAAAAGCAGCAGGCAGGAATAGTGGGGAGGATTAGCTGGACGAAACTAATAGCCTAAAGGGATGGCTTTGGAGATGAGGGAGTGTGCCGGTTGGGGGTTATTATCAGCAATGATGGGACTCATTGATCATATGTTTACATCAGGTTTCCATTGGGTTATAAATCAGCCCTGAATAGAAACGGAACCCAAGGCCTCGCACGCTACCGGGGGGACGGCGTATTAGATTATTCTCACTTTCACACTCGGATGAAAAGTGAGACATTGATTATTCATCGGCTGGCCATTAAACACTGGGTTTATAATGATTTGACTATCGTGGAAGCTAATGAACAAGATTGCTGCTTCCTAACCAGCGGTTTCAGCTTTCAGGACATCTGTTTGGGCTCAGTAATGCGTAACCCTGTTAAGTACTGGGTCACGGGTGCTTAATGGCGATGAAAAACTGTGCCCTGATGGCGAATTGTGCTCCGGCTGGGAGGTTTGTCAGCCCTGTGCCTGCGCTGCTCAGCGCTCGGGTTCCCGGAGAGGATGCTCCGGCAGGAGCGGGATACGGACCTGAACGCGCTCGGCTCCCGCGGACCGGACCGGGGCGGGGGGTGGGGCGGACAGCGGCCGGGGGGNNNCATCCCGTCCCGCCCCGCTCCCGTCCCGCCCGGCGCTGTGCCCGAGCCCGCTGCCATTGCCCCCTCGCGTGTGCCCTCCGGCAGCACAGGGTTTAATAGGTTTAATGGGTGTGATGTGACTGCACAAAGAGAGGAGCAGTAGAGAACATGGAAGTGAAACAGCGCCTTGACGTTCAGGAGGGAGTTTCAGCATCCTTCCGAAGCTCCGCAGGGCCGGGGGCTTTGGCCCCGGTTTCGCGTGTGCCGGGCTTGTACCCCCGGAGGAGCAGCTCAGCCTGAGCTTCATCCGCAGCCTCTTCGTAAGGGGGGTCTTACAGCTACACCGAAATAACCTGTGAAGTAATCTGACATATATGGGTAGAACACGGTATTAAGTTTATTATATTCCGCAATTGCTGTTATGTTCTGTTCTAAGCACTTTGATAAATAATTTTAAAAGGCTCCTACTTTGCTGTTATTCTGGGATTAAGAAGTGAAGCTTCTGCTGCTTCACTTTATAAATGAAAGTGCAATTTTTCGTCTTAAGATGCTGCCTTTATCTTCTGTTAATGCTGATCTTGCTGAACTGTACACGTTAGGCTGTTAGCTCAATTTTGGTTTAGTAAAGTACTATTCCTGTTAGTTCTTTCCAAAAATAAATCAGTTTTGTAGCATCTTTCACCTGTAGTTCTAACAAATGTTCCTAAGATTTAGGCAGAATAGGTGAAGAACGCTTGCTTTCACAGCCATATTTGAAATGTTTCTGTGCTGGATGTGGAGGGGATAAATGGTTTGCTGGTTGAACAGAAACGGGATTTCAGTGCATTCCAGTGTTCACTTCCTTTCCTGGGCATTTCTTGGCCAGAGGTGTAAGGTACGGGGTCAAGTGAGGGAGGCCAGTGCCCCATGATTACTGTGCATCATTTTCAGAAAGAATATGTGGGCAAGATTGAGGTAGGGTTTTGATGAGTTTGAATATTGTACTAGTGTTTGGATCCAATCTGCACAGGCCTTCAGGCCTGTGGTCCAGCCAGTTGCTGGCAGGTCTGATCCGTGTCTCAGCCCACAACAGGGGACAGTACTGGCAGACAGGTGTTTTGGGGCTGGGTTTTTGTAGGATGAGGCTGTCTTTGAGCTGAGCCCTTCAAGGGTGCAGCATTTCAGGGGGCAGTGGTTGAGGAGTGCTTCAGGAGGGGGCCATTGGCAGGGATGTGGGAAGTTCAGTGCCATGAGAGAATTGGGTGGAATGCAAGGGCTGGAGAGGGATCTCTGGGAAAGGAGTGTTGCAGTAGGTAGGTGGGAAGGTGTGTGGATGAACAAAGAACTTTGAGGTCAGGGGTAGTGCTGGAAAAGGGAGCCAGGATGGGGTGGGAGGTGCTGGGTAAGAGGAGGGTGTGTGGTATGACAGTCCTGGGGGAAACTTGCCCAGGCTGCCCCTTGGTGCAGAGCACTGGTGACCAAGGACTGCACCCAGTGATAGGAGGCACCCAGTGTAGCAGCACAGCAGCACTGCCTGGCAAGTGTAAAACAGAAAGTAAAGGTGCCTGTTGCAATGAAAAATCCAGTGGCGTCACTACAATAAAAAAAGTATTTAAAATTGCATCTTTTTTCCCCCTTTTATATAGTAAAACAAGTGATGTTTTTGTTTTTGAGGTAAACCTCAGTGCAATATATAACTAGTGTGAAGTTACACACAGTAATGGAAATAATAACCTGCAGCAGAACTGTGTTTATAACATGCTTCATGGCCCAGGCAGCAGCACTTGCATATATTTTCACAAAGAAACCTGAGTTGCTTTGACAGAGGGTACTCGTGCAAGATGTTGAGTACCTAAGCAGCTTGACTCATATATGTGAGAATGTACTTAATTTTAAGAACAGATCAAACCCACAGGTGTAATTGTCCCTATGCTTAAATTCAAATGTGTTTAAAGGCTTAGCTGAATCAGGACAAGGGTGCTCAGCTTTTGCTGGCTTGAGGCTTGAAAGGGTTGATGCAGCAGTGAGAGGGATTTTCCCTGGGACATCTGTTTCAGCCTCTTAGACCAATTTAAAAATGTTATGCAATACTACCATAACTTTCTTTATTAATTGAAAGGGATGGAGAGATACCAGCTGTAGCCCAAGCCAGCAGAGACTTGGGTGGCTAAGCAACAGAAAAGGCACCATATTGAGTGAGCCAAAATTCAGTCTCAAAGTCATTTATTTTAACCAGTGACAATACGTTTAGACTCTAGTGTTTCAATTTGATTGATGGTTTAATATCATATATAATCTTTTTAATGAAGGGAACCCATTTAAATATGTTAACATTTGCACTAGTAGTCTCCCATGTACATAACTGCATTTAATCATTACTCTGATTGTTTTTGTGGTTGTGTAATTTGTAGCAGCAAAATAACTATGTCAAAGCTGTGTTACACTAATGAAAAATATGGTTACTTCTCTTTTATATGTGCATCTTACTGTTCATGGATAAAAGTGGCAGCAGCCTCAATCTCAAGTATATTGTTAAATGTACAGTTATCACTATGTGAGCTGTCAATTAAGAAATCAAAAAAAATTAATGAGCTTAGTGTCT
Source organism: Scytalopus superciliaris (assembly GCA_013400415.1). Lineage (NCBI taxonomy): Eukaryota > Metazoa > Chordata > Aves > Passeriformes > Rhinocryptidae > Scytalopus > Scytalopus superciliaris. The sequence goes on along the minus strand of VXBX01009335.1, from coordinate 171,787 downwards.
TTTCTAATTCTGCTTTGTTTAAAGCCTCATTGTGATTCGTTATCATGTGAATCGAGTAATTTAATTTTAAGACTTTTAATGTTAAAATACATCATCATTAGTGATGTATCTGAAGATTTCACGCTCTTAATAATGGCACTAAATCAAATTGGGAATCCCCTCTTAATCATCCAAGCTGTGCTATAGTTCACACAAGCAGTTTTGGGGCTGGAGAGAAGTTTAGTTCCACACAGTAACAAGTATTGTACCAGACCCAGGGTGGGAACAAAAGGGGCCGCGGTCTCGGCCGCGCGCCCCGCGCGAGGTGTCGGTGCTGGGTGCGCCCGCGGCGAGGCAGCTGGTGTGTGTATGCTTTTGTTTATCCCTTGCTGGTTTATGTAGCCTTTAGGCCAGCACATGAAACAATTGCTTCTACAGGGTCAGCTGCTGGTCAGAAGCAAAGTAAGAAAAGACTTTGCCTTAAAACGCCTCAGCCATCATTTCAGTGCAGCTGGCACCTGCTACTGGTGCGCAGCGGGAGGGTTAGGGGTCAAAGAGGCAGTTGTTCTAAACTCAGTGATGGCTTAGAGGGACTTGTAGATTAATCTGCTTTATTAACTTCTGTATATTAGATAACTATTGCAGTGAATGACAGTCCGTCTTTCTGAATAAGTCCCTTCACCTCATTCTCTTTTAAATTGGCTTTTGAGTAATGAATATTAAATAGAATACATTTCAGGGTAATTAAGTGGAAACATTAGGGTGATGTTGTTTTACAATCATATCTATAAGTTTCTTGTATATTTATCTTGCATTATTACTGTTCATTGCTTTTTGCTAGCAGAACAAAAAGCATAAATGTTTCAATTAAAGAAGAGGAACTAGCCATATTTCTCACTAAACATGTCTTCGTGCTGCATAAATATTTTCAAAAAACAAATAAGTTTAGGGAGAAGTATAAAAATGTTTTATTCCTTGTTTACTCCCTGCAATGTAATATTTTACTTGGAAATGTTTGATTTCTGCTGGCAGTGGTTGCTTCATATAAAACACTAAGAGGTGCTGGTTTGGGGAAGGGCAAAAAATATCACTGTTCCATAGAATCTAACTAGTGATATGAATAGCACCAATAATTTTGTAAAGTTCACATTATAATTCAAAATCCAGTTAGAAGTGATGCTTGCAGTCTGGAAGGAAAGCAATATCTTTACAAAATGGATAGGGAAAGGTAACAATCCATTCTATGATCTGCTACTGGCAGATTTGCCATGTGAGTGATGAAACTTGCTCTCAGTGAACGAACCCACTCCCCTTCCCCCATGTGAAAGAAAAAAAAAAAAACAAATTTAAAACTCTAGAATAGCAGCACCTTACAAGGATCCTTAATTGGTGTTGGATCTGGCAGCAGTGGCCAGGGATGCTCACTACAGCCGGGGTGATGCCACTGTTGGATCCAGTGCTGGATGAGGAGATTCCTGCAGCATGCTGATTGTGCCCAAAACTTTGTAGTGACTGGCATGCACTAAATATGTGTCCCATTTAATCTTGGCAAATGTCTGATTTTCAGGACTCTGGAATTAAACCTCAAAATCCACTTTTTTTCTAGACTAATAAATGTCTGTCAATTTTGTTTGTTCGTGATCCTGAGAGATACTGTGTGTTCAAGGTGTCTTCTGGCATCCAGCTGGGTTTTTTCCCCTGGTGTTTATTTGTTTGGAGTTTTTTTACTGAAAATTGAGATTCTTATGTCTTTGCATGTATGTCTTCAAAAACCTGCACAGTTTTAAAATAAAATATAATATTTATGAAAAAAACCATTGTCACAATGGATTGATGAGGTTTGGGAACACTGTTATTTTATCTCAGCTTGGCCTAGCATAGATTAGGAGAGCTTGGTTTAACATGAACAAATCCTCCTGGTGCTTTGCTGGGCACATGAGATGAGAGATTTGAGCTGTTGGAAGAGCACCACACACAAAGGGCTGCAACACAACCAGGGGTTTGACCTTTCAGTAGAACCATGTTTCTGAATTCATGAGGCGATTCCCTTTAAAAAAAAAAAGAAAAGAAAAAAAAAGAAATAGAAAAAATTAAAAATGAAGTGTGTGCAACCATTCTTTAAAATCTTTTTAGCGTGACAAGTAAAGTAATCTTCCATTGATACTTAAAAGTCCATCTGCAGAAATTCAGGCAAAATGTTAGAGAGATGCAATATCTATTGAAATGTTGAGTGTCAAACTGCCAGGGTAATGTATTTAGTATGAAATATAATATTCAGTGCATTTTGTTTTGATGACTCCATGAAATAGCCGTGTGCTCTTACCCTTTGTTGTTGTGAAAGATGATATTCACTGAGAAGTGTTGGTGGCTGCTCAGGACACAGGAGCAATATGCTTATTACCAGCTTTATCATCTGTCTTTTGTGTTTATTTGCAATAGCTTGGTTACAGTTCAGTTCATCAGGATAACAAAAACACTTTTAATTGTTCCACAGAAGAAATTAGAATCAATTTATGAACAGTTTGAAAACAGAAGAGGCTTGTAATCTGTTAGGCAATTGGTAATTAATACTGGGATTAGGCTTTTTAAATTGTGTGCTGGTGGCAGCAGGGTGGGGCACTGTGCCCCCAGCCACCCTCACACAGTGGTCACACCCCAGCTGCTGGGATTCTTCCACTCCCATTTCCTTCAAGGTGTGTTTGAAACCCAGGAGCACCCTGTCCCTGCTGATCATCTCTGTATCAGTGCTAAGCTAAGGTAAATGTGGGTAAAATAATTAGCCTGGTTCTAATTGTCTGTGTGCCACTGGTTACTGTTGCTGTGTGGGGGAAGCCTCTGGCTCTGGCTCTGCTGCTGGCAGGTGTCCACACGGTCTGAGCCCACGCTTGGGCTCCTGCAAATCCCAGCTGCCCTGGGGCAGCAGCGTTAGGGCTGCACCAGCAGAGCTCTGCAAACCAGGGCTGGGTGGCTTATGTGAGAGATGGTAGGCTGGGCCTGATTGAGGGCGAGTGCAAGCTTAAGCCTGGCTTACAGACGTGTGGAGTTTATTCCCAAGGGTTCCGTGGAGCACACATTGCTGGGTGTCAGCCTGAGGCAAGTGCAGATTCAGGGATCGATGCATGCTCAGCATGAGATACCTCCAAGTTCCTTGGACAGAGGACTTAGAGCTGATCTCATGCTCCGCCTTTCCCTCCATGTGCAGATGTTTGCATTTCTGGAACACTTCTGTAGATTTGAATTTGAGAATAGCCTCACACTGGTTTTAGACTAAATTATTTTATTTTTCCAGTAGTAGCATTTTCTGACCTTGTCTTCCCTCCCCACTTGACTGGCATTTTGGAAGGCCTTCCTGTGGCAGAGATTTCAAAGTACTAATGATCCATCAGGGAAAGATCCCAATTCTGTGCTGAAAATCCCCAGATGCTTTTGTGCATCAACCCCCAGCTCTTGGTGCAAGGGAAGACAGCAGGAATTGGAGAGGAGAAAGGTGAAGCTCTTGTTTGAGGAATTTAAAGAAGGTGCACACTGTAAGTCCTGGTGTCTGTTAAGGGGAAGCCTGACAGATACAGACAGGGGACCACCTACGTTCCTGAAGACAGACTCTTGCTGGAAGGTGCTGGTGTAGGTGAAACTGATGTTTTCTTCTCCCAAGAGGATTAAATAACATGCAACTAGTCATTTCGGTAGAGATACTCGTAGCAGACACCAACTTCATCCTGTGTCACCTCTCAGATAAGAGTGATGGCTGTGCAGGAAAGGGAGAGGCTCTCACCATGTGGACTGGAAAAGACGCTCGCAGATCTTGGGAGATGAGCCTGTGTTTACAAAGCCCTGAACCAATCTGATTCTTCATATACTGCTAAAAGCAGAGGGGAATGGGTATTAATTTTTTGGTAAGATTTTTAAAGACCTCAGCCTTCTCGTACATCAAACCATCCTGGAGTGTTACAAATTATGGCAGGTTGTGCATTCCAGAAGTCTCAGTTAATCACAATTCTGTCTTCTTTAAAAGCAGCTGTAATACCATATAGTTACCACTTTTTTAGAAATGGCTGAATCTTAAATAAACAGCTTAGGTTAATTTAAAATGACACTCCAGTAGCTGTAACTGAAAATCTCTGCATGCTACCAGCTAAAAAATGCAGATTAAGGATTGATGTCACAATCTTAAATTATTCCAGCCTGAGGTGGAATAACTTGCTGTCTATCAGGGAGAACAGATGGATAGGCAAGAAGAAGCTGTGCAGATACACGAGTTTGTAAACATCTGTCAGCTACAGCAGATACCCAAATACAAAATCTTACACTTCAGGCAGTGTGTGAGTATGTGACATTCAACAGAGGGTTTACATGAAATTCAGTGCAGACAGAAGCAAGTCAACACACCCTGGAAGGTATTAATTAATGAAACATATCCCCTCCTCCCTGCAGAAAGAGGAGGGATTTCATTCATCAGGCATTGTCAGTGTTGCTGCTGTTAACTGTTCTGCTTCCAGAATTTAATGTAGCCAGCCCTTAGACTAGGCAAAACTGCTCCATCCTGGGAGACTTAGTGCTTTCCTATGGGTAAGTTCTTCTCCAGCCTTCGTGGGTCCCAGCCCACCCAGGAGCATGGTCTCCCTTAACAGAGATGGGCCCAGTTCTGATATGTGACACTGGCCCGGAGCATGATAGTCCTTCCAATAAAAAATTCAGATGCAATGGTAATTTGAAAATAACATGTTCTGCCATGTTAAAATGGATTCTCAGAGGTAAGATCCTACAGTTCCTGTTTGAAAACCTGCTAGTTGTGCTGTGAACACCTCATATGCAGGCTGGAGCTTCTGCCCATGTCCAGCTGTGTGGTGGGGACTCCCTGGCACAGCACAAACATCTGCTTTGTGACCCTGTCAATGGCTTGGAAGGCAGTTCACTGTTGCCTAAAGGTAGGGAATGCTGAAAGAAAGCCTTAGCTTTGGAAAGACTTCTTTGCATTGCTGGTCTCTGTTACTGTGCTATGAACATAAAAACTAAAGGCCAGCAGTGGCTCTGGTGCAGTACATGTAGTGGCACAAGGCAGGATGTGGTTACATTTCTCTTTCAGACAGTAAGCTTTGACGTAAAGTCATACAATCTTATGATTATTTCTGCTGGGTCATGGTCTGGACCTGCTTGAAATGAATTGCTCCACTCAGTCCTTTGGCCAGTTTTGAGGATGTGTGCAAGGGAATGCCAAGATTCACATTCCCTGTAGCTGCTCCCTCTTTTCATCTACAGCCATCCCTTTTCCATCCCTTCTGAGCACTGGGAGAATGGGACTCTCCCAGGAGGACAGAACATACCACTGATGGAAATACCCTATGAGAGGTACACTTTAATAGTATTTCAGTCCATCAGTTACAGGCACATACTAGTTCGTGGTGTGTGGTGTGTCAGCTGGGTGCCTTGCCCTGACACTAGGATTGGGTTTTTCTCAGCCACTTACACCTTAATTCTCATAAAAGCAAACAAAAAGACCAGTGCCAGTGAACTATTGCAAATGGAGATACAGGACTGGGTGCTTTGCAGGTTTTAGCTTTAACTGTTGAATCATGACATTTTAGTTACTAACGTCTATTTAAATATATATAGTGGAAGTGTGCATAAATAGGGTGAAATGCTATATACTGCAGAGAGAATCTGGAGGAATCCGGCCTATATGGGCGGAAAGCCAGGCTTGGCCTGTGGGCAGCATGGGAGGCTGTTGGGAAGAGCTCTGGATGCCATTGCCCAGGCTCACAAACTGCCCATGTTCTCTGCCTGATGCCTCTTCATCCATCCATCCATCCATCCATCCATCCATCCATCCATCCATCCATCCATCCATCCATCCATCCATCCCTCCACAACTCCTCCCTTCTTCCTGTGCATGGCAGCAAAATGGAAGGGAGTTGAGAGGGGAAAAGAGAAGAAAAAGAAAAGGCAAGAGGGAAGGGAAGGGAAGGG
>VXBX01009335.1:145848-165801 GCA_013400415.1 Scytalopus superciliaris | reverse complement strand
GGGAAGGGAAGGGAAGGGAAGGGAAGGGAAGGGAAGGGAAGGGAAGGGATATGCAGTGTCACCACCCTCTCACATTTCGACTGTTCTGATAAGACTCTTTCTGGGACTGATGTGATTTCATCATGTGGGGGAAAGGCACATGGTTCTTAAACTCTTACCTATTGCAAATCTCAACTGATGTGCTGTTTCTGACAGTTTAATATTTATAGCTCAGGAATAACAGGGTGGTTCTGGCTTTCATGATAAATAAAGGCTTTAGTTTTCTCATTTCATCTGGAAATTTTAGCTTTGAACATGGAAATACCAATGTGAAAGTCAGGCTTTCTAGTAAAATAAATATTTTAAAACAACAGATTAAATTTTAAGGTATTTAATAACCTTGAAGCATTTAAATCTTCCTAGTGTTATTAGTAAATGATGATCCATTTACTGATATAGGAAAAACTGATGATGAAAGAACTAAGAATTCCAAAGGATATTTAAATTAATAATACCAGTTCTTAAATTAAGGGCAGACTGTCTGAAGCTGGAGCTATAATAAACAATGAAAAAAGCTGAATATTTTTCATATCTGAATGGAAACAATGACTGTTATTACCAGACAAGTATTTGTCTAAAAGCTGTTCATGTTCTTTACTATTCTAAATCCTTTGTAAAGGATACATACTGCTGTCTCTGCTGTTAATATAATGTTCTTCATGTTAAAATGTGATCAGTTGCAGCAGAGTAAAAGATTCATCCCAACATATGAGAAAGAGAAATGAGTCACAGTGATACAAATGTTCTATTGATAATATGGCACAGGTAAAACAACCTTTTTAATGGAGAGGCAGCTTCTCTTCCAGCATCCTTGAGAACAAGTTTTCATAATGAAGGTTATCTTGACCAACATTTTCCTTCTCCATCCAAGGCTTTGAAGGAGGAAAAACTCTGAAGAATTAATTTATTGGAAGAACAGTTCTTTATTCTTTCCTGTTCTATCAATAGTTCCTTTTGTAAAGAACAAATATGTCAGGAGAAACATTATTGACCCAGATAAAGTGATGCCCTGTGCTTAAGAGAACAGAGGCAAGGTCAATGTTTTGAACTAAGCATAAAATAGATTAGCTGTTCCCTCATCCACTTTCTTTTTAATGTCTCTTTCCCCTCCTTGAGACCTTGTTTTGTACCTGAGTCAGCACCAGGACCCGGGTCAGCCCCAGTTGTCCCAGCTGCTGCAGTACTGTGAGTCTGGGCAGAGTCTGTCATTCTCCTGAAGCAAAACAATTCAATTTCTGCTAATAGGGTGTTTGTCATCTAGGGAAAAAAAAATCCATGTGTTTGATCCATTCTGCTTCTGTGCTCCATGCTTTGTCTTGCCTTTGAGTTGCTTTGTGATCACCAATTAGATGATGAGACCCCTGGTGAAGGCAGAGCGTGCAGGGAGTACCATAGCCTGGCTTTCCCTCTCACACCTACATGCCAAATACATGCCACTACCCCTGAACACCACCAGCAGCTTCTGCTGCCCAGGAAGAGGGACTGCCGGGCTCCAGCAACAGTATGACCAGGGTTGGGTGATGGTTGGAAAGAGCAGGGGAAGTTGAGGGGGTGCCCCAGGTTCAGTCTGTACCACCGTGGCTTTGCACACAGACTTTGTTTCTCAGTCAGCTCCTCTTTACAGCATTAGGGTAGTGCCGATGTATCTGAGTGGTGTGTTTTACAGCTAAGTAACATCTGGGAGATGCTCTGGAAAATAAAGATGCAGACAGCTGAAGGCTTCTCATGTGCCCGGGTTGTCTGTGGGCCTGGGAGCCGATGGCAATACTGCTCTGGGACAGCAGTGCTGGCCACAGAACTACTTTTATCAGCTTGTTCACAGGTGTCACTGGGCAGGATCTCATCTTCAGAAAATTGCAGTTACCATGTCTGTACATGTTGCCATCATAAATGCAAATATATGTAAATGTGTATCAGCAAGTGAAATAGGAAGAAGACACAGTATTTCTGAGCCTCTTCAGAAGCTTAAAGAGTGTCAGTTCCTTCATGAACAACTCAGGGCAGCAACAAAAATTAGTGTGTGTGTGGAGCTGTGTGTCAGGGCTTTTCTTTCCTCCATGCAAACTGTTTCTCCTGACTCCAATGGAGCCAAATCAGGGATGACATGAGGTCTGAAGGAGGACACTGTGGGGTCACTTGTCATTGTGGGAAGGTGGTGTTCCATATTATGTGAAAATAGTAGAGAGGTAAGAGAGGGAGTGTCAGTGAGATGAGATGAAATGAAAGCTTGGTACCTCTGCCCAAGGAAGAGGTAAAGTCTGGTGCACCACCAATAAACCACTGCTGTTTGCTGGGGCAAAGATGTGATAGAAAGAAGGATGAGCCTTGTCCAGACAAGAGAATGAATTGGTGCAGGCTGTCTCCCTCAGACAGAAGCTCTTTTCCAATAGGGTGGTCTCCTTGGCTGCTTTGCAGTGCAGTGTCTTGGGGAGCATCAGCAGCACTGTAAAGCAAAGAAGGATTTGCAACACAGTTTGCTGTAAGTTCATGCAGAAGTAGCACAAGAAACCAGAACTACCGAGTAAAACAAAGCAGTGGCAACAGCTGAGAAAGCGAAACATGGAAAGCAGCCAAAGGTAGTTTAAGGCTGTTATTATGGCCTTTGATGCCCTGCATCCTAGAATTAGGCTCAGTGATTGCTGGTTGTCCTGTGCCCATGCAGTAATACATTCCTTTCAGTCTCCACAGAGGTCTTGGTGTGACAGACAGTTTTGCCCTGATTTTACACATACAACTCTTAGTGCCAAACTGTACAGCTTGATTATTTATTTTTTCATCTTTGCAAGAAGTGGAATGTCTAAGGCACCTGCGAAGACAACATGATAGGATTCCAAATTGTCCACCTCTGCAAGTAATAAACTAACACAACTTCAGAACAGAACTGGCTGCCAGAGCTCATGGGCAGATGTTTGGTGGTGTTCCCAGTAGTGCAGAGGTACCACTGGTCCCAGCAGTTCCTTTCACCACAGCAGGTGTGTGTGGAAGCAGTCAGCTCCAGTTCAGTTGAAAGGAATGTGTTGGCCCATGAAGAAAACAGCCATGCATGTTTCTGGGATGACCCTCAACTCTTGAACACAGTGTGGTTCCCTATACAGCTAATGATTTCTGAAAGGGTTCTCTTTCACTAGTCCTTAAGTGTCAGAAGTGGAATTTAAACTGTTTGACTGTAGAATCTTGTCAGAGAAAAAGCTCAGAGCAGGAGGGAGGGTTTCACTATTTCCTGTCCTGGTTGGTCAGTATCAGAACACACAATTAGAAGTTATTATTACTGTTACACAGATTGCTTGATACTGGCTTTGTTTTCATGAATTAAAACATTCATTGTGTTCCTTGCTTCTTTCAGTGCTGTCAGTACTACTTATTCATGGAGACAAATAAGTATTTTCTAGGTGAATTTGGGGTATTTTGGTCATCTTCCATATTAGGCCAAAAACTCCTAAAATAGTTGCTTTGCAGCTCATTTGCAACTTAGAGCTTCTGAGCTAGAGACCTTAAAGACAATCTCATGAGTTATTTGACAAAGATGAAGTTTGAAGAGGTGGTAGTTTCCCTGTGGGTCAGCTGGGACCTGTTTAGGTTAAGCATCACATTGAAAGTTTCTCCGTGGTTAGCACATTTTTTAAGAAATATGGGCATGTGAGCTGTGGTGCTCAGACAAATTCACAGTTTATTTTGTTTTATACTTTAAAAATGCTTCTGTCATAACAGCTGGCTTTGTTATAAACTACAGAGATGAAAACCTAGTGGGGAATGAATTATAAGAAGTCATAAATAATCTTCATGTTTGGAAAACAAGCCCCTGTTAGTATTCATGAAGAGGTTTGGAGTTGCTTGCATTGGTTCCAAAGCAGCATGGAACTGGTTTTGTCCTGTGAGTTATGGAAGACAGTTTGCCTGATACATAACTGTGAAGTCAAGTGAGGAATTGGCCTTTCCCACGCCAGACCATATGTTCCTAACCTGAAAGCTGCAATGATTTGTGGCTCTCTCTGTTCCAGGTGATTTGTAGTGCTAGGATTCATCTTTTTCATTTAGTGAAACATGCTGTTTGACTTCGCCTTGGTCAGTTATTACAGGCTAGTTTGCAGTGTGGCAGCTCTCTGGAGACCTTGCTCGTAGCTACTCATTGGCCTAGAATAAAGGATTTAATGATTTTCTACTTCCTCTGTGTTTGGTTTTAGGGTGTAGATATTTTATAAACGTGAGTCAAACTATTTACTGGTGACATTTTACAAATTTTCGCTCTGTTTAATCTCTGAGTAATGTTTTTACGTTTGTATATGTTGTGGCCTTTGGCATTCCAGACCAGCGTATCTCAAGGATGTCTTGGAGCATTTTATCTGTAAATGGATTCTATCAGTATTTCGTAATTTCTTTGTACAAAAATTGTGCCAATTCCTACAATAAGCCCTATCCTTCCCAGCTACACACACCAGAAGTACAGAAGTACAGCAGGGCAAGAAGAGGGCTCAGAGGTGCTCTGTGGGACTCTGGGTGGGTGCCAGACAGTGAGCAAAGTGAATTGTGCAGCTTCTGTTTGGGTGCCAACAGAACCTAATTGTGTGAGTTGATAGATCTCAGTGCTTTATAAAGCTGATGAAGTGGCTTTATCTCTGCTGTAGAGATCAGTAAAGCAAGTCACAGAAGTAAAGTAAAATGTCTGAACTCAGAGGTTGGATTTGTAACGGTGGTGGAAGTGGCACAGATTTATAGACCTCTTGCTGTAATCACAATTGCCTTGGTTGAAATAGGGAGTGTCCCTTCCAGTGCAGTGTCATACATGGAGAAAGGGGATGTGAGAACACCAGAACCTTGAAGAGCAGCCTGGGACTCATCTGAAACTCAAACAGATCTGCTTACACACGTAATGCTCTCTGGAAATAGTGTGACAATGGGGAAAACTTAGAGCCAAGTTTTGGCATTAATTTTCTTTAACTTTCTTCACCTGATAGTTTTGGTTATGAAAATTTTTGTTTGAAAGAATGACTTTTGTAATACCATATTCATGTAGGAAGTGTCAGCAATTCCAGAGGGGTCAGTAAAGGTTTCATGAATATTTTCATTCTCAGCACATCACACAATATGACAACAACATCCATGTTCATATAAACTGTCTGAATTTTCTTTCAGATTATGCCAATCCAAATGAACACCATAATTTTGGAAGACTGCAGAAACCAATGGTCTGTGTCAAGACCGTTGCTTGGACTTGTACTTCTCAATGAGAAAGTGAGTATGTAATAAGTTCCACCAGATTCACTCTTCATGTGACAAAATAGTTAAAATAATTATTTCACATTGAACAGACCTGCCTGTTGCCCTTCAAATTACCCATGTTTTACCTTGGGGCCTCACTCCATTTTGCTCACGTTAGGAGTGGAGAGTAGATTTCAGCTCATGCACTGTGTAAGTATCGTACACATTAGTTCACACTGGTTGAGTGGCTTCATTATAATGAAAAATCCTCTCAGATTTTTACCCCAACCTTCACCTCCAAGCTTGGATCATGAAAGTATACCATTAACCTTTTTCTACTAAATTTTATGTCTTCGTGTTTCCAGGATCAAGCAGGTGTAGAAGTTATGAAAGCTCATTGGACTTTTAGATAGAAAGATGAAACAAGAACACTGTGAAAATCACATCAGAAAAATTGCTTCCTAGAAAAATAGTTAACCAATTTCTTTCTCTGAAACGTTTCCCAGGAACAACTAGCTTTGGGAGGTAGTATCTGAGAGTGAGCGCTTAAGTAGTGACAGTGATTGCAATTTGGACTGTGTGCATCTGTGGCAGATTCTGTAAACCAGGAAATACCCTTCAATTTGCCCTTTCAATAAAATCTGAAGCTATGAATTTGGATATACCCATCATGTTTCCCTGGTGACTTAATAGAAACAATATTGTCTGAAATAGAAGCCATCTGAGTAAATGCATGTGTGTTGATCTGAATATGTGCATTTTCTGTGTGGCAAGGTGTTGCTTCCGAAGATATTGACCTGTTGTCTGTGCCTTTCTGCAGAGCCAGCTCTAACTTTATTCTCAATTGCTTTATCTCCTGGGCAGTCACAAGCCTCAGTGTATTACTGCTTTGGAGAATGAATTGTCTATACAATAAGAGGGCGCTGGAAAAAAATCAGACACTAAGATTAGCAGCAACCGCATACATTAAAATTCAAACTGAAATCCCAGCCAAGGAAGGAAACTAATAGAAGAAGAAAATATATCAAGAAGAGAAGCGCTGTCTCATCATTCACCTGTGCTGAAGGATCCAATTTTAGCCATATCCAACAGCACTGTCATTCATCTTCTTGGTGTGTTATTGTGATTTAAATCCAAGCTCTATAAGAGAGAGCAGTTCTTTTAAAATGATTGAGAGGGAATAAGGGCAAATTCAGTGTTTAGGAAAACTTTATGACATCACAATATTATACTTTACAGATGGAAGCAATATTTCCTACTTTGGAAGGAAAACTAATCATTTTCTATCTGCTCTGAGTCACTGCATCATTATAAAAGTGGGAAATAAGTAGTTTTGTGCATTCCCAATCTTGTTCAAGACGACACTTTTGTTTATATAATGCTTCTGATTTATAGTGTTTAAGGATTAGCCTGACTACATATTAATTATGTGGTTTTGATGCTTCAATATAAGAAGAAATTAAATATTTCACTTGAAGATAAAACCATGGAGCTGTAAATCATAAGGAATAAATTTGTGAACTGGCAGAATATTCTTTTTACTGAAATTAGACTAGTTCTAATGATTATGTGGTTTGCTTAGCAGACATGGATATGTACAAGCACCTTTACTTACAAACAAGTTTTATATTTCTTTTGGAATGGTGGAGAACAGGAAATAGAATTTACAGTATTTGCATTGCCCCTTTTGCATCAAGGTTATTTATTTCATGTTTGGAAAAAGTAGGACATGTACTTATATATGGCTGTAAAAGTCATCTTTGCTTGGCTCATTTCAGTGCACTGCTGATTTATTTATTGGGAATGGGTTCCTTTATTTCAGGTAGGGTCTCTGTCTCTACAGTTCCTGAGATCACAAGCACGCAGTTTCACTGCTTATTCTCTTCTTCTTTTGTTTTAATGAGATCTTCTGTTCCTATGATTCATTTCAAAGGGAATGCATCACATTTACTTGGGGACTCCCAAAAATTGGCATTGATACATGCTTGCACCAATAGGGTTAGTTAGGCCAAAATGGGAGTCGTACCCAGAGTCCACCCTAAACCAGTGCCTAGTCCTTTGAAACAGCACCAGCTCAGGATGACTGGGATGGTTGCATGTGGCTCTTGGCATTGTTTGAAGTGCAGTGGCAGATTTAATTTAAATGCTGGGCAGGAGGTTGGCAGGAAAACCCATATCCCAATAATGCATTAACTGTCTCCCCCTTGCTGTTTTCCTTCAAACAAAGCACACAGGTACTTGCCTGCATGGGCAGAGCTGGTGTTATTTAAGACCTCAAGCAACCTGTATAGTGGAAAGTGTCCCTGCCCAACCCCAGCAGGCACTGGGACTAAATGGTCTATGGTTCTGTGATTGCAGAGAGGCCTCAGAAGCTTTAATGGTTCTTAACTGAAGGATGGTCAATTCAGATTATATATAAGGAAAACACTTTTTACCTTGAGGGTGCCCAGAGATGTCCCATCCATGGAAACATTCAAGGTCAGGCTGGACAAACCTTTGCAAAACCTGATTTAGTTGAAGGTGTCCCTGCTCACTGACAGTGGCTTTTAAAGGTCCCTTCCAACCCAAACCATCCCATGATTCTAAACCCCAGGGCTCAGAACAGCTCCATGGTGTGGATACACAGGTGCCATGGAGTGCTGTGTTCAGGAACGGTAGGCACAGATGTTATTCCTTGCTGTTTCTTGAGGATGCTGTTGATGCTTTCCATTGGGGGATTGACTGAAGTTCTTGTAACAGACACTGGACAATGTCTGAGGGTTGTGGCCTTCAGGATAGCCTGAACTTTGCATTTGTCACTGTGAGACCTGGCGTTTGTGTTTGTTGCAGGTCCTGTGCACCTGCTCCAAGGGGATGTTCAGTTTTGGGTTCCCAGCTGTGTGATCAGCTCCTGCCTCTGCTCCCAGTGCAGCTGCATTGGCAGCAAAGACAGTGACACAGAACACAGTGTGTTCTGAAACTAAGCTGAGGGCACAGAATTTTCCAAATGGACATTAAAGCAAACACTTCCCATAATCCTGTGGAGTTCTCATGACTTATCCTTAGTATTACAGTTTTACTATATTTTCTTTTGCTATCCCATATTTTTGCATGTGTACAAAAGAGCTCTAATTTTGGTGGTAACAATGTGTGCTTAATTTTATTTTCTTTTTAAGGTTTAAACAGGTTTAAATAGACTTTTGGGCTTTCTTATGCTCTATATGACACCCTTCCAGTTACATTAACTTGAAAAGTCTACTAAATTTTGCATCCTAAAAACTGATTTTCAGCCTACCTGTAACAAGTTTTCTTGTTATACCCCTGAAATTTGTGAAATACGGGCAATATTCCTCTAGACTGCAATATCAGACTGGTCAGAAGCCTTGCCAGGTATGTGGGCACAGATTCGTCAGAGTGGTTCATGCTTCTCTGAATAATTGTAAGTACTTATCCCAGGGATGTGCTTATGCCCAAGGCCATCAGGCTCTGACTGACACAGCCAATGTAATAAAGATTAAACAGGGTTATATGACTTGCTTGTCTGTAGTAGCAGGGTAGTGGATAGCACTAGACGTCCCCTCCTGTTCCATATTTCTAAGATAAACCAACATTCTTCTAAGGTAATAAAAAGTTCTGCTTTAAGTAGTCCATAGGTCTGCCAGAATATAATGGGAATAGTAATATAGAAAGTGATAGAGATGATGGAGTTTCTTGAGAGCCCACAGCAGAACCCACATTTGCACCATTCTGAAAAGACTTGAAGAGTACTCAAGGATGTTCCTCCCACCTCTCTTGGGTGGCTTTCTGTATTGGAACTGCTTAGGGGCCAAAACCCACTGCTGATCCCACTCCGCTCCAGTCCTGCTGTACCACTGGTGTTGTTATGGGTCAGGATCAGGCTGGGTCAGACCCCTGACTGCTGCTAGCCAGACTCCTCTCCCAGAGGGCAACACAGGACTCGCCCAGAAGTTCACCAAGTGAGTAACTCTGGGTTTAAATTTCCAAACTTCATTTTTAATATTCTCTGCTTTGCTACTGCAGTCCTTCAGTGACCGATGGGCCACCTTGCTGAGCAGCCAGCCTGACAGCAAATGTGTCCTGGACCAATGCTTCAGGAACTGAGCAAAACATTTTGGTAAAGAATTGAGACAGGTACATGCATAACTCATATGTAAGCTGAAAAAAATAAAAGACAAATGGAATCTTTAACCAGAAAAAATGGTAACACAGGAAGTATTCCAGGTAGCCTCAAACTGCAGTTCCTTTTGAAAGAAAAGATAATACCCTGTCAAAGAATTTATCGTGAGACAACAGAACCCTAACATTTGATAATTATGTGTTTTCTTGGTCAGAACTATAATTTAATCCCAAAGTCAGGCTTTGGCAGACTGCAGCTGCTGCACTTGGGAAAAACTGCCCCATTTCAGCAGGTGAACCTCAGAGCTTCCCTTTTCCCACTGAAAGCCCTCTGATAAAACCCTTGCTCCAGCCTCCAACGCTGCCATTGCTCTGACAGAACCTGGGGTTGGGGGTCAAACAACTGTTTGGGAAGTGGCAGAATGAGAAGGGGTCCCAGTGGGGCCACTTACACATTGTAGATAAATGAGGCAAGGAGTATCTTTTTTTCTTAACAGAGATCACAAATTCACCCAGTCTTGCCCTCATTTGAAAAACAGAATAGAAGCCTTCACAAAAGAAATTACAAGTTTATCTGCATTTCATGATCACGTTCACTCTTTTTTTCCTATCTAGCTATGTTTTCTCTTCCATGTGTATTATTCAACCAAAGCAGACCTTGAGAGAAAGTAGAGACACAGTCAGAGTCCAGACTGGAACTTGCTGGAAAGCTTGAAACATCTGGAAGGGGCTTGGAGAGAAGTGATGGCTAAAACGTTTTGTTGATTTTATTTCTCTGATTTCTTCTCTGTTTGTTGGTGTGAAAATTATGTTCAAATTTTTAAAATCTCAAATAATTTTGCATTAAATATGGTCTCCATAATTTTGTTTCCTATTAAATTCTAGTACTAAAGGTGCAAGTTCCTTATGGTCTGGCAGTGGATGATAGCCAGAGCTGGAGGAATTTGGAAGCAAACTCAGAGAAGTAGAGATCACATTGATGGCACTAATAAATCCAATAGACTTTGTGTAACTTGTACTGCAGATCAGCAGCAGACCTGGGGAAAAGGCAGAGATCCACTGGGAAGGAGGAGAAACCTGTTAAAACAAAGGAGAACTGAGCTGACAGTGGTGAGCTGTGGAATGCAGTCTCACCTTAGAGCTGTAAATGCCCAGGGGATTAATTTGACTGAGTGGTCCTTCAGGATTTAAAAACAAACAAACAAATAAGTAAAATTCATTATTATAACTTAGTAGCTTCTTAATTCAGTATGTACATTTACTGAAGGCAAGAACAGGATAAGAGGAAATGGCCTCAAATTGCACCAGGGAGGTTCAGACATTAGGATTTTAGGAAAAAATTCTTCACAGAAAGGCTTGTCAAGCATTGGAACAGGCAGTCCAGGGTAGTGGCCGAGTCACCACTCCTGGAAGTGTTCAAAAGCTGTGTAGCTGTGGCACTTAAGGACATAGTTTAGTGATGAACATGGTGCTGGGTTCACAGTTGGATTTGGTGATCTTCGGGGGCTTTTCCAACCTTACCCATGCCGTGATTCTACAAAGTCCTTAAGATAACATTGTTTTCTGAGAAGAACATACTTCAGTGCCCTTTTTCTCTAAGCTGCCTTACTCTGAGCACTGCAGACCTGCAGGACAGGATGGGGATTGTGCATGATCCAGCCAAGGCTGGGGGCAGCTGGGTGGGGAGTCAGTTCTGCTGCCTATACTTGCCCTGCTCAGGGCACTGACAGAGGCTGCTGTAGCTCCAGCTGCCAGCAAATTCTGGATTTGGCAAATGCTAGACTCAAATATCCCTGCTTTTTAAAGGAGGTTTTCACCCAGAAGTGCTGCAGAGAGCTCTCAGGTAGGCAGTGGGGTGGAAGGTCTCTGAGAGCTTTTGTGGAAGTGCAGACAGGGAGAGATGGTGTGGGGGGCAGAGGGATAACTGGGCTGAAGGAGAAGCTTCTCTCTTTCAGCCCCATCCACCTGCCCAGCCTGGGGACACCTCCGGGCCAGCGCTGCCCCAACAGGCAGGGAGGTAACATGATGGCTCTCTGGTCTCAGCTCTGGGTTTGTAACCCCTCTCAGAGTTATTCTGCAAACAGGGGCTCCTTTTAACTGCAGTTGTTAAAATTTAGCAGAAATCAATTTCTATTAGTAAGGAAATAATCAAAAATGTAAAAAATTATTAATAAAGAATAAACTGGTAATTGCATCCTGTATCTTCACACACAGCAAGTCCCAGCTCACCACACTGCTGCCAGCCATCCCCCTGCAGCAGAAGCAGGCAGGATTATTGCCCCTGATCCTACAAAGAGACCTTTGCTGAGATCCCATCCGTTTTGCAGGCACCTGTCCCCACAGTCCTGTGAAGGAAGGAGCCCTCAGGAGCTGTTCTTGGGGAGACTTTATTAGTTTTGCTGTTGTGAGCCAGCAAAGTCTGACATAATCACAGCAAAGAGCATGGAGGCAACAGACAAAGAACATTTGAAAAACTCTAAATGCAGAGTGCAGAGTCATCCGGTACTTTAAATCACTTTTGTGAGGTTTGGGGGTTGTTTTGATGTTTAGGTTTTTTAAATAGAATCACAGAATGGTTTGGGTTGGAAGGGACCTCAAGGATTGTCTCATTCCAACCCCCTGCCATGGGCAGGAACACCTCCCACTAGACCAAATACATAGAAGAGATATGATAAATGGCAATTAAACTGTTTGTTTCATGTGAGGAACAGACCAAAGGAGTAGTAGTTCATATTTGGGCTGCTGTGCGGGCTGTGTGAGTTGTCCTTCAGTCTCAGGTGTGATGCCATGGGACAGACTTCATGTTCTACATCTGCAGGTGATAAACTTTGAGGGGCATTTTTGTGTGCTTGTTCTGTGCCATTTGAGAGGTGGTACGACATTTCACCAAGGCAGGTTGAACTCTGACACCTCTCCTTGAGGGAGGAAGGTGGGTCTGGCCAGGGAGAGCCTGGCCTTTCTGACCATCTGGACACATCCCAAAGAGCCCCTTGCTGGAGGCTGGGGAGGAAGGACATGTTCTGAGTCGCATGAGATGGGAAGGTTTCTTGTCACAGTCATTTCCCAGCTGAGTTGTGAAATATTTCACATGTCAGTAGGCTGAGTTTATAACACTGCCCATACTTATGTGCTCCTTGTTATTTTATAGAACTGTTTTTTGAAGGCACCTAATGATTCTGTTCTTGAGTCTTTCTCTGGTTTTCTTTCAATTTAATATACATTATAGTTATTTTTACCAGTTCTTGCAGTGCATCTCTAGCTCTCAGGTCTCCTTTAACCAAACATTTGGGGTTTCTTTCTCCCAGGTTCACTCAGAACACGTTGGTCTTTTGGAGGGACGTGGCTGAAGCTTTGCACAGAGAAGGGGCCTCCAATCCCAGGGGTCTGGATATGATGAGTTGACAAGGACTGACTAATAAACCAACTCTGAAAGTTTTGGGACCCTGTTATACTGTTGGAGAGATTTCTGATCCTTGTGAAAACTATTTTTTTAAGATGCCTTCTGCCTTTTTGTGTCTGTGGCCTAAATGAAAGGATTTATAATAGTGAAAACAATGGAAAACCACCCTTAGTTTGAAGAATGCTCTCAGTCTTTCTTATCAAAATTTACAATCCTGTAATTTTATCTTTACAGAACAGTGTAGAAACAGTACTTAACCAAAGAACAAATAAATATGCATTCTTTCTAAACTTGTATCAGTTAATGAGTCTCAGTTCTGCACATATTGGTAAGTAATATCTCATCAGTTAAAACCTCTGAGCTCACTCCTGAAGATGTGTTTGTTTGAAAATGAGACAAAAGCCAGTACAAACTTGATGTGACATCTTTTTGAAATAATAAAATTACTATTTTACTACAAAATGTTATATATTTCTTTTTAGCGTAGGTGGTTAATGACAATGTGGATAAAAGAGTAGAGGACTAAAAATTATCATTTTTAGTCTATAAGTATAGCAAGAAAATTAAGGATGTTGCATGGAGTGAAATAAGAGACGATAGAGTAAGCCTCAGTGAAGTACGGATGATGTTTTAATTTCACAAATACACATTTTCCAGGTCTTTGGAAACTGGAAAAAAAAATGCAGGAGAAAATAAAGTTGCAAAAACACTTTAAAAAGAATGAAATCTATCCACCACTACAAAAAAAGAAAGCAGGTAGTTACAGAGACCTATGTTGAGGAGGAGGGGGTGTCCTGTGGTGACAGGAGGGGCTGTGGGAGATGCAAAATTAATTGAAGGGAGATCTAACAAAAATTAGAACTGCTTAAGCAGTAAGTCAGTTTAAAATGTGGAAAAGCTATTATGTGCAATTACAAACTTGGTTTGGGTTTGGGTTGAGTTTTTTAATTATTTATCTAAGAAAAAAAATTATTTCATGTGTTTTTCATGCTTGCTGACATCTGTGAATTTAGTAATATTTCACCACTGTTTAGATAAGAATGGGAATTATTAATTGTGGCCAACAGGGAGCAAAAGTTCATACCTGTATTTCTTACAGGGTTTTTTCCAGTTTTTTTTCTTTGCAACTGTTACTTTTCTGCACATTTTTAAACAGCAGGAACTACAGCTGCAAGGAAGGCATTTTGTTCAGCTCTTTGCTCTTTACATTGAGCTCAGCTCAAGAAAGTGTTTCATCTGCAGCCAAAGGGTCTGATTTCCAGAGTGTTGAGCCCCTGAGAAGTAACCCATGGAGCTCAGGTTCGGGGTGTTCCATGTGAGACCTGTGTGATGTGCCACCGCCTCAAACACTTAGGGATTAGTACAGTTGTTAACTTTTCATTTTGGTCCTTAAGGGAAACTGGCATCTGTGCTGCTTAGCTGGATTTTAAAAGAACAGGTCTCCCCAAAGCTGCTGGGTTGGGTGCCCCGGCAGTGCTGCCTCCTGTGCCAGCTCTGATAAATCCTGCCTAGGCCCTGCAGCTCCCTGCGCTGGCATTAAAGGCTCAGGTGAAAGGTGGTGGGTTCTGTGACTGCACTGTGTTTGTTACCTGGTGACATGTCATTGGCATGTGCTCCCAAACCAGCCCCTTTTCTGGGTAAATTGGCTGCTCTGCGAGAGTGGCAGCTTGGCACGTGGAAAAGGAGAGGACACGTGCCCCAGAACACATGCCCAATCTTCAGGCCTTGCTCAAACACCCAGCTGCAAGCTCTGTGGAGCCCTCAGACTCTGAAATATCCCTTCTGACACATTCCCTGTTACAGGTGAGGCCCCAAAGAGCATCTTCTGAACTGGGCAAACTGGAGATGCGTATTTAAAGAGCATTTGCACCTTGGTTAACAAATGACAACAGGAACATATTTAGAGTAGCTGGTTGCATAAATACATTTGCTTTTAGGTTAGGAAAGGAGAGTAGAGCAAATAAAAAGGTTTATGGCTCCAGGCTCTTTGTTGAGGGTTTACTTTCAGCTTTTTTAAGGGGCTCTGTCACAGTGGGGGCAGCCCAGGTTTCCCCCCCCATGTTTGCAAAGCACGTGTGTAATGCCTTACATGTTTTTTGAAATTGCATAATTGCCTTAATGGCTTTGGAATTTTTTCTCCTTTAAAAAAGGTAGAAACAATGGAACGGGAAATGTCAAAGGGAGACACTGCTCAGAGCCCAAGTGATTTCTTCACAAGGAACCAACGTGATAATGCAAACAGCTGGGGACTGTAAAATAGGGCTGATTCTCCCCCAAGTGAATTTTATACCCTCTGAGGGAGAGGCACTGACTGCTGAGGCTGAGCTGGGTGTCTGTCCCTCTGTGAGCAAGAGCAAACCTACCCAGAGCCTCCCACAGGCCGGGTTGTGCTCACTGGGGCAGTGCTGGGGCAAGCACTGTTTGAATACCATGCCCTGCTCACAAAAGGAGGCTCTGAAGAGCTCAGCCCCAGCACATGCACAACTTACAGAGTAATTCCTTCGCCTCGTTAATGTTTTATTGTACAACGTGTTTACGGTGACAGCAAACGTTTCAAACTGCAGCGGGATAACATGCTTCCTCACCATATTAAAAAATAATGTTAGTGTAGATTTTATGTACCAGGGTGTAGACTGCTGCTAAGAGGCTGCTTTGACAACATTCTTTTTGAGGTTTACAGAAAGCATAATAAAATATGTAAGTTACATTTCTACAAACAAAAGCTATAACATAAGTTATTTATAAGTGTGAGATACAAACGGTATCATGATAAATAAACCTTAATGGATACCTGTGGCATCCATCCTAATGTAATTTTCCCAGCAAAAGTCACATTTAGTAGAAAAACCTGGCAGCAGCTGCATGCTGGTATATAAAATAAGAATGAAAGAGGGAAGGAAGCAGTGCTGAAACCCCGGCTGCTTCCCTGGGCGTCTCCACAACCTGCGGTACCTCCCTGCCTTCTCCTTCACCTGGGGCTGGCGCTGCTGCTCGGGGAGACCAGATGTCTCTGCATCTTTCAGGACTTGCCCATGATACCAGAATGTTCCCTGTTGGCTTCACTACAGTCTGATTTTATCAGAGGTGGCAGAAAGAAATTGGGCCTTATCTGCCCATCATCCTCTGTGCTCCCTTCCCTTGCAGTGGTGGCTCTTTCCCCAGGACATCCCTTGTACCCTTTCCCATCTCATCTGGTGTCAGCCATTTGTGGAACAATGCATGGATTGTGAACTAAAAGAAAATTTTGGCCGTTTTAATATGAGTGAAGGTTACCAACGCCACAAAAATGTGCTTTGAAACAGGACTCAAAATCACTAAGGCACGTTCATCTGTCAGAGATTGCAGACCCCACAAGCATTGGCTCTGTGAGTGGGGTTGAACTGCTTCCACCTGCTGGGACACACAGGACAGAGAGTTTTATTGGCATCCCTGTGTCCAGCTTGTCAGGCTGGACTCATGGAGAAAATGTCCTGATCTCCTTCAGGTCGGCTATAGGGTGTATCTTTGTTTTGCTGGGGAAAGGGCTGCTGAGGGCAGAGCCCTGCTATCCCACTCTCCCCTCTGCCTGTGTGGGGTGAGGTTCTCAGCTGGAGGCCGGAGCCCAACAGAAGGGGCAGAGGGGAATGTGCTTTAGCTCCACAGCACCAGAGCTTTTCCCTCTGAAAAAGAGCAGCTGATTTAACCCTTGTGGGCTGACAAAACTGTGAATCTGCTCTGCTGAACACCAGCAGCTGAGTGCCTGACCACGGTGCTGGCCCCGAGAGCACAGCCACAGGCTGGCACCTGGGGTCCTGCTCCTTCACTGGGATGGGGCAGTCACACCATTGCTCTGTCCTGGGGCCTGTTGGCCATGGTGGTCCCCACCTAGGGGTCTCAGCCCCAATGAGGAGGACCAACAGAGTCTCACAGAGCCCTGCAGAAGGTACAAGGGGAAGGACTGCATTCCCTTCCAGTGCACACACCTCAGCCCTTGCCTGCTACTGAATGTCCCTGACTGGGCAAAGCTGGGTATGGGCAAAGCTCAGGCAGCATCTCGCTGCATGCAAAGTGTTTTTTGCTGTCCCGCTCCAACTTCCCCTTCCCACACCAGGACATGGACTACCCATGCTCCTCTCCAGCCTGAATACCAGCATCACCCGCCAGCTCCACAAGAACACTGCTTCCAGGGCTATGGCTGAAAAGCAACTTGTGTACTCTGCTGTGCTGACTTTCACATGAATTGTATGTAATCACTCAAAACCAAGTTGAGTTTATGCAGCAATATCCATCTAGGAAAGGCTGGGGAGAACAGGACTGATCTTGCCTACCCTGAGACCTGCTGCCAAGACAGGAGCTACAGCAGGAACATCTCAGCATCTGCTGCTGCTTCCTTGTGCAGGGTGATATCTCTGCTCTCTGTCACACTGCAGGAAAAAACAAAACCCAAAGCAATGAGCAATGCACATGCCAGAAGCTGCTGGTGCCTCCTGCACCAGTAGGGAGCCAGACCAGCTCACAACCCTGAATTCCTACATGTGGATGACAAATGAGTTCTGATATCTGAGAGCTGACATGGCCTTGAAGAGGATTTATTTGTGGCAGTGTGACAGCTAGTGAGGCAGCATGAAGATGCTTCTGAAGATCTGAATGGTAGGTTAGACACTGATCAAACCCCTCTTTCTCCAAGCATGTCCTTCCAACTGTTAGACAGTACCTTGGGTACCAATGCTGGTCCCAGGCCAGATGGAAGGAACCATTGGAGGAATTGGAACTTCTACACCCTGGACATGCAGGACAGTGTCTTGGGGATGCGGCCCAGAACTCATAGCCAGAGTGTTGAGAAAGGGATGATGCAAGAGGAGTTGGAAATGCAGAAGTGCAGCTGATCGGAGGTAGTGGGGCAGCTCTGTGGAGCACTGGGAGTCAGACTTGGCTGGACTAAAATCCCAGTGCAACAGTTCAGCAGCAGTGGGAATGTGGTCAGCAATTTCAGGTGTGATCCAGCCTCTTCACTATCTGAGCTCACTGAAGCCCTTGAGCCTGTATTTCCACAGTGTTTTTGCAAAGCACATTCGCTGCTGCCATCGCCCACGATGAGCCCTGTGGGCACCACAGCCCTGGGCACCTCCATGACCACTTGACTGTGCAGACTTGCCCCTCTGGCCCCTACAGCTGCAAACACAAGGGCTGTTCAAAGCATGTGCCCTGGGCAGGCTTCGGGCTCGGGGGTGATGCCTCCTCTCCAGCTGGGTGTAGCATCACAGCCTGTTCGTGATCAGCCATGGTGGGTGGGCACAGAGGGTGATTAGCAGTGTTTATCATGTTTTTATTACCTCATCCTACAGGAAACACTTTAAAAGCCAAACGGTGGTATTGGGCACTGCCTGGCACATGGAGGCATCCTGCAAGGATATGGATGCTTTGAGGACATGGCCCTGCAAGGATGTCCTCCCGGCAGAGCCCTCTGTGTTTTGAGCCCAGAGACATTTCTGGGCCTGAGGAGTGCATGTATGCACCATAACCAAACCTAGTGACTGTGGCAGGCTGCAACATGTCACCCTCCATGTCCCCTCCATGGCAGCCAGGCCTGGGAGAAACTCTGGATTTCAGGGACGAGTAAGACAGATGCTGCATCTCTGCCCCATCTCTGTCACTGACTTGCAGTGACAAATTGGATGGGAGACTCTTCTGCCCAGTGGTGCCAGGGAGGTGGGTCACTCCTCTTACACAGTGCTACTTAATTCTTTCCCCTGCTTAACTATGCCACCCACCCCCCACCCCACCCCCATGCCTTTGCAGGTGTCTAGGAGCAACGCACTCTGGTCCCGATCAGCCTCAGTGCCTGACCAGCCCAAGCAGCGTGGCAGGGCTGGCTCAGCCACGCTCCCCGACAGGCCAGAGGAGCCGTGTCCCAGCAGGCAGTGAGGCTGCACTGTGCTCCTGTCTGCCAGCACCCCCGCTCGGCACTACGTCTCAGTTAATACTTGTACAACATGCAGAGTTTTACAGGAGTGACAGTTGCACCTCTCGCTCCACAGCAGCCTTCCTGCACACCCCCAGAACTCTCCCTTCCCAGCCTCCTCCTGCCTGCATGGCACTGGTGGCCACCCCACTGCCCAGCCACAGGGTGCTGGGTGTGCACCCCTGCCCAACCAGGCACCATTCTGTGAGTGCTGTATCCACACAGCCCCCTGTGCTGCACTTAGAGGCACCTGCAGCTCGTGGGTGGCATTCACAGGCTGGGCTCATGGCATGCTGTGCCACACTGTGACGTGCAAAGGCCATGCCATGCCGTGCCATTCCATGCCGTGCCATGCCAAAGCCGGACTATGCTATGCCACACTTTGCTATGCCATGACTGGGGCCTGGCCAGAGCCCAGCTAGCCTAGCGAGCTAGGGATTCCTTACACCCACTCCGTCCACAGGGGGCTGTGCCTGCCCGGGGGTCCTGCTACCTCCCTCTGCCCAGCTGGGTCAGCCCTGAGCTGGGTCCGGCTCCCCCACGGCACAGAGTGGCCCAGGTTTGGGTGGGCACGTCCATCCCCGCACCACCCGGCGGCCCCTGGCGCTGCTGGGGGTCGCAGCACCGCGCGGGGAGGACGCGGGGACCCGGCTCCGCCACAGGTCGTCGGGGCCGCAGATCCGCTCGTTCCGGGAGGAGCCGGGAGGGAGCGGAGCCGGCACGGACCTCGGCACAGCGGCATTTGGCAAAGCGGAAGCGGATTTGGGGTCCGAAGTGGTGCCGTGCGGGGCTGTGCCGGGATGTGCGGTGCCGTGCGGGGCTGTGCGCGCCCCCAGCCCGCGGAGAGGCGAGGGAGACGAGACGGCTGCGGGAGAGCTGCATTTAAGGATACCATACATCCGGGGTTATTAATTATAAAACATAATTAAAGTAAAACTGCAGAACGTCAACATATTAAATTTAAAAGCTAATATTAAAATAGCGTTAATATTTAATAAGGTAGCTGAGCGTTACAGAGCTGTACGCTGATACTCTATATTTAACTGTGTAAAACCAGGAGAGTTTTCCCAAAGAAAAATGTATTGTTTAGCTGATTATCAAAGACTCTGTGATATATTATCCATTTCACAAAAATAATATAGATATCTTTTTAAATATAGTAATAAAAACATACTAGCGCCTTTTAAATATACTATTACTTACCACCCCTTTTCATATTGTACTATCACAGACACTTTGGAATTGGTTTAAAAGCACATCA
>VXBX01009335.1:103273-142424 GCA_013400415.1 Scytalopus superciliaris | reverse complement strand
GGGCGGCGAGCGGCGCCCGCGGGGCTGGGACCGGGACCGGGACCGACCGGAGTCGGGGCCGGAGCCGCTTCCCCGAGGCCGGCGCGGAGCGGAGCCGATTGTATATTTGTGTCGATGTTCCACTAGGAAGCAAAATATGTCACTTTTTGTAAGAAGTGTTAATACTTTAATTTATTTATGCATCGAGATTTTGGGCACTATTAATATGGAATTATATAAAACCTCGATTATTTATATCGAAATCTGAACATAGGTATTTTGTGTTGGCTTTGGAACAAAAGGCTATTTTTTTTTTTCCTGTTCTGAGGATAGTGTAAAGAAAAAATACCTCCCTATCACTTAGCGGAGGGGACTCGGTGGAGCCGGTGATGACTCATTAGCTTAGGAAACCCTATTAAACTGAAAAACGGTAGCTCCCATCTGTCCCAGGTGAAGTTAATGTCAGCTGTAATTTATTCACCGTAGTAATAAGGGCTCCTTCCAGGCACCACACGCCGTTCTGTCCTCACCTTCCCAGCCGATGAGCATTAGCGCCCCGAAACAGCAGTCGCTCCCTGCGCCACCGGCTCTCGAGAAAGCGCCTTATGTTTCATAATAAAGAAGATTTGGGGTTGACACAGACCATGTATAATACTTTGTACTTGCCGAGACGTGTAAATAAACGTTTTCTTTACAAACGCCTCTCTGCTCCCTGCCTGCCGCCGCGCCTGGGAGAGCCGAGCCGAGCCGAGCCGAGCCCGCCGGGCCCGGCGCTGCGGGGCGGCGGAAACCGAGGTGAGGAGCCGTAACGGGGGCGGCGAGAGGAGCGGGCAGCGGGCCCGGGGCGGCGGGCAGGCGATGGTACGCGGTGCTGCCGGTGCGAGGGGAGCGGCCCCGGGCCTGGGACACGGTCGGCGATGGAGCGGGGGGCGGGAGGGCTGCGGGGTCGCTCCGCCGGTGCAGGCCCCGCCGGTCCCCGGTAATTTACCCCTCCGGCCACGCGGTCCTGCCGCCGGAGCTCGGCCTTGTTTTCGGTTTGCTGTCTTTGCCGCGCAGCGGGACGGCCGCGGCTCCCGGTGTCCCACCCCCACCCCTACCCCAGCACCGGGGTTCGGGGGGAATTTTTAACAACAACCTCCTGTTCTCCGGCCCGGGTGTCCCGGCCTCCAGCAACGGGGGAAGCTGCAACACTGACATTTTCAAACCGCAGCGTGGGTCCGGGCGGGTTTGCCCCGGCCGTGGGCAGGGCACGGCGTTCCCGGGAGCGGGGCTGGGCAGCCCCCACGGCCGCGGCGCGGCCCCGGTCACCGGGAGGCTGCGGAGGGTCGCACCGTCCCCGGGATCGCCGGTCCCGGCTGCGGCACAGCGCGGTTTAGGGCCAAGCAGCCATACAGGGCGAGGGATGGAGCAAATATTTCCTTAATATTTCCTCAGCGGGACCAGAGCACGGGCTCTGGTCGTAGCCGGGATTTGGTTTGTCGGGGGGGAGGCTGTGGAGATCCCACGGCGGGGCCAAATCCAGTCACAGCGGGGTGATGGTGCTGTGACCGTGCAGCTGCTCGACTAGTGCCGTTCACCAGCCGGAATGTGCAGCCTGAGCTGAAACACCGATCGAGGAGAGGTCTCTGGCAGGGAAGGGAAAAAAAAACAACGGGGAATTCTATACTGGGCGACAAAATGCAAGGGACCGCCGCGCTCCGGTCCACTATCCCCAGCAGAACCCCACGACCGCCTCGCCCCAGCCTCAGATCGGCCTCATTTGGTCCATTCGTTATCGCGCTGCGCGACAATGCCAGGGCTGCCGGCCCTCGGCGTTCGTCCCCGCACCAGCGCCGTATGCAGGGCAGAGAGGGAGGAAACCCCCTGGTATCGTACACAAAACACCCGGAGAAAGCCGCGTGTTAGCGAAAACCTGAAAGAGTCTAGCTCTGAATGGGGATGGAATACAGGGGCACCCATATTCACGTGTATGTTGGTGTTGTGTTCTACCTGTACCCCTGAACATCTATAAACTGTATTGTGTTCAACACATCCTTGTTCTTTAACTGTTCGAGCACCCCATAACCATAACCTTCTATATTCCTGATTTTCCTGCAGTTTTACCAAACTGCTGTAAGCCCGGAGCAGTGTATTTGCAGAGAGCAAAATGATGCTGCATTCTGCAGTAACTAGCTTTGTGACAGGCGAGGATCTTCCGCAAAACCACCGGGTGCTTACAGCCCTGTTACGAACGGCAGTGCCCTGTGGATCTGAACTCGGCGGGGACAGCCCAGGCAGGGCTCGGGATCCTCCCGCCGCTGCTGCCTCGTGGCTGTGCCACGGGCAACGGGACTGAGCCTCGGAGCACCACAATTTGTCGAAGGACTTCAGAAACCAGAACCAAACTTCCATTTCAACCATCTGAGTAGTCATCGAATAGTGGGACTCATGTCCCGGGAACTGCCTTGGGCTTGCTGGTGTCTTTGTTCCCGATAAGCCGGTCTCAAGGTTTTGAGCTGTGCCGAGGATGAGGGAGATAGACTGTCTCGTGCATCCACGTCTTGTAAGACAAGTGTGTGTGGGCAGTACGGGGGTACTGATGTGTGTGGTGGTGCTGAGACACAGGAGTGGGGGCTGCCTCCAATTACTCTGTCCAGCTAATCCAGTGTTTACAGCAGCCTCAGGAAACACCAGCTGGAACAAACACACAGTATTTCCCACTGTGGATGAGAGCAGTATTCCCTGCCAGCCTGGTTCAGGTGTGACAGGGTTGTCCGATAGTCCCTTCTGTGTATTTCTGAAGGTCTGTCAACAGAGAGAGACC
Source organism: Scytalopus superciliaris (assembly GCA_013400415.1). NCBI lineage: Eukaryota > Metazoa > Chordata > Aves > Passeriformes > Rhinocryptidae > Scytalopus > Scytalopus superciliaris. The sequence continues at coordinate 139,642 of VXBX01009335.1, read as the reverse complement.
CTGTGAGGGCTTGTGTGGGCTTTAGACCCTACCATCTTGAGCCTCTTCATCACAAGGAATGTAATTTTGGAGGATGTGGGTGCCCTGTAGAGGAGAGGGGACACCTTTTGGGACTGGCTGGCTGGCTGTTGTCCTGATCCTGTTGATTGTTCTGTCCACATATTGCACTTGGGCTGTGGGGTGGATGACTCGAGTTGAGCAGCTGTTTGACTTCCCAGTTTCTGAAAGAGGCTTCTTGCAGCATGAGCTAGTTGTGGGAGAGCATGGTTTTTCTCTCACCCTCCCACTCATTACTAAATGCTCTTCTACCTCCATGGAAGACTCCTTAAAAGTCAGCAGACAATGAGACCTGTGGAGTAGAGGCAGTGAGAGGGCAGCGTTGTTATTTCAGAGGGAGTCATTTAAGTGTACACAGTGAAAGTCTTGTGATGGAGATGTGGTCTGAGAGTGCTGAAGATGCTGCACATTCCATCAAGATGAGTTTTAATCTGTTGATGCTTGATGCTGCTATGAAATTGATAATTCTTAGCATCTGGATGATCTTTCCAAAGCAGTCTCAAATCTGCAAATGAAACAGCTCTGTGAATTTGTGTCATGGAAAGCCCCCACTATGTACTCACACTCCTCCCCATCTGGAAGTTTTAAGCCCAGAAAAATTTGTGTTTGTTGAACAAGGATGGAAAAATGAGAGTTAAGGATTATTGAATTATCAATGAGACTTAACTTTGGTCAGGTCGTTTTCCAAACTTTGCTTTATCATGTATGTAAGTGATTTCCCACATAGGGCCGAGTAGCTGAATGGGAGGATACAAAAGGCAGAGCTGGAGGAACATCAACCATTTCCTTAGATCTCCTCTTGACTTTGCTTTAAGCCTTAGCCCAAAACAACTCCCACACCATGCCCACGTGCACAACCCTCTCAGGATAAAAATGGCTCCACGATTTCCCTCTCTCAGCATTATTTTGTGCCCAGGGTATTAGATGTTACAAAATAATGCATGATGATCAGATCTGTATAGGCAATTCTTTTCCTAAATGGGCCTTAAAATCAATGGATTATTAGCTCTCCTCCACTCCATGATGAAAGCCTGGTCCTGTTAAACATGCAAAATACACAATATTCAATTCCTTGGTTTACAAAAGTGTTTTGCTCAGCTAGGTCATAATTTAGCTCATTTATAGCTGACATAAATAATACTGAGGTTTACATCTTGCTCACACCTATGAATTTTCCTCGAAGCATGTATTTCATCCCCACTGCTGATGAACAATAATTTAAGGGCTGTGACTGACCCAGGTGAACACGTGCTGTGTAGCTGCTCCTCCTCAGTTGGTAGATTCCCTCTTTATGTGTTGCCTGAGCAAGTTGGACCAAGTGGATGATGTATTTGCATCTGTGCAGGTGGGCATTTTTTGGAGAAGAGGTATCTACACCCTTTGGTTTAAGTATTTGGGGCATTTCCCTTCAATTCTGTGTGTTTCCTTTGCCTTGAGTCTGATAAGCTCTTAATTTTTTCCTGACTCAGCAGCAGAATAAATATTTCTGCTTGGTGTCCACTTGTTTTTGAGGATCTGAATTTTCCTCCTGGATGCACCCAGGTAGCTTTGATGGGCAGAACTATAGTGCAGTTTGTGGCAGTTTGGCACCTATGTGCTTCTCTCCCTTTTTGAGGGGTCTGTCTGCATTTCTAGGCATTTCAGGTGTCTTAAAAATCTGCTGTTAAGTCAGCAGTAATGGTATTTAGATATATCCTCCCATGAATTTAATTTAGGAAAAGAAATAAAATATTCCGGTCATTGTGACAATATGAGACATCTGCCTAAAGGCATCTCTGCACTGTGGATTCAGAAATGTCCACATGTCCTCTGTAGGATGTGCTCAGAGCTGGAAATGCTGGGAGTGTGGAGCAGAGACATTCGAGTGGGGTCTCGTGCTCCCTGGGATGTTTCCACATTTCTCTGGGAGTGGTGAGCCCTGTGAACTGCTGTGATCACAGAATGGTTTGGGTTGGAAAGAACCTTAAAGCTCATCTTGTTCCAACCCCCTGCCATGGGCAGGGAAACCTTCCACTAGACCAGATTGCTCCAAGCCCAAACCAACTTGGCCTTGCACATTTTGGTGTTGGTGATATTGGGTGTCCACACACTGTGCTCCACAGAGCAGGGCCTGAGCTGCTGGGATGCTGAGTGGGGCATGTTTCAAACCCTCTCACGAGCCCAGACCTTAGGCCATTCCTCAAAAGAAAAAACTAAAATAAATAGTGAAATCTACGTGGACTCACACAGATCTCCCAGTAACATCTAGAGTATCTATACAGACATCAAGGGTGCTGTGGTGAATGTTCTGACCTGAACCTGCAAGTATTTAGCTCCTGAGAGTCCAACAGAGTGTTTCTGCTCCACTGTGGAGCATCTTGCACTTTCACATGAAGAGGCAGTGAGAGCAGGACCTATTGCCAGCATGTGGGATTTTCTGGATCCTTTGCTGCTGCTCTGCCCAGTGGCAGGACCACAGGGATCAGACTCAGTCACTTCTGTCTCTGTGCCAGCCAGTCCTGCAAAAACACACCTGTGCTCATAACTGTACCTCATCCTAGTGTGGCCAGTTTGTTGGAGTCTGGGAGCAGTGTGCACATGGGAGAAAACTGCCCTGCCTCCAGCACTGTCACACATTTGAGCTGCTTGGACAAACCTGCATCACTTGGTAATTCTGGATGTTACATGTTGACAGTGAAACGTCTTTTACTTTGTGCTGTGACCAGCTTCCCTTGTGAGCTAATCCAGGTAGGAAGCAGTGCCATGGCAAATCAGTGTGAGCCCTGTGGCCCAGTGAATGTCCTCAAGCTTAGCAGTAGGTTGGACTGTCTGATCCATCATCTGTGTGCCCAAACATCCAGCTCCTTGTTCAGGTGAATGTGCATTTTCATATACTTTCTATTAGGGACACCAGGCATGATCTCATTGTCTTGGTTTTAATGCCTTTCATCTTTGGACTAAGGAGCAGCTGGACGAAGAGGATAAAATTCATTACCATGGTTTGCCTACAGTATTACTAGGCTGCTTCAGTCTTTTGTAAATGGAAGGTCATCAACCCCTGCCAGGCTCCTTAAATGACTTAAACTCAATGCCACAAGTGTTCCAGAATGCCCAAAAGATCCCATTAATTTGGCATCCAGCATATGCTGCATTAGACATACCGACTTCCATTGGCACATGCCACATCCAATCCATTAGTTGTGTGCAAATGCACTTAAGTTTTTTATTGCTCTTAGTTTTGTGTCATCAGCAAAGAAAGGTAAAGTTGATCTTCATCTAAATCACTGACATGGATTATTGCAATTGATTACAACGCAGAAAGAGCTTTTCAAGTTTCAAAGTTATGTTGTCTTTTATTTCCCCAAGTAGTAATCTGTACTGTTTAAGTTATTGCACAAGAACCGTCTCAGTAAGAGCTGCCGTGTTACATTCCTCAGTGAGAACATTTGTGTGGAAGGCAGTCATGATTCCCCAGTTCTGTACAGAAAGCTGCTTTATTCCTTCTGGTGGTGGCAGAAAGGTACTTGATATTCTTCACTCAATTCAGATAGAGAAGGAAGAAAAGGAGCAAACTGTCTACTTGCTGCAGCTAATGTGTGAGAGGTTGTGTTTTAATCTATTATTAGAAAACTACTACGTTATTTACAGTTTAATCCACCATTCTTCCCAAGCTTGGCCCCTTCACTGGGCTAGCATGTTACCTGTCTCTAGGTCCCCGTGACATCCAGGTATCCAGAGAGCAGCACAGAAGGGAAAGATGTGGCCCATATTCACACTGTTTTTTTTAGTCCAGTGGTCATGTACAACTCTAAAAAAAAAAAAAAAAAAGAAGGAGTGAAACTGCTAGTCTGTCCTTCCAAACCACCCTGCTTGCCCTGTTCCAGAGCTGCCCTGTGCATACACGCACAGCTCTACAGGTTGATGATCCCCAGCATTTACACTGTGCCCTTCTCAGACAGATACTTGCAACCCAGGCTCATCTTTGCACAGCTTGGGACTCCTGTTAAGATAGTGTGGTTAAAATCAACTCTGTGTTTGCAAGAGTAATGCCTCAGCTTGAATTTAAGGTGCTGAACTCGCAGGTACTTTTTTGAGGCAGTAGGTGCCAACCTGGTTGTGAAAAGAACCTCAGCATCTTCAGGGCAGCCTGACTGTGCTTCACCTCGGCTTCTCTGCCACAGCTTCAGGTTTCTTCAAAACTCCACACCTGCCCTAAGGGCAGCAATTCTTAAAACATGACCCTGAAACTTAAATGAAGGACTAATTATTAGTTAATAAAGCTTGTGGTTTATGGACTGGAGTGATGGAGAAGTCTGGCTAGAGTACAAAGCTGTTAAACACTAGGACTGCTGAAACGGTTCAGCTGTTTTAATATAAGCAAGAGAGCCAGCTCTTCGGTTGGTGTAAATCAGCAAAGATCCATTAAGGCCAGTGGATCTCATCTACTTTACATCAGTTGAGGACATGACCCTGAGAACTTAATTGGTAGTATAATATAAAGACATTACAGTCTCTTCCCTTGTTCATCTGCACACATCGTTCCCATTAATGGTAATGGGAGCAGCCTGTAAGGGAATACGCAGCCACGGGTGGGTACGGCTGGTGCCAGTCCCATGGCTGGTCCCACCAGGGCTGGTGCTCTTTTGAGCTGCTCTCGGCCTCCAAAGAGCCCATGCTCTCAAGTGAAGTGGGAAAACAAAGCAAAACAGTTAATAATTAAAGAATCTTTCAACTCCCTTGGAGTGGTGGGACAGAGCTAGAGCTCTAAGGGCGCCTGCATAGGGCTTGGCTTGTGCCATGGTCCTCGCCACGTTGGCACCCTGCCAGGGAGGATGAGGCCAGAGTGGGTGGGGGAGCAGCATCTCTCACTCCATCGCTGCGGGTAGGTATGGCATGAGCCATGGCGTGAGCTGTGCTTCCCTTGGAAATCTGGAAAACAGGGAATTTTGGCACAGCAGAAAATGTTTTTAGGTCTGGACAAAGGGCATCCCAGTAGCAGCATGGGATGAGCTTCCTGCCTACAGCCCACAGGCAGAGGCTCCAGGCTGTGCTGTTCCTCCATGCCAGCTCTTCCCCCGTTCCCTCCAAATGTGTGCCCAACTCTGGCTCTAGGTGCAGAGGAGAAGCAGAGAGGATGTGGATGCTTTAGCTGTCACAGAGCTGCAGACTGGGAGCAGGCAACAGTGCTCCTTCAAGACTTGACTTTGTCAAGTCCCTTTTCTTATGCCTTTTATGTCCTTGAGGCTGGCATATGGGTAGGCAGGTGGGTGCATCTGCAGGGTGATGTGAAGGAGATGGTTCCTTCATAGACAGCAGAAACCTGTTGGTAATTCATCTTGTTTTGGTTCTGGCATCTAAAAATCTGTCAGGGGAGCTGCAGTCCTGCACCCTGCTTCATGGATTATCCTGAGCTGTGCTCTTGAATAGAACTTCAAAGAAGTACTTAGTCATGCCTTTCCTGGAGTTTCTTAAAGTATTCTTTCTCCTCCTCATGGCGTGTGGGCATCCTGTCTCCATATTGCCTCTCTGCTCCTGGCTGCAGCAGACGTTGCCATCTCTTGGGTCACAGCCTGGTCTCATGGTGTTTCTGGTGTTGTGCAGCTCCTCTGGCTGTATTTTTGGTCAGTTTTGGCAGCTGCTGAGTCCCCTGCTTCCACACTTCCTTTGCTTACAGCCCTTCTCTCTGCACAGGTGCATGTTTGCTCTCAGCCTGGAGCCAAGAGACCCCTCAGCATTTTACTGTTCAAATGGCATCCGAATGTTGCTCTGTCTTCTTTTTGCAGGGTTGCAGGGGGAAAAAAGGTGGGATGTTGCATCTTGCCCAAAGAAGCTGAGATGGGTAATTGATTCTGAAAGCAGTTTGCACAGCCAGGGACTCGCTCACTGAAGCTGTCGCATTGCACTGGGGAGCTTTGCCGTTTCGGTGCTCCAGCGGAGCAGCTGTTGTACCCGGCATTGCTTCCAAATTGTCACGGGCTGTGGAGATTCTCCTGTCCTCAGACTGTTCATCAGGAATGCTTTCAACTTGAATTTGGTCCCTCTATTCAACAGGAGGCCAAAGGCGAGCATGGGACTGTAGGGAAGGAGCCTTTTCTGTTCTGAACTGGCACATCAGGGATAGTGGTTTCACTTTGAAACTCCATTTTAGACCCACAAAACCCAGTGCACACGTGCCTTATACTACTTCTCCATGTGGCAAAAGAAGACTGTCTCTGAGAGCCCAAGCAGGGAAAAAGCCTCTTCTGTCCCTTACAGGCTGAAATATTTCAGAGTACTTGGAACAAGTGAAGTGTTCAGGATAAAAACACTTGCAAAACCTTTTAGGAGATCTGAAACACGGTGCTCCTCTAAAACATCAAGGATAGAAATTGTAGCATTTTAGGGTTTTTTCTACCTTGTCATGCTTTTGACTTTCCTACATGGGTCTTTATGAAGTTGACATTCTCTGTCTCCACCTCTGCCCAGTGGGGGACGGATGTAGTCCTGCTGCATGGAGAGGCTGGGGTAAAATCACTGCCCTCTTTTCTCTGCCATACTGGATAAGACAGGGAAAATAAAGCAGCCTGTGTCCCTTCCTCATGCCTGGACTTCAAAACCACAGACACTTTTTCAAAAAAGTTCTTAGATGGAGTTTCCAAATTCTGTGTGACCAAGTCTCAAACTGCCCTGAGGGAGATCCTTCTGGCACAAATCTCCTCTTCCCCCATTCAAGCTTTTATATTCCTGTACTGTTCAAGATTCACATGGACAACTGATTTCCCCTGTTTGCCCTGATGTGTACCCAGAGAGGTCAGTTGTCCTCTGCAGCCACACAGAGCAGAGTCTGTCAGCCGTTTGTCAGACCCAGGCTTGTGGTCCTACAGCTCAGATGGGACTTCTGTGAGTGGGAGCCAAACCAGAGGAAACCATGTTGAAGTGCACAACACAAATCACTATTCACTAATTCAGATGAAAATAAGAGATCCTGCCTCAGTCTTGTCCATCTCTGTTTACTTCTGCCCCCTTGCTTTCTTTGGATGCCAGTCTGCAGCTTTCCAGCTGCAGCTGAACACCTCCCATAGCCCTGGCTCCTCTTCTCAATGGTGTTTGTTGCTTTGCTCTTTTTTGCTGGCCGAGACTCTTCCTTCTTATCACTTAAAATTAACTATAGATCAAGGGGTAGAAGCAGAAATACACGAGATGTGATGCACACTCTGGCCCTGCTGGTTGTGGCAGTGAATGAGGTGGGCAAGCTCTGATGGATTCAGGGTGAATGGAGCACAAGCTGGTGGGGCTGGAGGGCAGGAACTGATGGAAGTGCAGCAAGTGGGAAAGCTGCAGGTGAAGGTCAGCAAGAAGAGATATCCCAGACCTCTGCCCATGCACAGAAACCAGAGAAGGAACAAAGGAGCCAGGAATGAAAAAAAAAGAGCAAAGCTGGAGATGGGAGTGATGGGAACGTCTGGGAGAGAGCAGGGGAATGGCTGTGTAGAGCTGCAGTGGTAGGGAAGGGACACAAAGATGTCTGGAGCAGTGGGAAGCTCTGCCATGGGGCTCTGCTGGACTTTCAGGTGAAAAAGAAATCTGTTTTGTATTTGAAACCACAGTGCAGTGGGGCTGTATGTGAGCAAGCAACCGGGTACTGACTTAGAAATGGAAATGGTTTGGCACAAGTTCATGCTGAGGGGCAGGGAGGGAGTGCACAGTGCACTGCACACAGTGTTTTGGGGTCCTGTTGAATAGTGAGTACTGGGACAGCTCTGTGGTAAAATCACCAGCCCACTGGGCAAGACAGAAAACAGTAAAAATGCTAAAACATGGCTAGAAGGACTCAAAAATACTGCAGAGTAGAGTAAGCAGTGGTTATGGAACAGCTGAAGAAGGTGGATGGAAGGAAGAGAAATGGGGCCTGAGGAAGCCCGGACGAATCCCCTCTGAACAACAGGATGCTCTCAGAAGCGGCTCCACCAGCGAGTCGCGATGAGCGGCTGGAGCGCCCCCGGGCAAACGGGCAATGCTGCCCAGCGACATCTGTGCTCTCTGACAATAGCACGGCCTGACAAGTTCATTGTAGCTCGGCACGGGGCAGCAGGTGGGAGAGGCAGCGTGTGCTGCCACCTGCTCGGCCGCCTGCGCGCCCGTCCCCCGGGGCTGCCGCGGCATCCCTGCCCCCAGGTACGGCGGGGGGCTGGCACCCACTCCGGGGGCTTGTATTGAAGGGGAGCTCTTAAAGTAGCTGTGGAAGCGTCAAGCTTTTACCTTTTAGAGATATCACTTGGTCAGAGAGCAGCAATTTATTTTTTTTTTCTTTCGTCATTCCAAAAAAAATAAATCTCCTTTAAGGTAGCTTTTGTGTCTGGAATTTAGTGATGTGTCATGGAAGACTCAAACATGTATGAAAATAGATGAGGCAAAAACAAAGCAGCCAAGCCAAATCCTACACCTGTAACTCTTCCTGAACCCACCAGGCAGTGGGAGAGCTCAGCTGCTCCCAGTGCTTGGCTTGTGCTGCCTGAATGTCATTAGTGTACAATAGGGTTTGATCGGAATTGGCATCGCTCTTGCCAGGGAGTGAATGGGCTGAGAGCGACTGAAGCAGCCGAGGATCCAGCCTCCTACACCGTGCTCAGTAAGTACTCGTGCAACAGTCAGGTCTGGTTTAGAGACCAAAGTCGATTCTGAGTAACACCAATAAACTCGGGCTGTTCACTCCTAATCAGCCCTGCTGCAGCTCAGGGAGACCCAGGAGGGAATTTTTTCCCCTCTCTCTGTGTAAGTGCCAGGAACAGCAGGGTCTGACAGACTTGGGGCAGCGTGAGGAGCTCGCTGTGTTGTGATGTTTGCTGTTCAAGTCTATTCTGAGCTCTTCGACGATTCCTCGTACTCTGGGAGAGAGTGTTCAGAGCTGTTCTGATTTACTGAAAATCTGGCTCAGGGGCCCCATTTAACAATCCCGTTGGCTGCCAAATGCTTCAGTGCACGTTTCAGTTTGAGTTTTCATCTTCATAACTGCATGTGTTTAGTTTTCCTGGTTGCGTGTACAAACGCTTGTCTGGACCGACAGCGCTGTGCGGGAGCCGCAGGCGGCGGGAGCGCGGCCGGCGGACAGAGCGGGATATTTTTGGCTGGCTGGGCTTGCAGTGACCCCCCCCGTGGGCTTTGTGTGCCGCTCAAGGGCAGTGCTGGAGAGGATCCCCTCGGGCTGTGCGGCACACAGCTGCAGGGAGCAAACACAGACCCGAATGCACAGACCCCGGTTCTTTGGTGGCATTAAAATAGCAGGCTTGCTTCTGGCGTGACAGACAAAATACCCACTAACGGGGAGGGAAAAAGAGTAGCTGGAAATGTTGCTGTCGTCATGCAAAAGCCAAGCGCCACGTTGCTCGTTTTGATGCCAGAAATGGTATGGCAGAGCTGGTTTCACAGGAACAGCTGCTGGCAGCTCAAGGGGATGCAGCACCTTTCGGGGGGACACAGCCTGGCTGCCCATCCTCTCGTCCTCCCAAGTCTCCAGTTTTAAACTCGTCTTAAAAAGGATTGCAAGACATGCTTGTTCATCTGTGTTTCCCCAGCTCAACAAGCACAGCACTTGAGTTCTCTAATTAAAAATGTGTTGCCAGATTTCAAGGAATCCCAGAGTTAGAAGTTTTGTGGTACCAACCTCTGGCGTTTTAAGATGTCCGTTTAGAACAACAGGAAGATTTAAATGGGTGTTTAAAAAAATCAGCCTAAGGTATTTGGAGATTTGCTTTTAATTACGAAGAGTAAATTAAAATGTAGTTGTTCCATGGCAAGGTCATCTTAATTCAGCGTCTAATTATACAGGTATTAAATTTCTCCTGAATAAAGCCTTATTTGAGCTAAGATAATTCATTTAAAAAGTAATCCAGTCTTGAATGAAATATCCCTAATGATGAAGAATCGATTCAAAATTTAAGTGCTTAATCACGGCCACGGTAAAAATTAATATATNTTTTTTTTTTTTTTCCCCTAGATTTGTATAATTTTAGCTTCTAGCCCTTAGAACCAGTTTGCTCAATGCTTCTGAGTCCTACACGGGAGACTCAGGTTTACATCACTTTTTAGTTTCTCTTTGTTCAAACCTAACAAACTAACTGCTCCCATCCTCTCTACTTCCAGAGGGACCTCTCCCACAAAAAATGTGCTTTTTTGGAGGCCAAGTCAAAGTCCTGTAGCAGAGGATGCTCTCAGGAAGCAGTGTGATGCTTTCCTCCCTGCTTCTTTCATATTCTGCCACATAGCTTCAGGTTTTGTGCTATGGCTCTTTTAGTGGTTGAATTAATTTTCCCGACATCAACACAAAAGAACAAAAGTCTGTTACCAGGATGGCTTGAATTTATTTCCCCAGGAAAATATACAAGTGACCTTATTCTTATTTAATATTGGGATGGTGTGTAACCACATCACATTCCAGAAACTCTTGGGGGACAAACTGGAGAGCTGAGACTCCTCCCAGCAGCTCTGAGATCGTGAAGAAGTCACTTTGGCAATGTAGGATAACAACTGTAGTTAGATCTTGACTATTCTAAAGAGGCCAGGAGTGAAATAAATCTAAATACTCTAAAATATAGATATGTGCTTTCTCCTGAGTTTCAGCATTAACAGCTCATTCTGCGAAGCAGGACTTCTTCATGTGTCACGGATCTTGGATGCTTCAGACATGGAAAGCCTCAAGAATACTAATCTCTCTTATTCTCGAGACACTGGATTAGTCTGTAAACAATTAAATTAGATTTTAATTCTCGAGCTGAGTTTCTTTGCCCATTCCATCAGTAGGGTAAAGTCAGGGTAAAGCCTGTTTGCCTCTATTCTGCCCACTGCCCATCGGCACGGGCCGGGCAGGGGGTCAGACCTCAGTGAGATACCTGGGGGGCCGGGTCGCTGCTCCCCGGGGCCAGGCGGGGATGCGGCACAGCAGCGGGACCCCCAAAAACCGCCTGCGCTGCCGCTCCGTCAAAGGGACTCTTGTCCTGCCTGGCCAAAATTTATTGGTGGGAGGGCTGATAATTGATGGCTCTGAAAGCTGCATTGTGGGCTGCTCTGTCGCCGGGAAAGGGGCATGTTAATAGGGTATTGTCCGGGCCGCCCTGAGCCTTGGATGCGCTGCCGGCCGTGAAAAGTTCGCAAGGAGAAGCCTTGTTCCACCCGCGCTGCCTCCTCTGATTTACGGCTGCTCCCCTGCGCTCGGAAGTGCTGCGACATCCCCCAGTAAATTGGGATGTATGAACGATTTTCTCTCCCTCCTTTCCCTCCTCTTATCTGCTCTTCCCAAATATGTAAACTCCGAGCAGGCTTTATTCTTCTTCAATGATCATTCAATTGTATCCGAACTGTATCTTTTGGTAAATTTATTGCNAAAAAAAACAAACCCACACAAAAAAACCCCCACCCTCAAAAGCATTTTGCATATTAACACGTAACTCTTGTTCCTGTGTGCTCAGTTTGGAAATGGGGGGATTGCTTTTATAACAAAAAAAATGGCTAATAAAATTGGCCTCAGCACCGTTGCTTTGCAATTCTTATGAACAGTAAAGTGCCTCTTACAGTCATTGATGTTAAAAGCTATTTCTAAATTATGGTGCCATTTATTATCTCTAGTGTCCAAAGTAAGTTTAAATGATGCTTATAATTCATGTTTTACCAAATTTCCTTTCCCCCCTGAGGATACCTCTGATTAACTTATGCACATTTAAGCGCTTTTTAAATTCTTCTTTTATTGCCATTATGCTCTGAAAACCTCAGCGATTCTCAAAAATGGGTAATAAACTTGAGATAAAATGCTGCAGTTTTAGATCAATGCTGACATATCACTGTGGTGATTTCTTCAGAGCTAAAGTGATAATGCTTCATATTTACCGAATATATACTAGGTTATTACTACAGTATTACCATTTTGTTCTAAGATGAAATGAGTAATTTACCAATTTATTAAACAGTTACATTTAAGTATTGCTTAGGACATTACCATACCAATCTGTTTACTTAGCTTGAAGAGTTACCATTAAGAAACCCTGTTTATTTAGGTAAAATTTGTAATGATCGTCCCCTTCATTAAGAAACTTATTTTTCTGCAAGCCTAATTGCCTGGAAATGAGTTTCTCCTTATTTACTATGGTGAATTTTGCTAAGCCAGCTAAAAATGTCACCCTCACAAGAAGTGCTGGAGAAATTAATAATACATACGTGGAACAGTTTTAATTAGTATAATACCAAATGTTAATAAAAGATTTATGATCCAGTTAAAAGTTCTAACGATCACAACAGGAAAAGGGCTGAAATGTGGTGGTGGCGATCTATTAAAAATAAACAAATGCTGCCAAAATCTCCAAATCGAGGATAAAGGAGATTTTTTTTCCTTCTCCTGTCCTTATGTGAGTCCTGGCTCAATGATCTGTAAGGTCAGACTCTGACCCCCCAGAAACCAGAGTAATCCAGAATGAGAAGGAGATAGCCGAGGGCATTATCCTGGTGTGACAGGAGGAGAGGAGAGGCCCAGTGCAGTAGAAGAGGTTGCATTTAACTCAGCTGGTGCTGCCAGGGTGGGAGCAGGCAGTTCCTGCCTGGGACACACAAACCCCAGCAAGCCCCAAAAGGGTTTAGTAGAACTTCAACATTCCTGACACAACCTTATAGCCCAGTTCTAGGAAAATAGTCCATGTTTTAAGTAGCTCAGAAGGCCAGTGGTGGAGGATGGAGACAGAACCAGTTTGGCTCCAGCCAAAGGCAGAAGTAATAAGCAGTAGCTGGAGTTCCAGAGGTTATTTCCTCTAGGGGAGTACATCAAACAGCATATGAAGTCAGAAATATCTCAGGTGCACTTTGCAGCCCAGCCTTGTGTAGTACAGAGACAGTCCCTGCCAAAGGCTGAACCTGCGGCTGACCAGGAGTGAAGACAGATGAGTCCCTGCTGGGCTGGTGAGAGTTGGTGAGGGAAGGTACCACATTCTCCATCTCAGGTCTTTGAATATTGGAATGAGGTTTTTAAGTGAGAGAGAGACCCTCTGTAGCTGCATGGGTGAGTGGCAGGGGAAGGAGTTGTGCAGGGGTACTTCAGGGGACATTGGCCAGTGCTGAGATTCTGAGGGTATTTAGTCAGATGATGTAGATTAAGATACTGCCTTAAACTCCCTGGAATGTACCCAGCTGGTCATCTCACTTGTGTCTTCAAGATGAAACCCTGAAATGTGGTGTTGGAAACATGAACTAAGATTCAGAGCAGAAATGGATATTGCTTGCTTGGGGGATTTGGGGGCGGGAACAAATGCTGTGATCTTTGTTGTGTTCTTGGATGCTGCCTGGCTTTGGCTCCCAGCAGCACTAACAGGAGTGGGCTTCTCTCTTTTGGTGCAGTTTGGGGATACTCAGAACAAGTATCAGAAGCCAGCCTTGTCCTGCAGCCCATCAAGGTGCTCAAGCTCAGATGGCCTGTGCTGGATCTCACTCCCTGTGTGGATCCATTGGGAGAAAGGTGTAATGGCACTGCACTGTGCAAAGATAACAGGTTATCCAGAATGTGGACCAGGATAAGCATGACTGACCTGAGGGGCAGCAAGCTCAGAGACAAGCTGGGGATGAGCTTTCACAGCAGGTTTGCTGCAGCTGAAGGCCTGCCACTGGAGGATAAATATGTAGGATGTGTTGCTGCTGGGGCTGGGCTTCTTTGCTGCATTGGGTGAGGCCAGTACTCCAGAACAAATAACTGATGGAAAAGTTTGTGTCGACAATAAAAATGGATGTCTCATGCCTGTCACAACATATAGCTATTGCAGCAGTGAATGGTTTGTAGTAAACCAGGAGCACTTTGTCACTTCCTTCTGCCAGGGTGCCAGGCTGGGCACAGCTCGGGAAGGTGTTGGTGAACTCCTCTGGTTCTTCAGGGTGCAAACCCCTTCATCTTGAGACTCAGGATGCTGGAGTGGATGCACATTTTGTACTGGGGCCTGTTTCCTATTTTTGAAATTCTGCTTAGGAAGCTCCCTGTAATAATACTGAACAGGATTCCTGAGCTGAGTCTCCAGGTGCCACCTGCCCAGAGCCCTGCCTAGGGAGGTACTTGCTCTGCTCTGGAGAACAAATGAATGTCAGAGATTTACTGAATTGTCTGGACAATGTGGAGAATTTATTCATTCCTAAACTTCAGAATGTGACTTTCCTTATTTGTTCTTTCCCAGGCCAGAAAAGGAAATACCATATTTATTCTTGCTAATGTAGCAATATTGATTAAGTCATAAAGCACATATAAATACATATTGACTCATATTACATTAAAGTATCTATCACTTACTACTTGTTCCTCAATAACACTGTAGTTATGTTTAAAAAATTGCATTAAAATTGGCATTACCTCAAGGAAAGTAAAATCTGTCACCACTATTAATAATAGGTTTTGGTGAAAAAAAGCTTTAAAGGGAATGCAAGTATTAAAAATGGAAAGCCATCTCCCTTTTCCTCCAACAGTGACCACATATTTCTGGCTGTACCAGTCATTCAGGCAGAGGTCCTGACCTCTGCTTATCAGGTCAGTACTTTAGTTGTGTTGGAAAACTTTGTTGTGGGTGATGTCCTGAGCAGTGGGATGAGAGGATGAGTATCTCTTCAGCATCAACACATCCCCAGCAGAGCTAGGGGGTTCTTGCTGTTCATGGATGGAAGGGCAGGGCAGGTCAGTGCTTGGCTGAGTGTTCGAGCACAGTGGGCCACTGCCTTTCCACAACTGTGTTTGCATCTCATCTGCTCCCACTAAACTGATTTTTAAACCCTAAATTCAAAATTCAGACAACCCCCACTTGATTCTAGAGGTTCCTCCCACTGTCAGGCACTCTGTTTTTTGCCTCTCAAGTCTCTCAAGTGCTGAGATTTTTGCAGGTTTCAAACACTATCACAGATCTGCACTCTGGTTGTGTGCAGCAGGCAGTCAACCACATCCACATCTGTGGGGGGTAGAGTGGCCACTCGGGATCTGTTGGGTGCTCAGTGCCTGTGTCCCAAAAAACCTGATTGGATCTTGTATGTCTGCAGATGTGGTGGGATAGAGTGAGGACTTCCTGTGTTCACCAGATGAGGGTGTTGGCTCTACAAAGCAGGGAAGGTTTAGGGCAACATTCAGAAAATTTTAGTAGAAGAGGGACTTCAATCTGTGTCTTTATCATCCTAAGGATAGGATCACTTCACTATGTTTTGAGAGAGAAAAGAGTCATGTGGTTTACAAACCTGGGAGCAAGGAGAGCAGCCACAACTATCCCCTGGTGGGAACAGATTCCTCTCTCCAGTGAGGACCCAAGAGCTTTGGTGCTTTCAGCTTCTGTCTTGATATATTGGATTTTGTCTCCTGGTCGTAGAAGTTGAGCTTTTTCCCCAGATACAACCTGGGAGTGAAATGCACAAGGTGTTGGACATGCCCCTGAGGATGGCATGGATGCTGCAGAAATGATGCTCACCATGCACTGGAAGCCACTGGGTGCAGCAGGAAAGGGGACCATGCAGGTAAGAGACCAGCCAGGTGGTGGATGGCAGTGAGAGGTGCTGTGGTTTAGAAATGGTACTCGCCAGTTCAGTGCCCTTACTGAGACTTTCCCAAACCACAAGCTGCTCGCTTGCTTCCCTCTTCCTCTCCCCCTTCCTGCTCCAGTGGAACTGAGTTGAGAGCTGGAGGCACAAAAGGTGAAGATCACAGGTTGAGATAAGAACAATTTACTGGAAACAGCAATGAAATAAGAAAATGAACAGTAGTAGCAACAATGTTAATAACAAGAGTATACAAATGTATATACACTGCAGATCCTGAGACAAGGAACAAGGGTGGATAAGGAACAAGGGTGGACAATGTCGCCACACCCTTCTCAGAAGCCAAAGGGTCTGTTTCTCTCACCACTGGCAATGACATGGGGTGGTACAGAGTAACCTCCAGGTCCTGGCCAAAACTAGGACAGGAGTATAAACCTCATTTCTGGGAATACAAATAGGGCAGAAATTGCAGGAAGAGCACTCAGTTTCTTCCTGAAGAAAATCAAGCATCTTTGGGCTTCAGGGCTGGGCAAGGTGACTCAGTTGAACACACCATAATCAAAGAAAATGAGTGTACCCAGTCTCCAGGAATGCTCAGGAGCTTCTGTGGCTGCTCCAGAGGAGGAACATGGCCCTGGGATGGATATAAGCAGGAAGAGTGTGAGATGGGCAGTGCTGCCTTGCTTCTTCTGCTCTGCAAAGACTCCAGGACCTGGAACTGTGCTGCAGGTGGATTGCGCAGAGATTGAAGGATTTCTGTTAGGTTGAAGAATCTTGGTCTGTTTGAGGATTTGGCTGCTGCTTCACACAGCCTGGGAGGCTGCCTGAACGTGCACTGCCTTCTCACGTACAGCACTAAATCAATGAAACCAGAAGAGAATTTTTTTAATATTCGTATTTCTCTTTTGCAGAATGTGTTTAGCCTTTTCTGTGCAAAGAAAAAATGCAGCAAAATACTATCCACATGGCTATTTTATGCTTCTGCTTGTCTTTTCTTCTCCTTATAATTAGCCTAATATGATATCTGATCCCTGCTCTTTTTAGTGTTTGTGTGCCGGTCTGACAGCACTAGTGCTGTTATTTCTTAGATAAGTTAATCACTTCTTAATGACTGGACAAGGTATCTTTATTTAACTGCATAAAGAGATTTAACTTTTCCCGTTAAGATGTGACCGCTGGTTTATGTTTTGTTAATGACATGTAATGTTGGTGTAAGGCTCAGGTGGTACACACGTGGCAAAGCAGACTTGGGCATCTGGTTTTAGAGGCTGTGAAAGAGGCAGGGAGAGGAGGAACTTGTTCTCTCTATTAATCTGAATTTATTAGGAAAGCCCTACTGAAAGCCTGGCTAGCTGCTGCTTCATGGCCCAGCGTGTGGTCACAGACCAGTGCTTCAAAATCAGAAGTGGTTTAAGTCACATCACCTCCCCCGTGCTTATGGTTGAACACATACAGACATGATTATTTGTATGATTATTTCAAGTGCTTACTGCAAGATTATTGTCTTCTTATACAGAAGATAAATACATTCCCAAAATGTGCAAGCAGCAGGAGCACTGCTCAGTCAGATCAGATCCATATGTGAGCAGTGCACATAGAGGTCCAGGTGTCCTTGCCAACCTGTCACCCACCCTGGCACAGTGCTCACAGGAGCAGGACTGTATGTGCCAGGCTGGTGAAAGCTGGAGGATCACTGCAGGTAGCAGGCTTGGGGACAAGAGAACTGAATTTAAAAGCTTGGTCCTCTGCCCTGAGATAATGGATCCAGACACAGAATGTTAACCCTGTTGTGCAAAATATGCTTTCTGGGCAAGGTTTACTCTGTGTAAAAATTAAAGAGGAGAATGAGGCCAGTGAGACCAAATCAGAGCATCTGAGTTCTGAGAAGTTACTAGAGATTTTGCCAGGAACAAAACTCCCAGTACCTCTGAGCTCAGGACTGCTGAATCCTCCTGCTCCAGCTCCACAAGCCTGCAGATGTCAAAGGGGACTGGCATTTGAATTGGTTTTATCTATCAACCCCCCATGCACATTTGCTATAGAATTCTGGATGCAACCCCAAGCTCAGTGGGCTGCTCTGAGGCTGGTTTTCTCTAGCATCATCTAGAGCAAAGCTTTTGGAAGGAAGCAGAAACATGAGATGCTCCAGTGCCAAGCATGGGTGCCAGTGACTTCCTGGGGCTGGGTCATCTTCTGGGGCAGCAGGACAAGTTCTCAGGGGGAAGCCAGGCCCTTTAAAACACCTGAAACCATTCTGCCAAAACAGAAGGAAGCAGAATCCTTTCCTTTCTTTATTTGAAAGTTTTCCCAGTAACATTTATGGGTATCTTGAAGTACTTGGTAGGGAATCTGTATTCCTGCCTCATGAGGAAAAGGCCAGGTCAGTCCTTGGTGTTTAATTTTACTGGCTGACTTTAATGTCCACTTTATCAATGACATCTTTTCTTCACCAGTAGTATATTCTAATAAGAAACTAAATCACAAAGACAAAAAACTTCTGGCATCTCCATTTTGTTGGCTCCTACCTCCATCTATGGCATGTTTACAAGAAAACATTTATTGCTGGAGGGCAATGCAATAAGGAAGGGGGTGATCAGAACATCTTTGAAAGCAGGGTCCTGCTGGCTGGGGTACTCTCTGCTCTGCTCCACAGCCTGGTACTCGGGATCAAATATGGACCAGTGCTCAAACCATCCCCTGGAGCCTCCATGCCAGGCAGTGGGCAAAGAGAAGCAGCCAGCAAGTCACTTTGGGTGAGTGAGGGGATCATCTGACTGTGTGTTTGCAAGTGGGTTGTGTAATTATGGAGCAGATATGGGGTTTGTTGTTGGATTTGTAAGGGTTTTGCACCCAGAGCAGTGTGGGTGATGAAGTGGTCTGAGTGTGAGCGACAGGAAATCTAGTGCATTTCAGAAATGCAAAACTAGATGGTGGCCGAACCCTGCTGGGAGCACAGGACTGCAGTCAAAAAGGGGAAAAAACATCCTGTGGTGTTTGTTGTGTACTGTAAAGAGCTCTTCAAACACAACAAAGTGGGTTATCTTATAGCGGTTTTAGGCTGCACTATTGCAAAGCTGTGAGCAGGGCTGGGGCACCATCCACCCCTGTCCCCCTGACTGCCTGGATGTCAGGAGCATTAATACCCTCTTTGGAGATCGGAGAATGGGGGTAGCAAGAGGTCAAGTGGCTTCATTAGGCCCCGGAGGATTTTGCTGTCAGAGCCGAACGCCAGAGCGTGGCGCGGCAGGAGAGCTTTGTCCGGCACTTGGGGCTTCAAAGGGCCGTCCCTGTAAATCCTCACATGCTTTGATCTCCCACTTGAACTTGCAGTTAGCTCTGTCCTTCACAATTCTGGTTGCTGTGTGGCCCGTGCTGAGGGTTTCTGACAGGGCTCTGCAGGGTGGCTTCAACACCCTTGCTGTGGTGGGGGGGGTGTCTCTGCCAAGGAAACCACCACTTGTCACGGAGAGATTCAGCATCCTCCCAAATCCCACAGGGTTGCAAATAGCAAGAGGCATCTCTGGGCAATTCTGGCATCAACTGCAATAGTAATAACAATTAGCAATTATGCAGAGTTATACGCCTTTGGTGCCTATTACAGGCATCAACAAGGAGTTCTGTTTCTGTTTCCTACTTGTAGCTGGCCTGATCTTGCATTTTAATGGCAGATGCTCTGAGATAATTAGAGCCACTGCAGATAATCCTGGGGGTGGTTTGCTGCTGTATGCAGTGTGGCATGGCCAGTCAACCTTCCCAGCCCCCCAGGAAGTGCCAGTCTTTGATGGTTGAAAGCCATGTGCCATACAGTGTGTATTTTGGAGAAGGAGGGGAAAGAAATGGAAATGGTTGCTGCTGCCCAGAACAGAGTTGTCCTGAGATCCATATCTGGGTGATGGAATGGGGTGTAGGTATCCCTCTGGAGCTGTGGAGCCCACGGGAATCATCACTACTGTCTCCTTACCTGGTGTGCTCTCTGGAGCTGGAGCTGCCAGAAACAAACTTGGAAATGATGGCTGGGAGGCTGTAAAGGCTCCCGCCAGGCTCTGTGGACTCGCAGCGCTCCCTCCCCGCCGGCGCCGGGAGCGAACGCGCCTTTGCAGAGGAGATGAAATGCAGATCTGCACTTCAGTTTCTCCTGCCTTCCTCCAGCTCCCCTAGAAAAAAAATGGTTAATGTAATATTGCATCAGATTGGACTCTGAGGAGCAGAAAGCCAATTTTGGGGGAATGTGAGCCAACCTACATTTAACTGGGATGCTGATATTTACTGTTGCAGTGATCCGGGCCTGTAGCATGGGTGAAGTCACTGGCTGGGGATTCAAAGTCCAATTAGGCAGTGTTAATAGAGGAGGCAGAGATGCTTCATTGAGAGAAATTACTAAAATTGTACTTTCAGGACAGTCAATTAGCTGTGTTTTGACAAAGCAACAAAAAGATGAAACTGAAGCCCTTGGAAAAAAGAATGAGAGAATTCAGAGGGAACATGTCTGTTTGGGGAATCCTAATATTTTTTGTTGAAATCATTAAGTGAAATTAAATACTATTTTAAACCAAAGGGATAGAATATCTAATTAAGACAGAAAAAAGGTTTGGGGAAGGGTATTGTTGAGGGGATTAGAGAAATGCTTTACAATTCATGTTGACTGAGGTGGGGCCCCCTAAATATATTAGGTATATTAGTAACGGGGGTGCGAAAAATCTCTTGACAAGCAGATCTGAAGTTTAGATAGGGTTTCTTTAGGGTGACTCCAAGGCTCCCAGACTCCAGAGTGAAGTGTGGGAATGAAGCCAGGGAAATTAAGGAGATTGAGGACAACATGTGTTTCTGGAGCTGCAGTGGAGCTCTCACCTGGTGCTGGTGCTGGTGTAGGAGCTGCTCCAGCAGCAAAGGGGCTGCAGGACTTGCACAGCCCTAGGATGGCCAAGCAGCAAGCAGGAGGAGGATTTAGGAAGTCCGGGGTACCCTGGATGGTGGGAGCAGGGGAAATCCTGCCATGTGGTAGTGCAGACAGTGGATCCCATCGGCACGACCTGTGTCTCGGGTAGCTGTGGGATGCTGCAGGAACCCATCCCTCAGCCCTGGCTGAGCTGCCAGACCTCCCCCTGGACAGCACATGGCAGGAGCTTGTGAGGCTTCATGTGCTCACTTTTGATTTGGTTGTGTTTCTTCTAAGACCTACATGTTTGTTCTGCCATTTTATTTCCAGAAGCTGATCTCAGACCGTATGTTCCTCCTGAACAGAGGACAGGGTGATGGGCTGGGGGCCCTTCCCAGCCATTTCCATCATGGTTTGTGAGACCCTTGCCACCATCAGTCCCAGCGCACAGAGGGCTTGCCCTGCCCTCAGGTAGGCACAAGCTGCCAGAAAGGGCAGGGGGTTTCTCTGGCAGTTCCTCTGTAATCTGGGATGATTTTCCCATATTTTGCAGTCAGTGCTCCAGAGGCTCCCACTCTTAACACACAGCTCCAGTAAAACTCTTCTGCCTGCAGGCCTCTCCTAAAGAACTCCATTTTTGACTGATATCATCATATTGCTTAATTCATTTGATATACAGAGACAGTTAGTGAAATATGCATGCTATATTATATTAAAGAGAAATGTAACCTTCAATTGGTATCTGATGTGCACTTTGCAATAACTGCTATTAGTTGTCTATAAAACTCCTAGACATCATTTGATTTTATTACCATTATATTCTTTTACTTGAGAACATATAGGAGGAGTGGTGATTGCAGGTCTTCAAGTGCTTACTGGGAAATATTTAACACAGAATGTTTTATTTATTAGCATAAAGAGACACAATGGATTGTTGGTGATTAAAGTGATGATACTGCTGCCATACTTGTCAAAAATATAGACCTAATTCAATAGAAAGGCGACAGTCAGTCTCCATGTTGATCTATGCTGCAGCAAACTGCCTCTGAAAGCAGTACAATGCCTGAATTGGCCTCTTAATTTTATGCTCTAGGGCATAGTATAAAAAAGGGAATTCTTTCTAAGTGCCTGTAATTGCATGTTACCAGAACCTAAAATATAAGCCAAATTTTTGAAATTATAAGTGTTAAGTTTTCCATTTCAATTCCTTTCCCTCCTCCTCCAAAAAAATATCATCAAAACAAACGAGCTTTAAAATGCCTCACTGTCCCACATCATTAATAAAATATACAGCATAGTCAGCCTTTAATTGCAAATGTACATTTTGAAAGAAAATACTTTTCAAAAAAATAACTCATTTTCCCTCTCTCCCAGGCATCAAGCACTGGAACTAGGACCCACTCATCCCTCTGCACATTCCACCCTCTGTTTTGCAGTGATGTGTTTTAAACCACACCAGCCTTCTGCCTGGCTTAGGACTGCTTGGATGGCCTGGAATACTGTTTACCTCCCCTATCTGAGGAAGGCTGGGAATTAGGTAAGTTGTGCAGATCAGCTGAGCCTTGCTAAGCCCAGTGTGTCAAGAGGAGGGGCAGCCCCACAGCCCCCTGGATGGGTTTGGGGTCGCTCTCCCCAGGCTGGTGGTGCTGCCATCTCCCAGAGGCAGAGTCAGGACGGTGATGACAGACAGGTGGGTCAGCAAGTCCACACTGCTCAGGTGGAGCAGTTTTCCAGTGTGAGTCTGGAGTGGGAAGGGTTTGTGTCCTTCCTTTGCCCTATGCTAAAATGGGATTCGCTTCGCAAGACACGAATCAGCATTTGCCTTGAAAAAAGTCCACCCCTTGCCACCCTCCTTACCTGGTTTTTTGTTTACAATTTCACTCCTCTGAACAGACAGGAAAAAAAAAAAAAGAAAAAGAAAGATTAACCATTTTGTACACTTGATGGCTTCATTGGACAAGCAATAAATCAATACAATTGAATTGGAGCAGAAAGTGTTCAAATGCTATTATCCAGGTCTCTGTTATTGAGCTGGGATCCTCGAAATGGCTTACAGTGATCCCTCCAGCTCCAGGATTCCCTTCCCTAGGAAATGTGCAACCTGCTCCAGGACTCATCCAAAGCCACTGTGCAGCCCTGCATTTTGCTGCAGATTTTATCCTTTCTGGGTTTGTTACCCAAACCTCATCCTCTCTGGGTTTGCTGTTGCATGGTTTATGTTGTTGGAGTGCAAGCAGAAAATCATCTTAAATGCTAATGTTGGTGACATTATGAGACACTGTGCTCATAGTGATAGAAAATCTGCTGGTAGATCCGAGGGTTGCAATGCAATGTACTCCAGGAAGTGTTTCCAAGGCTGGAAGCAAATGCTTTGGAGAGCTAATCTGGTCCTGCATGTATTTGTTTTTGCTTTCTTGCAGCGAAATCGCCAGTGAAGGTCTGGCTGCCACAGTCCCTCAATCATGGCCATTTGTTTGTTTGGGGCTGCTTGGAGAGGACAGGGATTTTACCCAAAGGAATTCCCTGGTGCTCCCTTCCTGATTCAGGTGTCTGTATTTCCATATCTTCCCAGAATAGACGATGGCACTGTGAAGTTTGTGTTTTTGCAGAAGAGTAATTGTAACAGCTTAAGATACCCAAAACGGCAGATTTAATGTTGCTTAAACAGGCCTGACTCTAGTATGGTCACTGCTAAGTTACACCTTCATAAAACCAAGGTAAGTTAAGCCAAACCCTAAATGTCTGATTTCAAGACTTCAACAATGTTTTGTTGGCAAAATATTCTGCTTCTCTAATATAGGGTTCAGTATTTTAAAGTCACCCTTTCGTGGGTGCATAAAGGTGAGTTCTCAGTTCACAGTGCAATCCCCGCTCCTGCCAGCCTGGAGCTCGTCCCGGGCCAGATTTTGCATGCATTTTTCCCTTCTACATCTGTAATTCCAGAGCTCCCTCTGGTGCACAGACAGCTCCAGAGCACCGCTCACGCCTCTTCTTGACACAGCGCTTATCCATCCCTGTTCCTTCAGGTTTCCCACGAGGGGCCATCAGACCCAAATGCGAGTCCCAGCCTGCAAACTCAGGGGCGTGAATTCAGCCCGGGACTGCCAGACTTTGCAATAGTTAACGAAGTGTACTGATCTGGATGGTGCGGTCAGAGCCCAAAACTGTGATGAAAATGGTTTCATGTTGCCACTGATAGGAACAAAGCCTGTAGCGTGCGGCCTCAGTGAGCTGAGAGCAGCAGGCTGTGCTAGCAGTGACACAGCTCTCTCTCTCGGTGCTGCCACTGGAGGAGGGAGCTCAATGCGGCTTCAGAACTGGTCCCTGTATTTCAATGTTTTAACAAGAAACAACGAAGCCAAAATTGTCCTTGCTCTACCTCCAGTGGGCTTAACATACTTGGAGGATGATGTTCTTACAGTGACTAATGATATTTGTATCAGCTGAGAATCTGACCTGTTTTTCATTACATGAAGTGACTTTTTTTTTTAAGGCCCATTAGTTTTGGAAACATAACTCTACAACAATGTTATATCCTATAAAACAAGACCAGTGGAGCCTCTGTGGACCAGAACACCCGTTAGCATCACAGGTAGGAGCAGGCATGCTCTGGGATGGTGCTAGGAACACGAGTGGAGGTACCATGGCTCTGCAGGGACCTTGGCTGCTGGCAGCAGGTGGCAATAAGGTATGCCAAGTCCAACAAGTGGGTGTCTGAGACCTCTTCAGTTGGCTTTTGATCCCCTATGGCAAACATATACATTGTGGGTTTGCAACTGCATCTGTTTAGATTGTGTCTGATACAACCTGTTGGTGGACACGATGACCATGACAGCACATGGAGGAACCTCATGGAGGTCCTTGAGGAGCTGATCCACCTGGTCTCCTGCTCAGCCCCAGCACAGACACATGCCAATTTTTCTGAGGGATGCCTGGACACACAGGAGGTGTCCCTGTCACTTGCCAGGTGGATTTACTTGACAAGAGTTACAAGAGTGATGAACCACCCTGCAGGTGAGTGTGACACAGTCACAGCACGTGGGGGCAGTACAGGACATATAGGAACTCTTATTTTGAGGTTGCTGTCAGCACTCAGCCTTCCAAATTTTAGATGAGATTGAAGAATTTCTTCTTGAGGAAGCTGGAAATCCTCTGTCTTGAATGGAAGTTGCATGTTATTTTGAGAGCTAACATACCACAGGATCTCAACTCCTGGTAAATCTCCCACCTGCCTCTTAAAACTGTGTATCACACAGACATGCATCATTCATGACCAGGGTTCACAGCTGGTATGGCAAATGCAGAGAGCTAAACATGGGGGACCGTGTGTTCTTCCTCTGTGTCTTCCAGGAATCAGGGGCGATGGGTAACCTTGCCTTTGGATGTAACTGCTCCAGGGATTAGTTTTCTCCGCTGTACGATACAGCCAAGAGAAGAGCATTGAGATGATAGTGTGAATGTTTTGTCACCTTTTCATCTTGATCTGCTGCAAATTACCACCAGCAGTGCAACAGAGACTTCATTTGAAGTAGGCTTCCAATGCAGGTGGTAGTACAAGCATATAGGAGCCCCTGTCATCACCAAACAGACTTCCACTGTGGGGTTGTCAGAACTGGATGCACCTGAATGGAAATGGCTGGCCAAAATCTGCTAAAACACTGCTCTGTGTGACCAGCCTCAAAACTGAACTCCGTTCTGGATCTGTGTCTCATACCCAGCACTGTGGTCCACACTGGCTGGGGTCGAAGGGCTCTTGAGCTGCAGGTCTGCTTGGAACACCCGGAGTTGAGTCTGGGTGCCATCTAACCCTGATCCAACACCGGGTGTCCAGAGGCCCAAACCAGAGCCCCCCTCCCTCCCTCCCGGGCACAGGGAAAAGGAGAGAAGGGAAACAAAAAAATCTACAAACCTGAATTTCTCAGAACTGAAGCAGTTTATATATATTTACACATATATACATATATAGAGAGAGAGACAAGAAAAGAGAATACACACAATAAGAACAAGAAAACAAGCTTTCACTTTCCTTCTCACCAAAACAACTGCCAAGACAGTCAAGATGACTCCTCCTGATCCCTCCCTGACCAGACCTGACCCATGGCTGCCTTGTGGCCCATTTCCCCTCTAAGGGGTGACCACAGGGCTCTGTCCACTCCCCAGCCAGAAGGAGGACTGACCTCTGACATTGAACTCTCCCCTTTTATATCGAAGCTGATGTAGAAATAGGGTGGAATATTTCACTTCCTAGTTCATGTAAGTCCTGTGATCTGGTCTCCAAGGAAGGCCTACAAGTAAGCCATTACATTCTGGGTGGAGAAGCCCCTCACCTCTCCCTGTTGGGATCATCCTCAGCCAGCCCAGTGTCTGCCAACAATGCCTGGGAGAAATGTATGAGAGTACATTATGATTACAGTGATATTGTCTGTCCCCAGATTATCTTCCTGAGCACTTCAAGGATTTACTGAGCCACAGGATGGTGTCTTTTGCCTATTCTTCCTTAACTGCCTTTTCTTTTCCCATGACTGTGCCTGATGCACATAAAGTTGTGATGTCCCCAGCATCCTGTGACAGTGAGTTACACAGCTCTGCTACACGTTGGGTGAGGATCTCCTCTTTTTTTTTTTTTTTTTTAATATTTAATCTGCCACCTACAAGTTTCATTTTATGTCCTCTATTTCTTATATTAGGGGAGACAGCAGACAGTTGTTTCTTGTTCTCCATGCTTCTTGTTATTGAATAGCCCTTTATTTGTCTTTTTTTTTTTCCACAACATGACTATTGCTACCTATAGTAGTCAAGATGTGTTTGTACCCTGCACTCATAGACTGACCTAATGATACTTGCTCCCAGTGATTCCTAATAGTCAGTTTGATTTTGACCTTTGCAGTGCTTCACACAGATCATAGAGCTTGTAGATGTATTATGTCTCCAAACTCACACTTGTGATCAGAGATCCAACCGTAGCCTATTGTTTTATCTGTAAAATTTTTCCAACTGCAATTTGAAAATATGATAAATATTCGTTTGTCCAAAAGTTTTCTGTAGCCTATAAGCACATATATAAAGATATAAAAATAGATAGATTTATTTATTTACATATCTATTATAACCATATCTATATATCTATATCTATATACGTATATAGATATGTATATGTATATAGGGTGATCTATGGGTGTTTTGTGTGTAGGAATCAGTAATCCACCGTGGAATGCTGCTGTGATGATAAAGCCCCATCCTGCTGCCCCAACTGGACGCATGCAACCCAGCCTGCCCAACAGTTTAATACTATTGCTTACATTAGACAAGCTCAGGAAAGTCCAGGAAATAAATTGATTTATGAATACGGCTTTAAACATTCCATCATGTTCTTTTTCATTATTTGGAAGTGGTTTTGAAAGACCTTTCCTAGGCTTGTCTCTGCAAACTTGAGAGTGTAATACAGATCTGTGTGTGTAACCACATGGCTCCAGATTCTTTGTTTCCCAGAGTGCCCTCTAACACAAGCTGGGAACAGGGAACTGTTTTAGTCTAATGAGCAAATAGAAATGTAAGAGCTCTTCACATATATCTCATATAGTACAGTTTTCCTGGCCATGACCTTGAGGATGAAGTAGGTGCCCCATATAGCAAAATTCCTTACCATGGACCATCAAAAACATGGACCCTTTTGTTTCCTTTCCTGTGGCATCCTCAGCTTGCAAGATGTCCTAATGAAGAGTCAAGGAACTGAGAGAATGCAGGAGTGAAATTTGCACATTGTCCTAACAGGGAAAAGTAGAGGCACAAAATGATACTGTCATCAACGTGTTGTCTTTCTGTCTTTATATCCAGCATGGGGGCCATAGACGATTTTGTGGAGAGGGTGAAAGGCAGCAGTGAAGGAACTCGGACGACAACAACACATCGACCTCTCCAGGTCTGTGTGTGGATCCTGCAGATTTATTTGTTTTTGGTGGCTTTTTTTGCAGTGGGTGGGTGATCGGGAGAAGGACAGAAGGACACACGAGAGATATGGAGGTGCCTGTTTGCCTGTACTCTAAGCTGAGAGATCAGCAATAATGTTGGCCATGCTTTTGATTCCCCGACATCTGTATTATCAGCTATGCATGCCAGTGGGATCCTGAGGACAAAACATGACCTTTGATTGGTGCTTGAAGTCCTTACACAACATGTTGAGTGAGGTCAAACATAGCAGAGAACCAAGAGAAGGATAAGGGGGATTATTTTCTTTCCCTGAGCAGATTTCTTTTGAATGTGGGAGATGTGAGAGGTGCCCAGGAGGGCAGATAAGATTCTCATTGAGCCAAATGGGCTCTGGCACACAGCTCAGCTATGTTTCTTGGCCTGGAAGTTAATTTGGGTCACACCATCCCAGATCTGAGGTCTGTGGCCGAGTGTGCCCAGGCTTTATCATGCAAGACCTTCTAGTAAACAACATTCTAGCAGGAAAGGTGTAGTGGGTAGGCAAAGACAGACAAACCTCATCTGGGAGACCTGTGGGATGGAGGGAATGTGGGATAAGGCAGAGAGGTACGTGGGAAGCTGATTTGGATCACTAGATGGTGCTGTTGACCTGGAAATGAAAACTGACAGCACTGACACGAGGGAACCTGTCTCGTGAACTTTGTGCAGGCACCTGGCACCACTGGAGCAGCGCATGTTGGGTGTAGTCTCCCTCGCCAGCTTTACAGACACAGGGCTTATGGAGCTCTTCACTGCCATCCCCCTTCCTGAGACATCTCAGCCCCACAAACTTCGAACTTTTACTGCTCCTTGAACCACGAGGTGGCCTCACCTTTGAGACCAGCAGAGCACAGAAAGTTTAAAAGTATCTTGGCTTTTCTCCTGGTTCTGACCAAGACAGGGTTAATTTTTGTTAATTTTTTGTTAATTTTTTTGTAGCTGGGAGGGGCATGTCCAGGACCCTGAGGTTATTCTATACCACCTCATGTCATTGCCAGGGGCAGGGGAAGGAGTTTCTTCTGAGAAGAAGCAGTTCCCTCCAGTCAAAATATGTGATGGGAGGAGTGGTTGGGTATTGGCCATTTTTGGGGGCTGGGGGGCCCAGTTGTGTGAATAATTTCTTTTTCTTGTACCTTCTGTCATTAGCATTTTTCCTGTTACTGTTCATTTTCTTATCTCATTGCTGTTGCCAGTAAATTGTTCTTATCTCAGGGTGATCTTTGTTTTTTGTGCCTCCATTTGAAGGGGGCAGGGGGAGCTGCACATGGGTTTAGTGGGAGCGCTAAATTGGAGAAAACCACTCCTAAACCATGACAACCTTAACTTATGGCCAGTGTTGGGCACAAAGGGTTGAGATAATTCAGAGCAGGAAGAGGGATCAGGATTGCTTTTTTGCTATAATGTGTGGTATCAGTTTATGGCATGGTAACAGCAAGGGCAATGAGTATCATTTGTGATGTGTATTCAGTGTTGCTCTCCTACCCTTACCTTGGGTACTACCTTTGGGAGTCCATTGATAATTGTCTGTGGGAAGAACAGGGGAGGATGACTTTTCCCAGCTTTTCACCTTTTCCTCCTTCAGGCCTCATAAAACAGCTTTTGAGAATTTTGAATTCCTTTTGGATGTTAAGGAAAGCATGTTATTGCTGCCAAGTCTGCCATATCTCCTTATTGGGGTCCATACCATGTTTAGAGTTACAAAAGAAATTTCTTGCAAGGTCATTCAGAGATCTGCCCCAAGGGTGGATAGTCATGAGTGGCATGGAATGTGGGAATACATGGGCCAATATTTGGAGGACTTCTCTTCTCCAGTGGTTTGGAAGTTTTGCCCTGAACAACTACAAGATCCTGTTACAGTGATAAAATACGTGAAGGAAAAATGTTGTGGGAATTTCAGAGAGATGCAAAGTTATGCAGCATGCCAGACCCTGGCTACTGTTTGTAGAACACTGATGGTCACCAGACAGCACACTCAGGGGGTGGGGAAGGAAAGCAACAGCCACTGTGGCCACTCAAACTGCAGCTGAACCTGATGAATGACCCATGCCAGTAGCAGTTGCCCCAAGACCAAAACAGTTCACTTAGTGAGGGATGAAGGAGAAGTAGGGCTCTCAGAACAGGAGGAAGAGGCAGGGAAAGAGACAATCACCGAGTTCCCATCCCCGAGTGAGCTGCAAGATATGTGAAAATATTTCAGCCACCAGTCAGGAGAGCCCTCGGTGACCTGGCTGCTCCAGGGCTGGGATATCATGGCCCAGGACATGAAACTAGATGGGAGTGAAGCCAAGCAACTGGGATCTCTGTCCTGGGATGAGGGCACTAACAAGGGGATTGGGAAGAAGACAGAAACTTTTGGCCTCTGGAGGTGACTCCTGCCAAGTGTGAGGGAAAGGTGCTCTCTCAAGGGTGATCTAATAGTGTGCCAGGTGGAACACCATGAAGAGAATCAGCTGTGCTGGAGACAATCCATGGGGATTCAAATAATGAGAAGGCCCTGTAGATCCAGATGACATTCAGTTCACGCAATCCATGTGGCAGAAGCTCCTATGGAGCTGGTCCTCATACACCAACTCAATGGCAGTGATTGTCATGGAAAGGAGAATAAAGTGTGGATAATTTGGTTACTGAACTCTGGCTATATGAAGAAAGTATCTCTTCCCCCTACAGGCCTGCACCTCACCCCAGGAAAGACTGTTCAAAGACTTCCAACAACTAAAAGAGGACACCAGCAATTTAAAGAAGTATCCCATGTCCCACCAGTACCAACCAGAGTCTCTGCTATTGGGAGCAAGCATCCCTCTGCTTGAGAGAGAGGGGACAAATCACAAGGTAATTTGTGGTTTTATCTGCATGACCACGGAGAGGATATGAGGAAGTGCAATGGAAAACCGACCTCTGCTCCAGCAGCTCAGGTATGTGAGTTGAGAGGAAAAATAACATTTATCTTCAAGGATAAATGCTACCCCAGTTTCCAGTGGGCAAGTCCTCAGACAGAACAGGAAGGCTGATGTTACTTCTGATCCTCTTGAAGGGATTTCCTGTTCACCCAAAGGGTGGTCAGGCACTGGACAGGCTCCCCAGGGCAGTGGTCACAGCCTCAAGCCTGACAGAGTTCAGGAGGTGTTTGGACAAAGCTCTCAGTCACATGGTAGGATTCTTGGATTGTCCTGTGCAGGGCCAGGAGATGGACTGGATGATCCTTGCATGTCCCTTCCAACTCAGGGTATTCTGTGATTCTGTGAACTTTACATTTACAAAAAGTGAGCAACGAGTACTATGACCAGAACTAGAGGAGCCTGGCCTCCAGTCAGGTGGAGGAAAGGGACAATAGGATCTACTGGACTGTGTGGATCCAACGGCACGTCCAAATCACAAGAGTACAAAGTTTTAGTTGACACCGGCGAACAGTGTACCCTGATGGCACCAAGATATGTATGGGCAGAAACCATCTCTATTTCTGGGGTGACAGGGGCATCCCAACAGCTTACTGGTAGTTGAAGTGAGCCTGACTGACAAGGAATGGCATAGAAACCCTATCGTGACTGGTCCAGAGCCTTGTGTATCCTTGGCATGGATTATCTCAGGAGTGGGTATTTCAAAAGGATTTTGTTGGGCTTTTGGCATAGCTACTGTGGAGGCAGAGGAAATTAGACAGTTGAACACCTTGCCTGGTCTCTCAGAGGACCCCTCTGCTGTGGGACTGCTGAAGGTTGAAGAAAAATTGGTACTGATGGCCACAGTGACAGTACACTGTCAGCAATACCGCACCAACCGAGACTCTGTGACTTCTACACATGAGATGATCCATGAGCTGGAGACCCAGGGGGTGGTCAGCAAGACTCACCCTTCAGTAGCCCTATATGGCCAGTGCACAAGTCCAGGGGAGAGTGGAGGCTGACGGGCGATTACCGTGGCCTCAGTGAAGTCACATCACCCCTGAGTGCTGCTGTGCCGGACATGCTGGAGCTTCAGTACGAGCTGGAGTCCAAGGCAGCCAAGTGATGCCACCATTAACATTGCCAATGTGTTCTTCTCCATCCCCCTGGCTGCAGAGTGCAGGCCACAATTTGCTTTCACCTGGAGGGGTGTGCAGTACACCTGTAATCGACTGCCCTAGGAGTGGAAACACAGTCCCACCATCTGCCACGGACTGATCCAGGCAGCACTGGAGAAGGGTGAGGCTCCAAAACATCTACAGTACATCAATGACATCATTGTGTGGGGGAACACAGAGGAAGATGTTTTTGAGAAAGGGGAGAGTATAGTCCAGATCCTCCTGAAAGGTGGTTTTGCCATAAAACAATGTAAAGTTAAAGGAACTGCCTGGGAAATTTAGTTTTTAGGAGTAAAATAGCAAGATGGACATCATCAGAAACCAATGGATATAGTCAACAAAATAGCAGCTCTGGCCCCACAAACCAGAAAAAAAGGAAACACAGGCTTTCCTGGGCTCTGTGGGTTTTTGGAGGATGTATATTCCAGAGTACACTTAGATTGTCAGCCCTCTCTATCATGTGAGCTTGAAGAAGAGTAATTTTAAGTGGGGTCATCAACACCTGGACCAGAGAGCATGGGATGGAGTGCATGGATCATATTCTCTGTCATGCACCAGCCTCTGGGAAAGTTGAACACTACAATGGACTATTAAAAACCACATTGAAGAAAATGGGTGGTGGGACCTTCAAACATTGGGATCTACATTTAACAAAGGTCACTGGGTCAGTTCACACCCGAGGCTCTACCAATTGAGCTGACCCTGCCAATCAAAACCTCCAGGTGCTGTAGAAGGGGGTAAAGTCCCTGTGCTGCATATAAGGACTGTGTTAGGGATCACAGTTCGGATTAGTCCTGCCTCAAGCAAAGGCAAACCTGTCCACGGGATAGTTTTTGCTCAAGGACCTGGGTGTACTTGGTGGGTAATGCAGAGGGATGGGCAAACACAATGTGTACCTCAAGGGGATTTGATTTTTAGGCGAGGACAATCTGTAATGTTGAATTGCATAATAGTGATTGCCGAACGATGCTGCCACTGTGTGCCACAACAACCATGGACAACGAGTGTGAACTGCTCTAACTCCAGCTCCTGATGCAGCTTGTAACCAGCTGACAGCACCTTGACCCTCCTGCCCTGGAAGACATCTAGGACAGACAGAACCCTCAGTCATGGACTAAATTAACTCAACAAACACCTTGGAGGGACAGACATTGACTATGGAAATGATACTCATGCTTGTATATATGTATATAGCTGGAAAGTGTAGGATCTGGGCATGCTATAGATGGTATTGGGTAAGGCTCGGGTGGATCATGCCCTGGTTCCAGCCAGGACAGGGTTAATTTTCACAGTAGCCAGGAAGGGGCATGGCCAGCACACCACCTCATCTCATAGCCAGGGGTGAGGGGAAGGGAGTTTCTTCCAGGATAGGGGAAAATTTGAGGAAATGTGGCAGAATGACCCATTGGGAATTGTCTGTGATGGAGGGGTGGGGGGTGTCAGAGTGGTGATGTGTGTGAATCCTTTGTTTTCTTGTACCCTCTGTCATTAGAATTGTTACTGTTACTGTTCAGTTTCTTATTTCAGTGCTCCTTCCAGTGGTTTCTTCTTATCTCAACCTGAGATCTTTGCCTTTTGTGCCTCCAGTTCTCCTCTACAGCAGGCACGTGGTTTCAGTGGGAGCACTAACACATTCCTAAAACGCAACAGATTTTAAGGCAAATTTTTCCAGGGGAAAAAAACCCAGAAAACAGTGCAGGTGGAGAATGAATCTGTGTGTAAGACGGTGGTTGCGGATCCCAGTGAGGAAATGACACTTGGAAGTGCAGATGGGTTTGCATGGCAAAGTTTTGGTAAGGGTGGCACTACAGGGAAAGCAACTGCTGGAAGCTTCCCCTGGCAGAGCCAATGCTGCCAGCTCTGGGACTGACTCACACTGGCCAAGGCTGAGCCCATCAGCCCACCC
Source organism: Scytalopus superciliaris (assembly GCA_013400415.1). Taxonomy (NCBI): domain Eukaryota; kingdom Metazoa; phylum Chordata; class Aves; order Passeriformes; family Rhinocryptidae; genus Scytalopus; species Scytalopus superciliaris. The sequence goes on along the minus strand of VXBX01009335.1, from coordinate 106,300 downwards.
AGTTCTACAGTGGTAGAACCTTGGGAATAAGTACTTAAGAAGGGAAAAACCCAACCTGGACAACAGCAAGTTCAGCCAGGGAGAGGAGCGAGCCTGTGTGAGAGCAACATCCCTGCAGAGCCCCAGGTCGGTGGGCAAGGAGGGGCAGGGGTTCCACTGGCACAGGGCAGAGGTTCCCCTGCAGCCCGTGGTGCAGACCCTGGGGAGGCGACTGTGCCCCTGCAGCCCTTGGGGGCCCACGGGGGTGCAGAGATCCCCCTGCAGCCCGGGGAGGAGCCCACACTGGAGCAGGACCTGTGCTGGACCTGGCTCCTGGCAGGACCTGTTGTGAGAGGAACCCAGGCTAGAGCAGATTTGCTGGCAGGACTTGTGATCCTGTGAGGGGACCCACACTGGAGCATCCTGTTCCTGAAGGACTGCACCCCATGGAAGAGACCCCCGTGGAAGCAGCTCATGAAGAGCTGCAACCCATGGGAAGGACTGCCACTGGAGGAGTCCATGGAGGACTGTCTGCCATAGGAGGGACCCCCACACTGGAGCAGGGAGGAGTGTAAGAAGTCCTGTCCCTGGGGGGAAGGAGCGGCAGAGCCAAGGTGTGATGAACCCAGCACAGCCCCAGTTCCCCATCCCCCTGTGCCGTAGGGGCAGAGGAGAGAAACTGGGAGTTAAACTGAGCCCAGGAAGAAGGCAGGGGTAGGGGGGGAGGCGTTTTAAGATTTGGTTTTATTGCTCATTACCCTACCCTGATCTGATTGGTAATAAATTGACTTAATTTTCCCCAAGTCAGGTGTGTTTTCCTTGTGAGAGTAACTGGTGAGTGATCTCTCCCTGCCCTTATCTCGACCCATGAGTCTTTCGGGGTATTTTCTCTCTCCTGAGCAGCTGAGGAGGGCAGTGACAGAGCAGTTTTGGTGGGCACCTGCTGCCCACACAGCATCAATCCACCACATTTCAGCAAAGCAGTGTATGAGTACAATATACAGAAGTTGGTAGAAATCAGTTTTTCTGCTATTTATATCCTGTTTAAGGACCACAGACACTCATTGGGTAAGGACTGTCCTGAATATTGGGAAGGACTGGTGAAAATGTTCAGGATACTATTTTCCCTTGAGTTCCATCTGGTACACAGTTTCCCCCTCTTTTCCTTAAAGCTATGGTTTGAACACATGTCCAGCATTAAGGCAAGCAAGCAGAGACAGCTCATGTCTGCATCATATAACTCCATGGGAGAAGCATTTTTCTTACATCTTGTCTTCTTTACTTCCTCTCTTCCCAAAGCATGGCCATGGTAATCCAGATATTCGAACATTTATCTCCTGTGACACTCAGAGGACTCTCATATGGATCCTGGTCCATATGACCTGTTGATGTGATCCAAGTCTTTATAAAAATCCAAATTTTACTGTTTACTGTTGCAAACACTTGGCTGATGAGGCTAGTACCATTCATCTGGGCACGAGCAGAGCCATCTCTGGACTCAACTGCATGGGAAAGCACCGCATGTGCACAATTCTGATGTCTTTCTGTTAAGGGACCTATATTCATGTGCATGTCATATTCATTTTAAATTAGAACTAATTATCCCATACTCAAAGCTTGCTCATTCATACCGAATGTTTAGACCTTGTGTCTATTGGTATGACTTTTTGGAGCAATTAAGGAAAAAAGAGAAAGAGAAAGAGAAAAAAGAGAAAGAGAAAAAAGAGAAAGAGAAAAAAGAGAAAGAGAAAAAAGAGAAAGAGAAAAAAGAGAAAGAGAAAAAAGAGAAAGAGAAAAAAGAGAAAGAGAAAAAAGAGAAAGAGAAAAAAGAGAAAGAGAAAAAAGAGAAAGAGAAAAAAGAGAAAGAGAAAAAAGAGAAAGAAAAAAGAGAAAGAAAAAAGAGAAAGAAAAAAGAGAAAGAAAAAAGAGAAAGAAAAAAGAGAAAGAAAAAAGAGAAAGAAAAAAGAGAAAGAAAAAAGAGAAAGAAAAAAGAGAAAGAAAAAAGAGAAAGAAAAAAGAGAAAGAAAAAAGAGAAAGAAAAAAGAGAAAGAAAAAAGAGAAAGAAAAAAGAGAAAGAAAAAAGAGAAAGAAAAAAGAGAAAGAAAAAAGAGAAAGAAAAAAGAGAAAGAAAAAAGAGAAAGAAAAAAGAGAAAGAAAAAAGAGAAAGAAAAAAGAGAAAGAAAAAAGAGAAAGAAAAAAGAGAAAGAAAAAAGAGAAAGAAAAAAGAGAAAGAAAAAAGAGAAAGAAAAAAGAGAAAGAAAAAAGAGAAAGAAAAAAGAGAAAGAAAAAAGAGAAAGAAAAAAGAGAAAGAAAAAAGAGAAAGAAAAAAGAGAAAGAAAAAAGAGAAAGAAAAAAGAGAAAGAAAAAAGAGAAAGAAAAAAGAGAAAGAAAAAAGAGAAAGAAAAAAGAGAAAGAAAAAAGAGAAAGAAAAAGAAAAAAGAAAAAGAAAAAGGAGAGAAACATTTCAGGCTATCTCAGGTTTTACTGCTGTGACAGTAACATCTGGTGTAATCTATTTGTGTAACTTCTTATCATCACTGTGATTCCTAAGTGCCTTCTCTGTGGTCATCCTGGCTCATCTGTCATTCCTCCCTTTTAGGACTGGATGTCTGAAATTGGGTCCTAAGAGGAGAAGGGTCCCTTGGAAACTATTATGCAAGAACATAGAAGGGATGGAGCAGCACCAGCATGTATTTCCATAAGTACAGGGGCTGGTCATCAATCTCCCTGGGCTCTCCTTACAGGATGTGGCTTTCTCTGGTGCTGAAGGACCTTCTGATGCAGCCCTTCATGTTGCCCTGCATAAATAAAGCACTACAGGCAAAGCTGGGGATGACACAGTGTCCTGGTTTAAAGATAAACTGGCAGGAGAAACAAATCTAATTCACAAACAGATTATAAATCAGAACTATAATTTAATAAAAAAAAAAGAAAAATATCACAATCAGTACAAGGGTACAGAGGGAGAAGTCCCTTTAACCCACAAAAAAAAGGGTGTGTGTCCCAGCAGCCTGGGGCACAAACAAAATAGTAATTGTCAACCCCTGT
>VXBX01009335.1:76902-99123 GCA_013400415.1 Scytalopus superciliaris | reverse complement strand
CCGCGCGCGCGCCCCGCGTGGCGCGGCCCGCGCCGCTTTGTTCCCGCGCCGTTCCCGCTTTGTCCCTGCTTTGTTCCCGCTTCATTCGCGCTTTGTTCCCGCTTCATTCCCGCGTCGCTCCCGCTTCATTCCCGCGCCGCTCCCGGCGCCGCCCGCCCGTTCCTAAGGACGCGGCGCCCCGCGGAGCACATGGCAGCGCGGCGGGACGCGGAGCACGTGTATGGCGGCCGGGCCCTGCGCGCCTCCCCGCACCGGGCCCTGGCGGAGGCCGCATCGGGGGGGCCCGTGCGCCGGGGGGGCCGAAACAGGCTGCGAGCAGACCGCGGGCTCGCCGGGGTTTCCCCACCCCACGTGTTCTCCCGAATGCGAGCCCGCAGTGCCGCTGCTTCCCCGCGCAAGCACAAGGCCTGGAAGAGGCAAGTTGAAAATAAGCAATTAGCAAATACGTTCATTTAAAGTAAAATAGTAGGTTTATATTTGAATTGTCTTTTCACAGGCTGTGAGCTTAAAGCAGATAAAGAGTATCAGTTCAAAGTAGATGACGAAGAAAATGAGCATCAGTTGTCTCTGAGAACGGCAAGTATTGTTTGGTCTTCGCGTTTTTTGTGTAGTGATGTACCATGATGTGAGAAGTTTTTTCAAGTGTCATGTATTTTACCGAACTGGATTTTTTTAGTGGTAGCTGCTTTTATGTTAAAAGGAATTTCTCTTATTGTGAGTGGATCGTATCATGTCAGTTCGAGTATTTGCTGTGTTGCAAAAAGTTTATCCATTACAGGAAGCAATGCAAGGCTGGGAAAGGTTGAAAATCATTTCACCCAGAAACTGATAAGTAAATCTAAATGAGAGGGAGGAAGGTTTATGTTTTGATTTGCTGTCCTTGGCTTATCCCCTCTAAGGAAAACCCATCTTCCATTTAGGTAATTCGTCTCACAGAGTCCTCACTGATCCTGGAAATCAGGATCTGTACAGAGAGTTTTTGAAAGTGTCCTTAGATGTTTTTGGTGCCACACAAGCAAGGCATGGTTTTTTAAGGCCTTTGCTCTGTAATGACCATGTTGCTTTTGCGTAGGAGAACAATCAATATGCCCCACCTTCATGGCCAAGGAATTAAAGAGCTGTAGCATCTCAGTTGCTTATTGTTGTGTTTATTTAAATACAAAACTGTTTTGATTATACCTGGAAAAAAGAGAGTCTTATATAATTGTAGACTAATTCCTATAGCAGAATTACTTCCTACAGCTGACTTGCATAATAATCCTCTCCAAATATAGTGTCCCTTAAAGCACTTCTGGTTATGTGAGTCGTGTCTTCAGTCCTTGTATATTATGAAAATTATAACTTGGACTTGACAATGAGTAATTTGTTCATAGTACAGTTTCTTTCGATGGAGGAATATAACAGTAAAGTATGTATAGGACAAGTCTGTACACAAAGTTCGTGTATCTGAATGTTTGTCATGCAGATGGAATTAGTCACTGAATGATACTTGAGCTGTATGGTTTTACACAAAGCTTTTTTTTTTTAATTACCTGTAGTGTCTCTTCTGATGTTAAACACTGTGCAGGAAATGAAGCAGGTTGGATCCATGGCTCTGCTTTGTTGCTAGGGATGTGGGGGACAAAAAATAGTCTTAAGTCAGTAACCTGTCTTCTGAAAGATAAGAGATGATACACAGCTGAAATGGGTGGTAAAGTAACCAGTGGAAATACGTAAGAGACTTGGAAGGTCTTGAACATGGCTACAAACAAAATTCCTTGGTGAGCAGAGGAAGGACATTATGAAAGATACATTGTGAAGGTAACAAATACCTGGTGACTGACCTGTGCACCTGGTAGGTGCCTGGTCATGTAAAGGCTGGCTGACACTGCTCTTTAAGATACAAATGTGGCAGTGGACTTGGGTGAGGTACAGAAGGATGGGGAGAAAAGGGCTAAAAGAGTATTAATGCATGTAGAGGTAGAAAGTGGCGTGAGAGTTTCTGTAGATGTCCAGCTGATGATAGCTGAGAACAGAGTGATGGTCACTGCTTCATTACCTATTTAGTGGGTGCATTTTTCACTGTAGAAGCTAAAGCATGTGAATGGATGCTTGCCAAACACACAGGAAATATATGAATAGTATGCTATAGTATTATTTGAACTGGTTCAAATGACAGAGTAAGTGGGGGGTGCAAGGCATGCTCTAAATTAGCTTTTGTCTCACAAGTTGAACAATTCAGTGTTGCCAACCTGTTTGAGAGGTGACATCAGAGCAGCAATTTCACCTCATTAAATTATCAGTAACAAAATTTGTCAGAAATAACAAATCCAATACTCTTATTTCCCCTCCTTCAGTGTGATACATCTAGTCTGGACTATTGTAGCCTCCTTAAAGTTCAGCTCTTACAAAATTAAAACTTGAGAATTGTGTGCCTCTGCCTGAAGCATTTATATCCACATCTTCTGCAGAGGGTAAAAGGCTTTCTTGGTATGGGCATTGAGAAGGAAGCACAGAGTGCTGGTCTTGGGAATAATTGTAGTACTTCAAGGGATTCTTAGTTTTCACGTCTTCTGTATGTAGTCCTGACTCAGAGGCCAGAAGTTCAGTGAACTGGAATTTCAGGCCTGACTGATGTCTTCGCTCATTTGCCTCCCTGTAGCTATGAATTCTGAAACTTCAGACAGTGTAAGACTATAAGGAATCCAGGCACTTGAGTTTTGAAATGTAGCTCTCAGTCCATGGTGAAATAAAACAGAAGGCATGTGCATAAAAAACAGTGCTGAACTGAGCTGTTGTTAGACTTGACTCAGTAAATGTTGAGTAAGCAAAAAGTGCAGTGTGATAATGGGAAGCCATAAATCGTGATAGAAGGGGAAGAGTATAGGCCGTGATTCTGTGAAAGAGGTATTTTTTGCCTTTCCTCTTTGCATGTGTTTGTACTTCTTTTCTTGGAGCAGCTTCAGGGCTGACTGAATTTGTCACTGACCCATTTCAATGCAGTGACCCAGTAGCAAAAGGCCTGATTTCACTGTCATCAAAACACATGCCTGGAGTTGTACCTTGGAAGTGCCAGTGTTTTGGGGAAAAGAGGGTTAGTGGCTTGGGATGGAGATGGAATAGTTAGTATTCAGAAATGAAAACTTCAATATTAGTTGACGTAGAAGAGTGAATGGAGTTTAAAAGACTTAACAAATATTTTGGAAAATGCTCAGACTGTGCCCTGTTCTTGACTTCACAGGTTACTTTAGGGGCTGGAGCCAAAGATGAATTGCATGTTGTAGAAGCAGAAGCACTGGACTATGAAGGCAACCCTACTAAAGTAGTACTGGCATCCCTGAAAATGTCAGTGCAGCCTACAGTAAGTGCAGGAACTTGGGAAAATCTATTGTGAATTTGGTCTGAGGTGGGAAAAACTAGTTTGAAATGGCTTGGGTCAGCTGTATTTTTGTGAAACTGAACAATGGTAAGTGTGCTAAGAAAAGTGTCAGTTTTGATGTGTAGTAAATACGAACATACTTTTTGTGCCTAATAGGGTTACTTTAGTCATCTAGGGATAATACATCTGCTCAGATTGTGCAGTTTTAAAATAGTGGTAGTTAATGATGCAAGTTATCTCGATGTATGCATATGCAGGCAGATGCATCTGTAGCCTGTGTTGCTTTCTTTGAGCCTGGGATGAGAATAATAATCTAGGTTTTTTGCATGATGTACAAGTAGAACTGCATTATGCTGGGGGCAGGTGGGATTATATAATGTTCAAATCTGCATTGCTGCCAAGGGAAGTGAAAGCAACTGTGCTTTGGTCTGGCTTTGGTGTGCTTTAACTACTATAAACTGTGAGTCTAGTAAAGCCTTTTGGTGGCTTATTGACTAACTGTGCTAGCCATGGAGTCTACAGCCTGTTAGTTTTTTTTTTTTTTTTCATTTGAATAGTCTGTGTGTTGAGTACACTTTGCCCAGAATATTTGACTGAACAGCAATGCTTTTCCCCCCAGGTTTCATTAGGGGGCTTTGAGATCACACCACCCGTGGTGCTGAGGTTGAAATGTGGTTCAGGGCCTGTCTACGTCAGCGGTCAGCACCTCGTAGGTACGTATGGCTGGTTACTCACTGTGACTTGGCACCAGCAAAACTTACAGGGGTTGTGTGTAGGCTGATGTCTCTAGCAGTGCTTCTCTGATACTGACCCCCTGAATCTTTGTCACAGTCCTTGGAGGCACGAGGTGTCTGTAGGACAAAGCAGTTCAGAGAAGTGCTTGCTTGCCTTTTCTTGCCACATGCTCTGTATTCGTAAGGGGCATTTGTCAGTCTTGCAGTGGGAGTTACAAGTTCTGCCTTTGAAAGTGGGTGTTGGTGTCCCACAGTAGGCTTTCTTCTCAGCTGTGTGAGAAGACTGCCCATGAAATAGTTCTGAGTTTAAACTAAATTAAGCCAGGAGTAGCCTTCTCCTGTGTAGAACTCTTTGAAACTGGTCTTTACATGTTTTTAAATGTGTCTCAGGAATGGAGAAAATGTTAATCTTAATTTTTTATACTCTCTTACCTGTGAGTGTCAAAACCAGTGTGTATGAATGGTTCATGTGGTTTGGGTTTCAGTGTAGTATCTCCATGCAGTCAGCTGGAGAAGTTTGTGATCTGTGGTTTGGCTACTATTTGGAAGCTTCCTCCTATCAATTCACCTCAGTAGGACCAAGCCTGTTCAGTTGTGGGTGTGATGCTCTTGTATTTGTTTCTTACTGTAAGTCTTACTTTACCCATTGCTAAGTGAGGTGAGGTTTTCACATGTTACCTTCACTTATGCAGCATTAGAAGAAGAACCAGAATCAGATGAGGAGGAAGATGATACAAAAATTGTGAATGCTTCAGCAAAGAGACCAGCAAGTGGAGGAGGAGCTAAAACACCACAGGTATATGGACTTGCAGTCACCTTGTTGGAAGAATTTTCTTTTGGTTTTGTATTAATGCTGCCTCTAGGAGTAAGCAGTTAGATGGTTTGCTATGATTCACTTAGTCTGTGGGAACGGATTATATTGTACTTGGGTCTTGACAAGTACTAAGTTGAGGAGGGTAATTAAGTTCCAAATTTGTTCCTAAAGCTTTGCTGGAGGGGCAAAATGTAACAGCTGCTTTTGTGGAAACTTTGCCCACTGCAGTAAAAACTCTGAAATTCTCTCTGTGAACTGAGTCTGTGCAAGGTCTGGTGTAAACATCAGCAAGAGCTGAAATGCTGATTGAAGCTCTGTCCTGTAGAGGAAGGGTTCATATGCTCAGAGCATGCTGTAAATCTGTCAGTAGCTTTGGAATTGGCAGCTGTAACTTTCCTGGGTTTTAGCTAAATTGGTGGAAGATAATACTGTAATTAGGCCACAAATTGTTTTGAATGACAGTTGCTCTTTATTGTCACAAAATGGTATCAACACTTAACACACTTACTTTGTTTTCAAAGAAAAAACCAAAATTATCAGATGATGATGATGAAGATGATGATGATGATGATGATGATGAGTATGTATTCTTTTGTTAATGTATTTTGAAATACAGGGTTAACTTCATAATATGGATTGTGTGGCATAACTGGATGTTAAAGGAAGCAAGCTACTTTTTTATCTTGGCTAGGGGGAAAAAGCAGAATTACTTATCTCTACACTGCAATCTAAATTAGTGTTATTCAAATACGTCAAACTGCATTAGAAAACTTTGCTTCCTGTTATTTGTTAACTTCTAATAAAGTTAGAATTTCTTTTTTAGTAGTAGTGGAAGTCCCTAAGATAGTTGCCTTCAGTATTAAAGTATAAGGGAATGCTTTTAACTGCTTTGAAGGTTATGCTTGCTCTAACACCTTGCCATGTGTGAAAACAGGGTATAAGGAACACCTGGGAAGATTGCTTCCTTCATGAGTAAAACATTTTAGTGGGAGGGAGTGGGAAAATTATTTCCTAATGTGAGTCTTGAGTTTTGGTGAGTTGACCTCTCTTCTAATTGTAGTGATGAGGATGACTTAGAGGATGATGAGGAAGAAATTAAAGCACCAATGAAGAAAGTAAGTGGCATATACATAGACCCATACCTTGTGATATGACAGTAATTGGGCAGGTGGTCCCTGAAATCAGAGAGTTTAGGCTCAGCTGTCTGGAATGTGTGAATGGGGGATGCATTTGATACAGATCAGTCTGTATAAAGAAATTGCAATAGGACGTAACGCCTAAGTATGAATGTGCATCCCATCCCTGTCCATCCATGTTCTATTTCCTTGGCTGCAGAGGGTGACTTGGTTGTTAACAGTACATGGATGCAGGTCAGGTCAGGCCGGTATGGGGCCTGTATGGCTGTTGAGCAGCAAATCCTGGTCAAAGTGGGTTGTGCTTTGCCCTTTTTAGTCCTTACAGGCTATGGAAAGGACTTTTTAGCAACTTCAAATACAGAAGGATGTAAATGTGCTAGGGCAGTTCTGTCAGCTGTTGAGGGCCATCTGGTGGTGGAACAAACACACAGCAGGGCAGCTGCAGAGGGACAAGGGAGGTATTTTTTTCCCTCAATTTGTGTACTTAGGCTTGAATTTTTATGTTCCTATCTCTTATTTATAAATGAATATTTAGTATTTTGCTTCACTGTGTGCTGCTCTGTCCTAATGAATTTCCATAGGTGATAGTGCACCGTGGTTTAGGGCCTGGTAAAGACAATCTGAACTGCAGATTCCTGCTGTCTAATCCAGTCTAGTGTGGCTGAACAAAATGGTCCCTTGATTTATATAGGAATGTAAGATTCCAATTCCTAAATGTGCATGTCTCGGATGATATTTCTGTATGAAATGCCAAAGAAGTAATAGTTAATGCAATATCTGCCCCCGAAAGAGTACATGGTAATATGTAAGGAAAGTTGTAATATATAAGGAAAAAAAAGTGAGGGTCTCCCATAATTGCGTAGTATCATAACAGAACTTGATCTTGGGTATGTTACGTATTGTCCTGCACTGGCAGGTTTTCATTTGTGTTCCTGTAACATGCTTTTTGCTTAAATAATGGATGTTGACTGTGTTTCCTGGACAGTGAGAATAGTTTTTTGAGGTTAAGTAGTATGTACGTTTGTCACTAAATCTTGAGTATTATTTTAATGATCTTAATGTTCACTTGCAGTTCATTTGGCAAATGCATGTGTGCTTTCTTTGCAGCCGGTCCGTGAGGTTTCAGGAAAAAATATGCAGAAAGCAAAGCAAAATGGAAAAGACTCTAAGCCATCCACACCAGCATCTAAATCAAAAGTGAGTTGAAACAGATGAGTAAAACAAAGGTTTACTCTAATGTGGAAGCTAGTTTTCTTGCCTAATGGTAACTTCAAGTAACATACTAAGCTGTAAATTAAGGTTTTTGAGGATAGTGTTCACTGTTTCATGTTCTCCTGTGAAACTTCACTGATCAACACATAGCTACAAACATCCAGGTTTGAAATCAGAGGTGCTGTTCTTGGGGATATTGGTGATCCCTCAGTCTGAAACACAAAATCTGTTTTGGTTTTTTTGTGTAGCACCTTGTGCAAGAGGGTGACTGCCAAGTGTGTTGCCACTGGAGTACAGCCTGAGCCTTCTGCTCATCAGTGGCTCTCACTGAACTGAACTGCTGATCCATTTCAGAACTGACAGTTTTCTTGTTCGGTGCTTTGAAATTGTCCTGCTTCCTTATGCAGCTTTGCCTTGTTCTTGTTGTGTGTACTCAAACATGATGCCAGGAAGGTTCGTACAGAAATTAGCATGGGCTGGATGGTCAGATAGCATCTGAAAAGCAGTGCAGGTGTGCTTTTTAAAGCATGACCTGGCTGCAGATGAGTAATCTCTGAATCACTGAATGTTTTGGCTATTTTTGGCTTCATTTCTGTTGGGAGGAAGCTGTGGAGGCACCTGCCCAGAAAGCATAAGATGCTCACTGTAATAACTCTGAACTTAAGTCCTGTACTTTTTCTTGTCTCTGAGAAATGTGTTGGAAGCATGAGTTGAACTTTGTGACTTTTTGAAAACTATATGGACTATCTCATTTGTTAGCTGGTTCTTCCATTCCATATGAAATCTACAGTATGTTCTAACATGCTTGTCTTATAAATCTTGGTCTTACAGACTAAGTAGCTTTATGTGCAAGTTGCTAATGAAATGAATAATTTTCAGACTCCAGATTCCAAGAAGGATAAAACTCTAACTCCAAAAACACCAAAAGTCCCTCTGTCGTTAGAGGAGATTAAAGCAAAAATGCAAGCATCTGTAGATAAGGTGAGTTTTTGGAAACTTGATGTTTCTCTTCCACTTCCAGAGATTACTAGAATTTGATGTTTTTAAAAAATGGCTGTGTTATCAGTGTGTTGATGTTGATGCTCAGAGAAATGAAAACACATTTGGGACAAAAAGAAGCCTGTGTACTCAGGAGAAACAAAACCACTTTGTTTCTGTATTCCTCTGGTAGTGCTGATTAGCAGTTTGGTATTTCTTAGTGAACTGTCTGAGTTAAAATTTGAAAAAACAAACAACAAACCTTTGGTATTTGTTCTAAAAATGTCTTAACTAGTGTATGCATTTTAGGTTACTAGAGTAAAAGCAGAGTGAGTTCTTCACATGCTTGGAATAGCTTGGTCTGGAAGCAGGGTCCACCTTAGCTATCCAGATGCCTGTAAGCCTCAGTAACTTCCAGAAGAGGGAGATAGGTGCTTGTTACATAAATTCATGAGTCACTGAAGACCTGAAAGCTTTTTTCTGAGGGGGTATGAGGTTTATTGAGTCTTTCCTCACTGGGTGTTACACCTTTTGAAGGGGGCAGGGCAGTCACATGGCTTCTGGTTGTTACCAGCTTTGATTGGGACTTCATGGTTACACACATGAGTATTTTTCCTAGCTACTGTTTATGTTTAAGAATGAAAATTGACTTGCAGGCTGATTGGTTGAAAGTGTAGCAGGTAATGACAATTCTTTTCACCCTTAGCCAGGTTTGAAAATGCATGTCTGGTTTTACTTGGCTGGCACAGAAATGTGCTTAGAAAATCATATACTCACTTGTGACTGAGCTAAATTCTTTATTGGAGACTTTTGGCTGATGCTGGTGCTATGAAGAATTCTGTTGGTTTGTTGAGGTTTTTTAACTCAAGATGATAAACTTCTTAACCCCTTACAGTGGCAAAGTCACCTAAAGAATTAGGATTATTTTCTGCTTAGACTGTTGGTGTTTTGAGGCTGCTTTTTTCCAGGAGTGCAAAACAAAGCTAAAAGTGTTCCAGTACAGAGTGGGTGCAGAGTGAGCAATGACAGGTTGTGTTGAGGATGGAAATGCACACCCCTGGATTGTGATCCTGACAGTGATGGGTGGTACTATCCTGGTGGGTCATGTTAACCTGGACACTGGGGTGGTGTTTTGCATGACTCAGAGGAGCCATGGTCAGTGGTGTTTTGCAGTGTAAGCAGAAGTGGCTGAGTTGCTCCCATTAGACATGTTGCTATGGAGGAAAGCATGAAGAGCAGATAATTGGCAAAAGGAGCTTTAAAATACACTGTCTGTTGCTGATACTGGGAAATGCTGTGTACATTGCTACTGTAGCAGGCAGCTTAATGTTTTCCAAGATTATGCTAGAACATCGCTTAGTAATGCAAGGAGTGCATTCACAGGTGCCACAGCACTTGCAGCTCACAGCCAGTAAGTTAACAGCTTTATCTGACTAGTGTATGACTGACTACCGAGAAGGTTATTTTAAGTGATGAATGCTTGCTCTTATGCTCTGGAGCACAAGCACAGAGTCCTGCACAGCAGTTTTAGTGCATAGTCATTCCTGTGAGGAATACCCTGGGCATTATAGAGAAGAAAACTTCAAAATGGTTTAAAGCAGACCGGTGTGGGAAGCTGCAAGGTAGGCTCAGTAAAATTCCAACGTGTGTTGGAAAGGGTTTCAGCTTCATGCATTATTTATTGGAATCATTAAATGACCATCATACACTAAAGCTTGCCTTTTTTCACAATAGGGTACTACCTTGCCTAAGCTGGAACCCAAATTTGCCAACTACGTTAAGAATTGCTTCAGGACAGAGGACCAGAAGGTAACTGAGCTTGATTAAGTCCGAAAGCTTTTATAGCCTGACTTATGGATTCTTTTCCACTTCTTAATCTTTACAAGCTTTGGACTGTTTCAAAGGGTTACAAACCACAAACAATACTTCAAATTACATAAATGGGAATGGTTTTAAGGGTTTAGTTGGCTAAGATGGGAAAGCTAATACTTTATTACATTTTTCCAGCTTTTATACGGTTGGTAGATTATCTCTTGCTCACTAAACCCACAGAATTTTCCTTTTGGCACCATATTGGCTAAGGAAATGAGCTGTGGTTTTCCTTGCTGCTGAATTTGGCCACCTAGGCCAGTCTGCTGTTCAGCCCTTGGTTGGGGAGGGTGTCTGGGAGGGGAAGCTGTTTTGTGATGGAGGTTGTGGCATTCTTGCTACATTTTGTCCCAAAATCAACTGAGCTCTTAAAAGAGGGCAAGCCAAAAGGTGGTACCAGGAAGCAAGTTTCTGAATTAGTTATTACTTACCATAGGTTGGTCTAAAATGTGTCTTAGATTTCCTTATCAGAATTCCTGTAAGTTAACCTTTTTCCAGTGACAGCATTCCTTATGCTCTCCTGCTTCCCTGGGTGGTTCAGAGTAAACTTACAGACACACTGATAGGTTCTTCAAAGAATCTTGAAGGGCAGTTACTCTCACCTACTGGAGCTGCTCTGACATTAGCCAGGGTAGGCATAGTTCAGCCAATATTTGCCTAGCTGTTCCACACCCATCCTCTCTCACCTCCACTGAATTCTTACTATTGTGACTTAGTGTGAATAACAGTCTTCCAACAGAAGGACCTATTGTCACACTTTCAACTTGATTTTCTCTGAAAGGAATGCATTTTTTGTTATAATGTCAATATTTTATGGAGTAAGTGGAGATAGTAAACTAAAAATAATTTGAAAAATGGATTTCAATTTCTAACTTTTTGTGTACACTTTCAGGTCATTCAAGCTCTCTGGCAGTGGAGACAGACTCTGTAAGAAAAGAAAACATTTTAAACAGTTCATTAAAATCTGCTGTCTTACTTCTGTAACCATTATTTGGCTGTTCTTTTTACAAATGCTGAAAGAGCTTTCCCTCCTGTGTCTGATAAATGTCATCCAGATTACCTTGCCAAGAATGTGTTGTCCAAAATGCCTGTTTAGTTTTTAAAGATGGGACTCCACCCTCAGCTTCATTTTCAGTATGTATGGAATGTTTTGATAAGGCATGGTGGTGGTGGTGGTGGTCAGACAAATGGAAATGGTGGGGAGACTAAATGTATGTGGAAAAAGAATAAAATTTAGTATTTTAATAAAGTACTATTGTTTCTTTTTTATGGATTGGGGGTAGTTTGCATATTGAACCCAGAGACAGCGGGGTTTAAAGTTCTCCTAGGAACTTACCTTTAAGTATTTTAGCTGCTTCTCTTTACCAAGTACGCATCAACTAGTCTCATTTGTGCTGTCAACTTCAAAAACAACTCCAGTTCCATGAGTTTTGCAGGTACTGAGCAGATGATTAGTGAGAAGACTGTGGTAATCGGGGTTTTATTCTTCTCTGAAAGTGACCACTAATTACATAATTACCTAAAACAGCCCTTCCTGCATCTCAATTTCTGACCCACTTCATTGCTCTTTGGTTTATGGTTTCTCTCTTAACTAGTGAGTTTGTAGGGCCTGTGACTCCACTTGTAAAATGCAATACGTTTGATTTGGGAATTATTGGCTGTACTGCTCCTCTGAGGAGCTGCAGGCTTTGAGGTTGTTTCTCATAATGACTCCTGTGAGGGTTTTGTGGAGAAGAGAATTAGCTTTGAGTGCTGTAGGGTGTGCCTAGAGAGCTCACTGAGTGGTGCCAGTGGATAAATTCCTGGGAATGCTGAGGGACTAATCAGCAAAGGCTTAGATGGACAGGAAGTCTGATCTGTCTTGATTATTGCCTACACATGGTATTAAGAAGCAGAATTTAAATTTTGGACCGATCTTTGTTGTCACATAAAGTAGAAACCTCAAAGGTGTAAAGGCTTTCAGGTGAGGGAAGGCATGGATGCTGTGCCTGGCACTGATCTCTTCCTCAGGGCTCCTGTCTAAATGCTGTATCACTTTAAATGCTTAGCTGTTACATCAGTGTATAGTAACTGCAATAATGGTGTGGAGACTCAAAGAATACTTAGCAAAAAAACATGTAAGCAGTTGTAACTGTGAAACTTGACTTTAATCCTTGCTGTGTTTGAGAATTAATTCAACTGACTTTTGTTCTTCACAGCAGCAAAAGCCTTGCTTGAGAACAGAAGGACATTAAAACAATCTTCAGCAGGTTGAGGTTTTCCCCACTTAAAAGGTCCTGCAGGATTTGCCTCCCCAAGACATGGTAAATTCTTGTTGGATTGTGCTCATTTGGCACAGTCTCTTTTAATGAGCTTAATTTTTTGTAAGTTGTTTAGGTAGAATGTACAATTTAGTGTGCAAAATTGCCACTTGAAATCCTTTAAGTTTGCTGTTATAAAGCCTTTAGTTCCTATGGTTGAGGTTCTGAGTGTGATGGAAGGCAGTGCAGGTCTCCAGAACCAAATAGTTGTTTTTGGAAAAACAAAGTGTGTGGTAGAGAAACGAAACATGTTGCAAGTCCAGTGTCGAAGATTCATTTAAGCTTGAGTGTAACTGCAGCATGTGAAATGGCAGAGTAAAGGGTTTGAAATGCCTGTTTTGGTGGGGTTATGTCAATAGATGATGTCATACATGTAAGTGAGAGCAAATTTCCCTGGTGAAATAGAACTAATGGCACAGACAGGCTTATTTAAGCAAAATTGCCCTCAATTTTGGCTGAAACAAGTGAAAATTGTACAGTAATTTCAGTAAGAGGCTATCCAGCCAATAAAATATTCTGATTATTAACTTTTAAGAAAAGCCAGAGTGTTTTCTGTCTGTAGGTGACTGACCAAAGCAGCTCTGGGATGCAGCCACAACCATTGCAGGGGGAAGATGGAGCCTGAACGGGCAGCTCTAAAGGAAAACTTAGTCCAGTGCTGTTGCCGGGGTACAGTGTAAGTCAGATCTTTGTCAGGCTGCTGTTAAGCATTGTGAGGCACCTCTCATGGTGGAAGAATGAGAACTTCAGTTGGCGCTGGTTATCTTGCCCATTGCTCTGCCAGTGTAGGCTCAGCTGTAGCTGTGAGGAGTGGGCAGTGTCTGGGGCCATCTGCCCTGTGCCTGCCCTGCCTGTTCTCTTGGGCACGTCTCCACAAGCACCTTGCTCTGTTTTGCACTGGCCATCCAATGACTGGATGCAGCCATATCCTCTGTGATACATGCAGCTGCCAGTTCTTCCACTTCATTGAACAGAGCCTCAAAGGTTGATGTTAAGAAAAAAGGCTCAGATGTGATAATACCTGTTGAAGGGAAGAGACAAATACCAGATGTGAGTTGTTGAAGTGTTCTTGACTTCCTGCGGAGTTCAAACATGTTTTTGCCCTGGTAATGATGGCAACAAAGCTGTAATGTTTTGATAGCTGTGTGGAGGGTTATGAACCTGTGTGTGATCCTGGTCCTCGAGCTTGGTTTTTTTGGGAGCATGGAGGTCCACAGTCAAGTGTACTGATGCTTTCTCATTCCATGCTGGGAGAACAACTTGACTTCCTTTACAAGACAGGAAAGCACCTCTCCAGGTGGCTGTCCCATCACCTCTCCTTTCCCCACTGCTGTCTTGCCTGTTGCAGAACCTATCTCTTGTGAGTTGTTGAGTTTTGTTCCCTCCTGTGTTTTGTTCCTTATGATGAACAGGTAGTTGGTGTCCCCCTGCATGGGACAAAGGAAAGGCCACCAAGCTGAGACATGAGGGGGACCACACTGTCCCCTGCTCAACAACAGCATTGGCTGCAGATAGAGCTGCTCCATATGGATCTACTTTCTCTCCAGGTCTCTGGTGTTTCTTGGCATCTCATTACGGAAGAGGTGATAATAGAAAAATACTATCCTGGTAGGAGCTCCTGGTCTGTGCCTTATTCCTTGGGGTGTTCAAGAGAAGTGCTTGTGGCCACCTCAGGTCTGTCCCAGGCTTCTGTTTGCTCATGTGTCTCCAGCTCTTGCCCAAATTGTGTCTTAGACCCCAAGTGCTGTTGCTGAATGCAAGGCTGTTATTTTACTTATGCTCAGAAATCGTTGCAGCCTTTGGAGAGGAGCATGCTGCTCAAGCATGGCTGGCAGGAGGGTGGGTGGGAGTGTGTGTGGCCTGAGGTAATGGAAAACAGGGCCAGGGTGGGTGGTGGTTCTGGGCTTCTCGCCACCCAGACTGTCCCTCGGG
Source organism: Scytalopus superciliaris (assembly GCA_013400415.1). Lineage (NCBI taxonomy): Eukaryota > Metazoa > Chordata > Aves > Passeriformes > Rhinocryptidae > Scytalopus > Scytalopus superciliaris. The sequence goes on along the minus strand of VXBX01009335.1, from coordinate 84,790 downwards.
CTAAGTTCATGCTGGAACATGCTCTTCTGTCCTCTGGTAATCTTACCCAGATACCCCAAGCTATGTCCTGTCTCCTTCCCATGTGCCACTACTGACTAGCAGCCAAGCTCTTCCCAACATTTCCTTCCTTCTTTCTCTGTGGAACAAGCACCTAGATCCTAATTCTCCTTGCAGTTTTCCCAAAGGTGAGTTAAAAGACTGGATCCTGCTTAGAAAATGTCTGAAAAAGCTCCCAATGAATGGGATGGTTTGGAGTTGAGCACTGGATGGAGTCTTTATTCCCTGCCCTTGGCTAGTGGGCAGCAGGTTCTGGCAAGCCAGCAGCAAGTGCAATTGGTTGTGTTGACTGAGGGTTGGAGGTTTTGTGATCTGGTATTTATTAAGGGTTGCTTTATCTGAGTCCTGACTTAATCTGAACGAGGAGAGCTGAGCTTGTGTGATGGGGTGCAGGAGAAGTGGTACAGGACTACTATGTACCTGAAAGGGCCTGACTTGTCCTGTTTGCAGACAGCAGAGAGAATACCTTGCTGGCCACCTGCTGGTTGTTCATCCCCATTTACACTTTTGGGAGCAATTCTCTATGTTGGATCAACTCTTCAGTGGCTGGCCCTTGTGTTGTCTTATGCAAATGGGTTTTAAGCAGTGCCTAATTGGGACCAAATAAATGTTATTTAAGATGTGTGCCACGGGGACCACGTATATGGCCTGTGCCCAGTTAATGAAGATTACTTTTGCTCCTTGCATCACTAGTGCCAGCTCTCCCTAACCAAGCTACAAGAGCCTTTATAGGAAAAGGATCCTGGAAGAAAATAAAGAACAAGAAGGGGGAATGAATAAAAAAAAAGGGGGGGGAAAGGTGACAGTGTCAAAAGAGAATGGGAAAAGTGAAGACTGAGGGATGATCTGCAGGGGACCTCTGACAGTTCCTGCCACTTGCAGAGCTGGCCATGGCAGTAGCCAAGGGGCATGGATATTACTGTACCTGGAACAGCAAGTGGCAAAAGAAGGGAACAGAATTAGGCCACTCAAAGAGAACTGATGCACCTCAGTGTTTAGTTTATGCTAGTGCTAAGAATAGTCCTTTTAAACTGAATGCAGTTTTGTTAGAAGGGGTCCCTCAGTCTTACTCCTCTAATTTCTGGGGTTTGAAGCCTGCTGAGCCACATCTAATTCTGTTGACTTACTGAATTCAAGAGAAAATAGTTACTCTTGACTGTTTTCAAATTAAGCCTGAGGTTTTACCTTGCTTTGTTTTTTTTTCTTTTAATGAGTAGTAACTGCAGAGAGAGCTGAAGGTGTATTGTAGCTATCAAGGTATTTGCAATTTCACTGTTGTAGCCACTCATGCCTTGTTCATGGCACATTTTTCTGTTAGTCTTTACATTTGTCTCTAAGCTTGGAATTGTGTTAATTTTCCCAAGAATGTCCTTGATAAGAGGCTCCTAGTGACCCATATCATGCTATATTGAGGCAGTAAGTATTATCTCAGCATTGCTGTGAGTTCCCAAAGTACTTGCTGCCTTAGCTGTTCCCTGTGTATAGATGTGTGTGAGGACACCAAAAACAGGGACAACTACAGCTAACAAGGTAAAGCTTTCACTTTAGTAATAAGGCCACCTCTGATGTTTAGGACATTCTTACCTGCCCTCAACTCTCTTTCCCATACTTTCAAACCTTTCCTTCAAATTTTCTACATGGAAATAGCTATAGTCAGTTAAAATCTAAGGGCAATAACATGTCATGTGGCCACTATAGGGCAGGGCACCCAGCCTGCCCTTGTGATCTCCAGAGACCATGGGAGGACAGGGAGATTGGGGGATCTGGGCGTTTTTTTTTTTAGGGTCTCAAACTAGGAGAGATATTTCTTACTTGTTCCCTTTAGCTTTTTGGTTCTGAATAGTCCCTTCCAACTCATTCTCAGTTCTACATCTTGTCACAGCTGCCTCCTTGCTAACTTGGTCCTTCACTGTTCCTCTCTGTCTTCTAATCCTTATCAGTTCCTTCTCCAGTCTTCTGTACCCACTACTGTTGCAGCAGCACAGCCTTTCCCTCGTCTCCAGAAAAAGCTTGAATCCCATTGCAAACATGGTGCTTGTGCAGGAATCTAGGTTGCTTTACAAAGTGTCCCTGAGAGCCCATCTGTGGCTGGTGCCCTCATTTTGTTGTGGTGAAGCATGTTGATAAAAGCCTGTACCTCCAAGTGGATGGAGCTCTGCTTGTAAGGGGCTGCAAGGTGTTTGTGCGTGTCCCAGGAGAATGGGCCTTCCAGAGATGTCTCTTTACTGACCCCAGGCATTGATTTTCCAGAAAAATGCCATGTTCTGGTATATTTTTGTGTAAATCCACCCAGGTTATATTTTTTGAATTCTTGTTCTGAAGGAGGTGTGGCCCTACAGCTCCCCTTCAGAAGGATTAGTAGAAACAGAACATTTTCCAGTGTTGTTCTCAGAAATCGTCCCCTGTCTATGTCAAGACCCACCTTGAGTTGCTTCAAGGTCACTCATTCACTTGAGGGCAGTGACACAGGGCATTGAGAGGTCCGCAGTATCACCAGTTCAGTGCCTGCAGCTGTGTGCATCAACCCTGAACTGCCCTGCAGTGGCACGTGCCAGTCGTGGGGATGTGCCCTGACAGCAGCTGGGGCAGGGGCAAGAGCCCCCAGTGGTGGTGTGGGAAGGGAGTGGTGATCTCACAGGGTTTGAGATGGTGACTTGCTGGAGACAGCTTAATTCAGGAGACTTCAGTCAAAGAGGTTTATGTTTAAGAGCTGTTGAGCTGAAAAGCTTCAAGTTAAGGAAATACTAAGTTTTGAAGCTTAACAGCTTGTGATTTTATTTTTTTTTTTTTTTTTTTTTTTTAGGGATAAATGAAACCATAGAGGGATATAAATCCAAGGAGCCAAGCCCTAGGATTTAACGCAGTGCAAAGGCTGGAAAGTGGAATTTCCCACTAGTTTGTGTAGGGTTGCCTGCAGAGGCTAGCTTGTTCTTGCCTCCCTTCAGAAGGGTTCAAGCAGCTGCCACGTGCTTCAGAGGGGAACTGCAATGCTCCTGGGTGGTGGGATCAAGGAAAGCCTGTGGGCATCCTCCCTGTGCAGGACACAGGGCAGGGATGGGTGGGCTGGGCCAAAGTCATGTGCTGGCTGAGGGGCCCTGGGCACTGGAGAGAGAACCAGGGTATTGAACTTAACCCACTGGTCTCTCAGCTTGAGATGTCCATCACTGTCAGTGATTTCATTTGCCTCATTGCTCTGCTAATAAAGCACTGAGATTTGTTTAATGAGTATGCTGGAGCTTTCAGAGGAATTTGAGGTTTCAGTCCCCAAATCCTATTGAAATTCAAGAGGTGTTCCAGTAGAGAAAAACCTTGGCAAACTCTGAAACCCTGCCTGCTGAATAAGAGGCTGTGTTTGGTTTCTCTTTTACGAAGTAATGATAGAGATCAGAATGAGGGTTGTAGCACCATGCGTTCTCCCTTTGCAAGGGGCCATGAGGATACCCATGTCGTCTAGAGCTAAAAGGGAAGCTGCGGTTGCCTCTGTTCCCAAGAAGACCAGGAAAGGCTGTTGGCTGCAGTAGCTCTTGGGAGCACCCCTGCTCTCTCTGGAGTTGGGATGGCCTGTCTGCAGCACCAGGCTGGTTGCTGGTGGCTTTGGGGATTTCCTGGCCACCTCTCGCCTCCCAGGGCTCCCTGTTCTGCCCCGTTCCAGCTCTCTCCCCTCCAGTCCACAGAAGGCTGCCCCAGTTTGTTGTGCCGCAGAATTAAGCTGCTGTACTTGATATCCTGTTATTTGTATTCCTTATATTATTCCCTCATTCTTTTATTTTACGTTCATTTGTATTTGGCATGCATTAAGTGCTTTTTCAGCCTGCATACTCCAAGGCAGGAGTTGCTGGTGGCCAAAAGAAGCCTGTCCTGGTCACAACAGGGAAACACCAGCAGAACATCTGTGTGGACTCTGTCTCACCACTGAGGTACTTCAGATAATTCCTCACAGATAGTCTCTGCTTAATTCTGGATGATGGCTGTGTTGCCTTTATCCATCCTACAGACTGGATAAACTTCACCTCTTTCCAGCTGGGCTTCCCAGGAGCTATTAAATGGCAAATATTTCTTGCTGAAACAATGGGGTTGTACCACACCTGTGCCTCAACAGTGCCAGTCTTCAGGCCCCAACCCACCCACGTGCTGGGGCACTGCAGGGGATTGATGTTTGTATTTGCAGGATTGAAGTCTCTGCTTCCTGGTGCTATCCCCACTGGCTGGCGCAGTGTAGTGCAGTTCACATGTTCCAGCTTGGCATCGGATTTGTGGGGCTTATAAAGCACAGATCAATGGTCACGAGCTAAAAAGTGTGAGCATAGGGCACCCAGCAACAAAAGTACTGGTTTGGGTTCTTTTTTCAGTCTAGTGAAGGAAAGCTGTTATGCAGGTTCTGATAGTGTTTCAAATGCTTGGTGTGGGAATTCAGCATTTCTACCTCATCTGTTTTTACACCTTTGTTCAGTGTTTCAGTTATGTCTTACATCTCTGTGTGTTTTTGAAGTCGAGGGAACCAGTGTAGTGACTGCAGCCAGACCTTGATTCTGTGCTCTCTCCCAGGCTTTTCTTCTCAGGGCTTGGGGAAATTCAGGTGCAAAAGCTGACAATTAATGGTTTGGGTTGCTTTTGTTCTTCCATGCTTTATTTATCTAAGAGAAAAACTTCAGTGTGCTAAAGCCTAACTTCCATCTGGAGTTAACTGATGAGGGGCCTTTCCTCTGCCTCTTGACACGCAGAGAAATCTGAGTTCAGGGGCTGAGCTCCAACAGCTTTTCAGTCTTGCAGGTCACAGGTCCTTCACCAGGTACCAACCATGGCTGCACCATTCCCAAAATTTCCAAACACCAAAGGACTCTGTCTCAGGGAATGCATTTGCATCTACAAAATGCAGGTTGGTTTGTTTTGTACCACCTTCTCTGTTCTCCCACACACGAGTATCCATGTGTGAGTGGCCATGCTGCCACCTACCACACTGATGGCTTGCAAAAGGTTTGCAGAAGTTTAATGAGAATTTCATTTATCTGAGAGTCCATAGGAAGCCATGGAGATGCTTTGAGGGGTGGAGCCACGTTGGAAGAGCTGCGGGTGTGTTCACATGGAGAACAGAAGGCTCCTGAGAGCCCCTTCCATTTGCATAAAGGGGCACCAAGAGAGCTGGAGAGGGACTTTGGACAAGGAATGTAGTGACAGGACAAGAAGGAATGACTTCCCACTGCCAGAGGGCAGGGATGGATGGGATATTGGGAAGCAATTGTTCCCTGGGAGAGTGGAGAGGCCCTGGCACAGGTTGCCCAGAGAAGCTGTGGCTGCCCCATCCCTGGGAGTGTCCAAGGCCAGGTTGGACGGGGCTTGGAACAACTTGGGCTAGTCGAAGATGTCCCTGCCTGTGGCAGGGGATAGGAAGTAGATGCTCTTGAAGGTCCCTTCCATTCCAAACCATTCTGTGTTTATATAAATATGTGGCTTTATGCTTCAAGTGCTTCGAGTCAGGACTTTAGCCTGGGGCTTTGTGATGGCTGAATCCAAGTCCTGGCTGTTCTTCACCGTGTTCCTTCTGCAAGACTGGCTGAATGTGATGGTGCTGACGCTGAAGTCCTGTCCTGCTGGGCATCAATTCAGGGTTGTTTTGAGGTTGTTCTTCTCTCAAATTGCAGTAACTGCAAAGCATTCACTCTCTCCCTGCCTGTCCAGACTATGTGGCAGAAGTGGTTTTTACGTTGGGAAGAAGTTGCCTTTTTGTGTGTAAATGGGATAAATACAGAACATGCACCCCAGCCAATCTACATGTTGTCTTTCCTTTTACTGTGGGTTTCAAACGCAGAAACCCCCTTCCATGTGATTTTCACTAAGGACCTCTTATTGAAACAGCCCAAGGCTGGGGATGCAGATGACTGGAGCAAACAGCACACAGGTTTGCTTATCAGCAGCAGGGCTGGGATCAGAGCTGAACTTGGTCTTTGTAAAACATCAGCCCAGGTTTTTTCATTTTAATTTAAATCTTGGTGCACCACATGCAGCGGGGCCAGATCCTGCGCTGGCCTTTCCTGCTGGCTTCTCATTCACATTCCAAAGGGGTGGCCAGGGGGTAGGAAGGTTTCCCACTCAAGCATGCTCTTAAGTCCTTGGCCCCATTGAATGGGCTTCACGCTCTGTGAAATGCCCACTCCTCGTGTGATATGGACCACTGGAGCAGGGCAAGGGAAGCTCAGTTTACTGGGGGCACCTTCACTGCCCTGCAAGTGAAAGGTCATGCTGCTCAGACTTTGATTTGAGCTGCTGAAGAGCGGTCACTAATCCAATAAGCCACTGGGGCACTGTAGGATACAGCCTTAATTCAGGCATTTGCATGGGTGAGTGGAAGGCTCCCAGGGATGCCCTGTGCTGCACGGACCTACCTGGCCCAAGTCTTGAGAACATCAAGCTCTCAGGAAGATGCTGCACCAGCCTTTGCACCTGGAGCATGCTGTATGGAAAATAAATGGCTTTAAAGGTTTTAATGTGGGCACTGGGAACTGGATCACATAGCAGCCTTCAGCAGTGGAGCAACAGGATATGGAACTTTTATATGTATATATATATATATACACACACACACATATAACAACATGCAGCTAAATGATATTTCTATTTTTTCAGAGATACATATGAGCAACCTCATCTCTCTTCTGTGCCCATCTGTGTTCTTCAAGGCTGGTAGCCTGAGATTCACCCAAAACTGATATTTTCTGGGGAACTATTGGGCTATTAAAGATTAAAGGATTTTGCCAGCCTAATGAAGCATAAAACATGGATCTAGTTTAAATAAAGAACTCACGTGTGATTGCAAATGAAAGAGTTGAAAAGAAAACCCCCATGTACCCTCCTTAAAACAATCCCTGGAGTTGCCCTGGCAGCTTGTGCTGTTTGAGGTGTCCAGGTGCCTCCTGCCCTGTGTGGATCCAAGCCCCTTGGCTGCAGTCAGGTTACGGTGGTGGGAGGTGACTGTGCTGCCAGCACTTGGCGTGTCAGCATGGGCTGGGCCAGCACCACCCATGAGGAGTTTTTCCACACATAGGTCACAGCTCTGCTCTAGCTCCTCTAATTTTCCCTGCTGTTGGGGCAATTCAAATTATAAATGTTAGCAGCAGCTTCCAATTCCTTTTCTAGCTGTTCTGCTTCCATTCAGGTGCAGCAGCTCTGGGTCAGCTCAGGTGTTGGGCAAAGCCACTAGGTGCTGTCCAAGGAGCTTTTCCTTGGAGGCAGGTGATGAGGCTGCCGCTATGGAAAGCCTGAGAAGCAATCAAAGCTTGTGCTCACAGGTGGCTGCAAGTGTCACAGAGGACTTATTGCCTCTCGATTTGCAGAACTCCTCCTGGGTGTGTTGTGCAGGGGCTCCTTGGGCCAGATGGCTGTGCTGATCTGTCGGGATGCTGATCACAGTGAGGTGATGGGCTGATGCTTGTGGGAACACTGGGCTTGACCCCCTGCCATGGGTGCCTTTGCTGTGGGTCACTGAGCAGCACGTAATAGCATAAGATAGTATAGGACGAGCTTCTTTCACCCAAACTGCTTCCAAGAAGTGAGGCACTGGGGGTGATTAGGAATATATGGAATATTTTCACATCTAAGCTAAATACTGTAATCCTGTGAGTCCCCAAATTCTGTTTGTAACATTCCCGTGTGGGCATCTCAGTGAGCTCAACTTGTAGGGTTCAGGATTGTGGCTCTTGATGGTCTTGGGCACCTGTGAAAGCAGCTTTCAGCTGTGGGAAGGTGCTGTGGGACTGCTGTGATGGGGATGTGGGGAGCCACTGATGGTGACATCAGCAATTGACAGTGGTTTGGACTTTTTGGGGGTGGTTTTTTT
>VXBX01009335.1:52899-73871 GCA_013400415.1 Scytalopus superciliaris | reverse complement strand
TAGAAAAAAAAAAAAAAGAAAGAAAGCTTTGCGCTCTGGTGCTATTAGAACCATACTTGCTCCATTTCGTGCTGATTTTGCAGCATTCTGTGGGATGGGAGGTGGGGATTGCTCTGCTGGGCACTGCAGAGGTGTCCTGGCTGTGGCTGGAGGGGCAGCGGAGCTCGCTGGGTGTCACATGGAGAGTGGAGCTCCTTCTGCGATCAGCATTGGGAGCCAAAACATTAGATTAGTCATACTCGAGGGCCTTCGAGTGAGTGTTTACAGTATTAATGGTAGATGAAAAGATGTGAATGCTGTAAGTTTTTATTGCCCATTTTGTTACACTTTCTTTCTGGATTTATTCACGGGATTACATGTTTTGAGCCTGAATGGGAGCGAGGGATTATAGGATTTCTTTTATAATGATCAGTTTGGGTAGGAGTTAGCCTTTGGTGAACTGGAGTAAATTAATGCATCACTTAGGTTTTAATATTTATTTAGTCTAAAGGAAGTTGTTTAGTTTTGCTTAAAGGGCTCTGTGTTGTATTGGGGAGATTTAAGAGCTCCTGAAGTGGATTATATTCTAAGGCCACCTTTCGCCCTCCCATTCAAGCCGTGATCTGCAGGTTGTCCTGTATGCTGGTCTTAGAATTACACTCCTCTGCTGCTGCCTAATACCCTGTGGCTCTGTGTGCAGAGACAGAAACCCCTTCAGCATGTGTGGGGCTGGAGGTGTTCTGGGGCAAAATACTCACGGCTTGGGTGTTCTGTATGTTCTGTCAGTTCCTTCTGTAGGAACCCATGGGGTGTTGACATGTGAGCTGCCTGCAGGTAGGTGGTAGGTGGCTCACTGCTGGCTAAAGACTTCCTCGCAGACCCCAAGCCCAACCTCTGCAGCTGCCAGTGGGTGACGCAGTCAGATGCAGCAGCATCAGGTTGTGGCAGCATTGGTTGGGCTGTACCCCAGCCTGGGACACCGGGAGCTTGGAGGGTCTGGAGTTTCCAGGAGCAGGATTTAGACTGCTGGATGATTGGACTCCTCCAGGGCTTTCTTGTCCTGTGACATTTCTGCCAAGGTACATGGGGACTAGCATGTGTTGGGTCAGAGGGGAGCACTGTTGAGTGTAGGTGCAGCACAGTCCTAGGAGCAGCCCCACATCTCACAGGCCTGGAGGACAACTTGTTCACTGATCCCTTCCCCTGTGACACCAATGGCCCCGTCATGTTTCCTTCTCTTGCATCTTGGGAAGTTCCTCTGCTGCTTGGGGTTGCTGCAGTTCCAAAGCAGGGATACTGGATACCTCTGGGGACCCTGGAGGCATTAATTTATTTATGCAGGTTGTTCTTAGGGATGCCCTTTCATTGATGGTTACTGATCTCTCCCTCTTATCACATGTCTTTAGCATCCTTCAGTTTATTCTCCTGCTACCTTTTTGCACTTTCAGGAGCAATTTCTCTTCCATGTGCTTTGTCCTTCTGGACATCCCAGGGTGGTGGTTTTTGGTCAGTCTCTGCTCTTCAAGCAGGTGAGAAACACCAGGAGCACCTTGCACAATTGGGAGGGACTGCCTCCCTCCTGCTGTGCTGACTTTGGCAGCACCAGTGACCTTTAGGACATCAAGCTTGGGGACATGGGACCTCAGAGGGCCCCCTTTGCCAGGGCAGGTGGGGACTGGAGGCAGCTTTGGTGTAGGCTGAGCAGTAGGATATCCGGTTTTCAGTGCTCTCCTAGCTTGCAAGAGGTTCCACCTCTTCTGTCCCTGAGCCTCCTCCTCCTCCATTGCCAGCCAGAGTACAGGGCAATGCCGGTGTGGGCTGCCCCATCTGTGCTGCAGAACAGAGGGTGGTCCTGCCTCAGCCTCTTCCCTGCCCTGATAAACCTCACTGTGTTCTTCTACATGGAGTGCATCTGTCTTAGATTATGAAGAGGTCCCTGATAGGGCCAAATCCTTTGCTTTTATGACTCTTGTAGGTTAAGATCCAGCTTTGGAATCTGATCCAGAAGCAAACAAGAGGTCAGAGGAACGCACAAGGCAGCACTGGGCTATTTTCACATCTGCTGGTGTTGTGTAAGAGGAAGACTGCTGTGCACCATGCCAATAGCAACTTATGTTTCTTCTAAGCTCCTGTGCAGCGACAGACAGTTATTGTTTGGGGCTTTGTAAAGTGAGACACGGAGAAGTGTTGCTTCCACACGTTCAGTGAGCCAGATCCTGCGGTCTGGCGGAGCCATGCACAGCACATGTCAGAGGCGTGAGCCTGCTGAGCAGCTCCCTCCCCTCTTTCCGTCTGCTGCTCCACAGCCCTCCTTCCCAGGACAAGGAGCGGGAGTGGCGAGTGCTACCAAATGGTGCTGGGGACGTTGTTGTGGAGAAGCAAGAGATGGTCCTTGTCACAGCCCACCTGGCTCACCTTGCCTGGCAGGTGTGCAGCAGTGCCAGAGCCACAGGTCCCTGCCTGCCCTGTCCTGTCCCTCCTGGTGACAGTGCTTGTGATGGCACTGCAGGCAGGGTGCTGGACTGAGGTTATTCTCATGTCTCCTCTCCCTGCGGATGGGCACTCACCTGCCTTTGCCTGCCTCGGGTGGCACAATATCTGTCTTGACACGGCAGCCAAGGCTGTGTGTGCTGCCAGGGATGGAGTTTGGGCATCACCTCATTGCTGCCAGAGCTCACACTGGGGGGTAGGTGGTACCTCAGTCCTGCTCCAGTCCTCAAAGTCCCCTGTGTGCCAGGACTCCGTGGGGCCCAGAGCCCCAGGACTCCCAGGCTGGGTGATCTTGTGCCTGGAACTGGGACCACCAAGCCTCAGCACAGGATCCCTGTGCCAGCACCTGCCTTCTGCTCCATGAGGGTGTAAAAGCCATACTGAGGACAGGATATGGCAAAGGGGCTCTGGAAAATGCTGGTCAGCTCTCTGTTGATTTTTCTGATTGCACCTGACAATTACTAGGTAGAGAGAAAACCAAGGAAACTGTGTGAACAAAGCCTGATTTGATGAGCAGAGTTGCTCAGTAATGTTGAAGTTCATGACCCCATCATGGGCTGGAGTTTATGAGATGGTCCACAGCTCTGGGTTCGTGCTGCTGCTGGACTCACGGCAGTAGATGCAGTACCTGCTGGTGTGGCTCTGCTGGCCCACAACCCGCAGAGGCAGGGGCTGGTTGCATCTTAAATAATTTGTTCCAGTTTCAAACCCCCTTGCTCTCCAAGAAATAACTTTGCTGCTTGCCACAAGGGATTTTTATTCCCTGCTGCTGACTCATTGCACCATTCTATGAAGTGTTGTCTCCTGAAGCTGCCCCCGGTGTCCTGTGTCTGCCTCCTGATCTTTGGAGAGTTCAGGCTTGTGAAGGAAGAGGAGGCATGTTGGAGCAGTTGCCTGGGCTGGAAGCCCTGCTGAATGGCAGTGGGGTGGTGCTTGTGCTGATGCACACTTGGGTTCTCCTGTGGGAAAAGCGAGACTGAGATTAGCATGATGTGCTGAGATTAGCATGACATGAGTGCAGCTGTGGGTCCTGCCCCTGCACAGGTGCGAGTGTGCAGCCTGTACCTCACCAGCGGCTGTCAGCTGCCTGCCCCGGGCACACCCTGCCTCTGCTTCTCACAGCCCCCAACCTCTCAGCATGCTGGGACAGATCCTCTGCAGGAAAGACCCCTCAAATGCGTGTTTAGTGATAAGATGTGCAAGGACTAAGCGGTTTGCAGATTCCCACCCCAGGGAGGCTGACACAAACATGAGCTTCTTACGTGTTTGGGGGCTTGAGTGTGCTGTGGCAGTGGGCACAGCATCCCTTGTGGGTGTGCTGTGGCAATAGGCAGCAGAGCAGAGCTGCTGCTTAGAGGCTTTGATGTGCACCCTGTGTGTGTGCAGTTTGCTTTTCCAAAGCTCCAGAGATGTGCGAGTTGCTTCTGAGAAACAGAGAAGGATGCGGGTGTTGTTGAGCAGAGCGCACAGAAGGGTGCCAGTGAGGTTCAGATTTCCCCTGTTCCAGATAGCTGGATGCAGCACGGTGGTTGTATTTAATTTCTGGTTTGCTTTCCTTATTGCACCTGGCATGTACAAGACAGGACAGAGATAAGTGGTGTGGGGTTTGACAGGAGGGGTGCCAGCTCAAACTTAAAACTGATATTTGCTTGTAGAGCAGCTTGGCCATAGCATTCTGGGGAGTAAAAGGAGTGGAAAGGGCAAAGGCCACATGGAGAAGGAAGTGTCACTTCAAAACCCTGTGGGTGGTTTTGGGATGCAGTGATGCTGCTGGCAGTGGGTCCTATGTTGGGAGTGACTGCTGAGGGCTTCAGGGGACTCAGGTAGGATGAAGAGCATTGAGGGGCTCAGAATATTGAGCCACTCAGAATATTTGATTTTCTGTAAGCTGATAGTGCCCAGCTGGTCAGCTGGATGAGTGCGTATCTCTCTCTGCTGCAGGAGGCTGAGCTCAAGAGAGAGACTCTCCTGGGACTGAAAATCATTTTTTCAGATCTATAAAGCTACGCCTGGATCCTGGGAGTAATTTTCTGTACCTCTTCCTTTCCTTAGGAGCTGGAAAAATCCACTGCACTCTATCCTCTTTTGCTGAGGTGCTTTTGGCCCATTTTTTCCCAGATATGGATACTTTAGGTATCAGTTGTGATTAGTGCAGGTGAAAAATGTGTTCAGGGAAAAACATGACTTAAAATGGGAAAAAAGTAGTGGCTGCTGTTGGTGCCTGGGTAAGGGTTGGTGAGGAATAATACCTGCTGCCAGGGCCTCTGTCTGGGCTCTCTGCAAACTGCTCTGGCCCTGGGAAGGCTGGGGTAGGTTGTGCTGGGGAAGCTGGGACCCCTGAGCCCAGGAAGGCACCAAAACACCATCCTGTCTGGGAGATGCTCTGCTGCCAGACATGACCTTCCCATGCTCTGCTTCTGACACCAGGGTCTTCCACCTGGGTATCTGTGGCCCAAACAGGTCTGAACATATGTTTTTTCTTTCTTTCCCTGGGATTTTGTGTTTTGATCACCCACTATGCCATAACAGCAGGTGCAAGCAGAAATTACGCAGAGCTGTGCATTGTGCTGCCTACCTGATATGTCACCGCTGTCTTGGTACCTCTCCAGACGTCCATGGAGGATTAGGCATCCAGCAAAGCAGCTGGAAGGAAAGTATAAAAAAAACCCCCGAAATAGAAGACTGTCTGGCTCTGCCGAAGTATTTTCCTATTGCCATTCAGCAGCTTTGCCACAGCATAAAGAGAAAGAAAGGGGAACACAGAGGAAGGAGGAGGCTTAGCCTGTCATGGTCTATGTGTTTCCCTTTGTGTGAGCTCCTCGACGCCCTGGGGGCTGCAGTGGGTGGGAGCTGAAGTGCCAATCTTCCCCCTTGGCTGCGGGTCTGTGCCCCTGCTGCTTCCATGTGGGACTGGGTTCCCTGGGCAGTGCTTCCAAGAGATCTCTGCCTGCACAAACAGCTGGATTTCAGGCTGAACCACATGGCAGTGTTGTCCACATAGTGACAGCACATCCTCCCCCTTTGCTGGACTCTACTCATACCCTGCTCACTGCCCACATTTGCTTTTTCATGAAGTTACCAGCTTGATTCTGCTGCAGCCTATGGAAAAGGGGTGATGATGCCAGGAAACCAGAATGCCTTTAACCTCAGGACCTGGAGGTGCAAAAACAGTGTCTGATGCATCCTCCTGCATCCTCCTGCACATTGCTTCTGTCTCAGTGCTGCTCCTGCTGCCTGGCTGTGACTGGGTGGGTGCTGTGGAGTTTGCTGGTGGTGCTGGCTGACATGAATGTTGCTTTGGAGGCAGGGGGAGGAAGGGGGAAGACCTGAGGCTGTGGCATTGGGATAAAAGGCCTTAGGTTGCACCAGGGCAGGTTTAGATGAAGTATTAGGAAAAATTTCTTCAACACAAGGGTTGTCCAGCCCTGGAAGAAGCTGCCTATCCCTGGAAGTGTTTAAAAGACATGTGGATGTGGCACTTGGGGACATGGCTTAGCAGTGGGCCTGGAAGTGCTGGGTTAACAGTTGGACTCAGTGATCTTAGGGGTTTTTCCAACCTAAATGATTCTGTGATAAGAAGTGGGTGGGGGGAAACAGTCTAGCACATTCTACTCACTGTTGTATAGCCAGTAATGATGGGGTGTGAGGTGGAATCCAGCCCTTGGGCTCACCCACACGGAGATGGAAGATGGGGCAGGCTGTGGGAGCTTGGACTTGCCCCAGGCAGAGCCAGAGCCCCCAGCAGTGGCCACATTGAGGGGCTGAATCTTGGAACAGTGAGGGGATGGCCCTGAGGAAAAGCAGGGTGGCGAGGGGCCAAGTGCACCCTGTGATTCCTCTGTTCATCTTTTATAAATCAAAACATGTTGAGACCTTCACCAAGGTGAAGGTACCAGGGAAGTGCATATTGCATGGATACAAATACCAGGATGCAGAAATTAATGCACTGCTCTTCCTACAAGGTATTCCCAGCACTCCTTAGTCCTCCCAGTTCCTTTTTCTCCTTCTGTATATTTCAAATCCCTTTCTTTCCTGCTAAAATACTGTCTTTGGCATCATTTTGAAGGACAGCTTGTTAAAAAGCTGTTGTATCTTTTGGAATGCCCTGAGCTACTCTTGCACAGAAATCTAGAATTAACAGAAAAATGCAAGGAGCAGTGGTGAGCCTGGTAAATAACTAGGCTGTAGCGTGTGTGCTGAGTGGCTGTGGACATGACTGGTAGGGTGGGAATGTAAATTAGAAAATTGGATGAAGGGCATTACTAATAGAAGGGCATTTTGCTGCTTCTCTGATGCTTTTTTGAGGAGAGGGATGGTCTGGAAGGCTGGTGCTGCAGTACTGTGATCACAGGGTCTGAGGTCGCTTCCTTTCTGTCAAACCCTGTGTGATCTGCTCACGGTGCTGCTCTGTGGCAGTGTGGGGTACAATCCTGATCAGATAATCACCGTTCCTTTTCCAAGTCAAGTTCAAATCATAGGTGGGATTTTACTGTACAAACGAACAGCGAGTGGAGTGTGTGCTCCACTCCCAGCCGTGTTCTCCAGCTCTAACATGGAAGCTGGTTTTGACCCCCTTAAAGTTGCAGGCCATACGAGCAGCATCAGTGCCTCGGTGTGGGGCTGTGCTGTAGGACTGCATGGTGCAGCACAGTATTGATTAGCTGTACAATAAACTATGATCTATGTAGTGCAGGTTTCTGACCCTGTGGTCACGACCTTGTGGTGATTGGGGAGACTTTGGACCAGCTGAGATCGGAATAGCAAACAGGCCCCCAGCAATCACCGGGGAACCAGCAACTCTGGCTGCTGAGGCCTCGTACAGGATGCCACACGTGCATGGCAGCTCTGTCCCTGGAGCAGGCGGCTCTCCTACAAACCTCACCTGGAATTAGGTGTGAAGCTCCTTGCTGCGCATTGTGCTGTGTGAGCAGCCAGCCCGAACACGTGGCCATAGGGACGGGGAGCGCTGCAGTGCAAAGGGGAGTGTGTGTGTTTCGCCGTCAGGGTTTCAGTGACCAGCAGAGCTGGTACATCCCACGGTGGAAGGGAGGAGCGAGGGCAGCTCTGCCTGGCAGCACTGCCAGCCCTGGCAGCACGGAGGGTCACAGAATCACAGAATGGTTTGGGTTGGATGTGCAACTTAAAGACCTTCTCATTCCACCCCCTGCCATGGGCAGGGACACCTCCCACCAGCCCAGGTTGCTCCAAGCCCTGTCCGGCCTGACCTTGGACACTCCCAGGGATGGGGCAGCCACAGCTGGCCAGTGCTCTTCAACATCGTCATAAACAATGACAGGACTTGAAGGGATACTAAGTAAGTTTATGGATGATACAAAATTGGGAGGAGCTGTTGACTCCCTCAAAGGTAGAGAGGCACTGCATAGAGACCAGAGAAATGAGAGGGCTGGGAATCACCAACCATATGAGTTTCAACAAGGACAAGTGCTGGATTCTGCCCCTGGGATGGGCAACCCTGGATGTGCAGACAGAGTGGGAAAGAGAGGCTGGTAAGCAGTGCCAGGAAAGGGCCCTGGGGGTTCCTGGTCAGTGGCCAGTTGGCCCCAAGTCAGCAGTGCCTGAGCCAGGAGGGCCATCCCTGCCCTGGGGGGCAGCAGGAGGGGATTGTCCCGCTCTGCCCTGCACTGGGGCGGCCTCAGCTGCAATAGTGGGGCAGGTTGGGGGGCACAATGGGAGGGAGAGATTGAGCCATTGGGGAGTGGCCAAAGGGGGGACATGAGGGTGGGGAAGGGCCTGGAGGGGCAGCGTGTGAGGGCACTGAGGGCACTTGGGGGGTTCAGCTGGAGAAGAGGAGACTGAGGGGAGACCCCATTGCAGGTCCAACTCCCTGGGGAGGGGCAGAGGAGGGGCAGGCACTGATCTCTGCTCTGTGGGGAGCAGGGACAGAGCCAGGGAATGGCTGGAGCTGTGTCAGGGCAGGCTCAGGTTGGATCTCAGGCAAAGGCTCTCCCCCCAGAGGGTGGTGGGCACTGCCCAGGCTCCCCAGGGCAGTGGGCACAGCCCCAAGGCTGCCAGAGCTCCAGGAGGGTTTGGATGATGGGACAGGGACAGGGGGGGATTGTTCGGTTGTCTGTGTAGGGGCAGAGGTTGGACTTTGATGATCATTATGGGTCCCTTCCAATTCAGAGTATTTTGTCATTTTGTGATTCTCTGGGCAATTTGTGCCAGGGCCTCACCACCCTCTGAATAAAGAATTTCATCCTTACATCTAATCTAAATCACTCCTCTTTTAGTTTAAACCCATTCCCTCTTGCCTGTAATAAATGGGAGCAGTCTGCCAGCACGACAGAGGGCTTTGTGCTGTTTATATTGAAAGAGTAGGTAATAGGAATTTAATTGCTGTTTAAATGTAGCAAACAAGAAAATGGAATTTATTTGCTCAGCTTTGATTTCTTTCTGGGAGCCTGATTTCCCCAGTGTGCACCATCACCATGCGTGCCAAGAAGCTGAGCACCACCAGGTTAAATTGTGGGGTTTCACTTCTGAATGAAACATGTGCTAAGCCTGACCCAGGCCAGGATGCTGAGCTCGCAGAGCTGCCCTGTGCTGCGTGTGGGCCCGGATGGGGGACAGCTGTGGGCATTCCCAGACCAAACAGGGAGCTGGGTGTGTCTGGAGCGAGGCACGGTGCTTCACAGCATCCTGTGATGCAGGAATGGATGGTGGTGCCTCAAAGAAAGGGCTCCTGGGGAATCCCCAGCTTCATGCCATAAGGTCTCATGTCTGTGCTTGTCCATGTCTGGCCTGAATTTCCCCCCAGAAGCATTTTTCCCACTGCTGGTGACTGTCAGTGGATGCAGCAAAATGTGTGGGGCTCTCCCTGGTGCCCACAAGCTGTGTGGGGTCACACCAGCCCAAACCTGAGCAATTTTAATGCCATTTTCTTTCCACACACCCCCCTTCCGACCCCTCCTCCCCCCCCCACCCCAGCTATTTAAAATGTTTCAAAACCAGATTTCTTTTCCAAAACTGTTGAGAATTGTTCCCTGGAAATGGGAAACCTGCAATCTAAATTAATTAATACCAAATGAAACTTTTCCCTAATTCAACAAAGCAGAGAGATAAGAAATCCTATTTGTCCGGTGTTTGCAGTGTAAATATTTCCAGGCAGAAGCGTGGCTAATAAAGATCAGAACAAATCTTCTATTAGAAAACAAACCCTGCTTTTATTTTCTGGCCCTAGGCTCACATGTTTTTTAGATTGGATCCTGAAGGCAGATTGACAGTTTGGTTTGGATTAAAGTCAACACATGGTTTATGCCATATTTTTGATAAGGCTCAATAGTAATCTGATTTTTTTATTTCGTGCTGTCTTTAGTACAGGAGCAGCAGAATTGTCCATTCCTGGGAATATTTTTGCAGTGAAGCCATTGAGGAATTTATTTCTGGAGGGAAGATGAAATTACTGGTTTTAAAAACTCTCAAAATCCCAAGTAAAGTTGAAATACATTAACTGCAAGCCATAAGTTTGACATGAGCTGGGCAAACTTCAAGCTATTTTATTAACTGATCTAGAGAGTGTTTTCTTTAAATACCTTTGGAAAGGCAGAGGGGAGGACACTGGCTCATGCAGGGAGACCAGAGCAGGTTCCTGTACATTACCAACGCACCAGCTCCCAGTTCTGATCAGCAGGAGTGAAGATCATCACTGTTTGTACCTGTCCGTACTTGCAAACTCAGGCTTCCTCATGGGAATAGCAGGCATTGCCACTGTCTGCTGGTTCCCTGCACCACCTCTGCAGGGCAGGTGGGCTTTTGGGTACCTTGGCCTATTAGGCACAAAGATTTATTTATATAGTATAGATTCATTCTGCTTTTAAATAGACTTCACTCTCTAAAGCTGGTGTCTTTTGTCTGTACTGTGTCCCCTAGAAAAATAGTGGGGAAAAAGGTAGAAAGAATTGGGAATGCAGGGCACCAAAGGAGAAGCTTGTGTCTTCTCTGGCAAAGGAGGAATTGCTTGCTGCCTTTGAACTCTGTGCCTCAGCAGCTGTGTGCCTGGAAACCTGTCTGCAAAGCTTTGTGTCTGTCCTCGCTGTCGGACACAGCAATCTGTTGCACCCAATTTTGCAACCACCTCCCTCTCTGCTGCTGGTGTGAAAACTTCCAAATGGGATTATTTTATCAGGGATGAAGTCGGTCCCAGAGTTGTCTTTGGTGCTTGAAGGTAACGGGTGCTGGCAGGACCTGTCTGGTGGTTGTGTGGGGCTAGAACTGGGCACTGGAAAAGCTCTGACTTGATGGTGATGCTGAAAGCAACCGAGATACTTAATCCAGCTATATATTAACTTCATAGAAAATGAAATTAATGGAGCTGAACACTGCCTGGGTCTGCATTCATTTGAAGCTGCCTCTAGCAGCGGGTTATGCCCAGCGAGGGGCTTAGGTGTGCTCTGCTCTGAGTGACAGAGCTCCTGAGACACGTGCCATGGGGTGTGGTCCTCGTTCCTCAGCAAGACCGTTGCGAGTTCCCTGTGTCCATCCATGCTGGGGGAGTTGGAAATCTCCAGCCTCAAATGGAAAATGTGTGTTTGCACAATTAGCGTGGCCCCTTCCTTCCCTGGGAGCAGAATGGTTTATTGATTTCTGTGGCCCACTCACCCCCACCTATTCAGCAGTAATGACCCTTCCACCCCAACTCTAAATCATCCCAGCCTGCCTTGCCCATAAGCCCTCTAATCTTTTAGGGTTGTTGTTGGTATTTATGCTCGTGGAGGTTTATGATCTGTCGGCGCTGGCTGCTGAAATGCTTTATTTATCCATAGGCTGGGCCACACAGGGAGCGTCCTTATTCTGGTATCATGTTCAGGATGCTGTAGTTAAGGGTTGTGTCAGCACTTCCATGCACAAACGTTGTTATTCAGGGGTTTTGCAATTCTGTGGAAAAGAAAACTGGTGACCTGGCACAGCAAGCGGAGGCTCAGAGGCACACATGAAAGCCCAGCAACCCACTGCCCATTTAGAAATTATTAGATGGGCAACCTCTTTCCTTGAGGAAAATAGCCAAAAACATCCTCCTCCATTGGTTTGATCTTGTGACAAGAAAACCCTCTTTTGTGTGCTCGTATTGGGGTTGGATGGGGAGAACACAGTGAGGTGGGACACTGGCTGGGATCCTCTCGGATCCCTGGCAAACAAGCACCCGGCCTGTGCCTCCTCCCTGGAATGAGCTGCTGTGCCCGGGGCTGGGGAAGCGGCCCCGTCCAGCCCCGTGCCCGCCCGGCACCGCAGCCCGCGCAGCAGTAGGTGATGGGGTGTGTGATTTATTGCCTGTTAGTGCAAGAGCTTGTGGGCTTATAAATTACTTGGAGATTTCTTGATAATAGAGGGTCTGTGGTGTAAACACGAGAGATAATAGGACTTGAGAATGTATTTTAAAGCACTTTTGGGGAAGGAGAAGTTCCGTCTGCTGGCAGGTCCATACCTGGCTGTGCCGGAGGAAGAGCCTTTACAGAGCAACCCAGCCAGGATATTCTTTATTGCTCCCCCTTAATGCTGATGGGTTTTGTGGGCACTCTGTGGAGCAGCATGGAACAGAGTTGATAACTCAGAGCAAACATGGTCATCAAGCCCATTGCCCTGGAACAGCAGACTGGGATTGACATTGGGGGTAACTCATGTAAGCAGAATTGATCAGTCCACAAACAGGAGCAGGCAGTGGTGAAGCACTGAAGGGAGCCTACAAGAAAGATGGAGAGAGACTATTTACAAGGGTATGTAGTAATAGGACAAAGGGGAATGGCTTCACACTGACAGAGAGTGGGTTTAGATTGAATATTAGGAAAAAATGCTTTACTATGAGAGTGGTGAGACCCTGGCACAGGTTGCCGAGAGAAGCTCTGGTTACCCCATCCCTGGGAGTGTCCAAGGCCAGGTTGGATGGGGCTTGGAGGAACCTGGGATGGGGGAAGGTGTCCCTGCCCATGGCAGCAGGTTGGAACTGGGTGATCTTTAAGGTCCCTTTCAACCCTGACCATTCTATGATTCTGTGATTCCTCAAGTAGGGGACACTATGGCAGCAGCATTTTCACAAAGGGAAACCAAGAGTGCCAAACAGGTGCTCGAGCCTTTTGTTAGCAGGTACCAAGCTGATGTTACTGGCAGCCCTCAGTTGCTGCTCCAAAGCCTTTTTCCTCATCTCTGGGATGGTGCCAGCAAGGCTTGCAGGACTTTGCCACCATGTAGAGCATTCTGGAAGCAGCAGCAATGGGACAGCAGTGTCGCTCTGGGGAGGACATTAGTGCATTGAGAGATGAAGGAGCACATCTCAAACGTGCCTTGGGGTTAGGTTGCTTCCGTGCTTACTTCCCTCCCAGTTTGCTGTGATCACCTTTGGCAGGGGCAGGAGGGAAAAGGTTGGCAGCTTCTCTGCAGGCTTGTGAGAGCTCTGGGCCTGGTGAGGAGCATCTTGGGTGTGCTGCTGGAACAGAGGTGGTTCCCATCTCTTCTGTTTTCCCTTGAAGCTTTTGGAACTGGCCATACGTTTTGTTAATAGAACACAGACTTCTGAGCCATTTTTAAAAACCTTGGGTTTGTGTTGGGGATGTTTTCGGTGTGCAATCATGCTTTGCTGATCACTGCAGGGAATTCTGCATCTCAGACTGTGCTTACAGGTAGTGCCACCCTGGGGAAATTATAGGAAATTGAAAAGATTGTTAATGATGACTGTAATTGATTGAGCTTTGCTAAATAGAAGTGGGTCTTCCAAGGCAAATTGATTTGAATAGATTTATTAAAAGCAAGTAGCACATTTACAAAAGGAAGTTGGTCCTGTCCTCCTCAATCTCAGCAAGGCTCCCATGGGGTTCATCTGGGGTTCGGGGAATGTCCAGAGAGCTCCATCCTGCCTTACAGTTCATGAAATAGGTTTTGCAAGGCAAGCAAAACATAAAGCAAGATCAAAAGAAAACATGTCTGTTGCAAAGGTGAAGGAAATCTTGCATCTTATGTTTCAAATAACTGATTAAATTACTGATCAAAATCACCTCTGGAAGACCCTGTTCCAGAAATAGTTTGCAAGAGTTGTATGAATAAAGGCATTTCTCATGTACACAGGCAGGGACCTATGCAGGAACAACTCTAATATTGCAGGTGCTTGGTCACAGTAACTTTAGAAGAGAAAGAGGAAACTTGTCAGCAATGTGGGCAACTGAAATGGGGGAAAGCTGTTTGAAGGACAAGGGGCAGCTCATCTCCATGGCTATCGTTTCACAAATTGCCAATTGGTTTCAGGTAATTTGCTGACTTACTCCAGTTTTCACCCTGACTGCTTTTCCTCAACACTGGTACCCCAGGACTTTGCCTCTAAGAACCCCCAGTGTGTTCTGGGAGCTCCAGTGGCTTGTTCCCAGGAACTGGTCTGCTGGTGGATTGTGCCGTGCTGTTGTTCCCATTCCCTTCCCTCTCCTGCTCGGGAGCCTCCAATGTCATTTCCACACCTATGTCTGCCATGGGCACAGCAGTGCTGGGCACCCCTTGGGCCCTGCAGTTACAGGGCAGATGAACCTTATGTCCTCTCTCTCCTTTCTGACAGTTTTGTGGTTTAGTACAGCTGTATACTTCGCTCTTTTTAAAAACCAAGGGTTGTGTTCCTGGATCTTCCAACAGTATCTGAAGTCAGAGCTTGTCTAATAGTCAATTTGGAGATGGTGGGTGATGTCCAAGGACAAAGAATGTGTCATTACATACTGCCAGCATCCTTGGCACATGGAAAATGGAGGGACAAAAAGAAATGCCCAGTGGTGGTTGGTATTTTATTGGGATTTTAGACCTGAGAAATCGCTGTGTCTCTGAATCACAGCTTGAAGTTTGCAGAAGTCTTCACATACGACTCCTTTTCCTGTTTTCACTCTTAAAACCTCAAAGCCTGCCAGCTGGGGAAGGGCAGGTCCACAGGGACCCCTTGCCCATGTGTAGCCACAGTGGGTAGCACCAGCCCTGCTGTCACAGGGTTTGTTTCACTGGGTCAGCATGGAGAGCTCAGAGAGCCAGTCCCCAAGCTGGGCATTCCCACTGCATCTTAGAATTAAGCCCTGAAAGTGACAGCAGCCCAGAGAGACAAGACTTTTTCCCCTCAGTAACTAATAGTAGCAGGCTGGTGTTCAGGAGACCTGTAACCATAGAGGCTGCTGTGTATTTCCCAGTTTCCAGTGGTGTTTTGGTAGTTTTCATAACATGGATTTGATACTTGCCCTGAACCTGCAAATGTCTCCCTTCAGAGCAGTGCTGTTGGAGACAGTGGGAGTGAAGAAGCGACTTAGTTGAATGATGAAGACAAGCTTGAAGTGTAGGAGGGGAGGGTTTCAGACTATGGGAGGGATTTTGAGACTCAAACAGCTGATGTCAGCCAGTCCTAGCAGCAGGCATGAAAAAAATGGAGACAGACTAGTGGGGATGAACCAAGGCAGAAGTGAGGTGTCAGCAGCACAAGTGCTCCCAGCTGAATGACTCCTCCGATTTCAGTAAACCTCCCAGATGGCCTCCAGTTATTGTTAGACGGATTAACCTACCTGTCCTTGGGCACAACCCTTTTCTTATATTCCAGCACTGCATAGAGGCTGCCAAATCATGGGATGAGTGAGCAGGGGCACCTGAGGAGGTCCGTCTCCTTGGCACCCTTCCTGCAGAGGGTCCCTGGATGTTATCTTGCCAGAATGAACAGGACTGGGGTTGACTGGAGCTTAGTTAAAGACTTCCAGAGAGGAAACATAATAGAGGAAAAGTGGTATGGGATAATTCAGTCAGGTCCCCAGGCATCTCTGTTAAATAAGCTGCTGGCTTTTGGAGAAGCCACCTCTCACGTGAGGTCAGTGCTTAGGAGCTGCTGTGGGGACAGTTGTGAGCCACATCTCTGTTTTCTTTGCAAATGCATTGCAAAAAGGTATTCTGGGAGTCCTGCCCTGAACTGGTGTGCACTGCTCAGCAGTTGCCGTGTTTTACCCTAGAGGGAGTTGCTTTTCTGCAGTGGGAGCAGGGATCTGTGTGTTCCTTGGAGGATGTTAGGGGACCAGGATAAAAGGAGCTCCCAGGATAAGTATTGGTTCTGCTGCGGTGCTGCTTCCACAAATGTTTATTCTATTTTGGGGAGGCTGGTCTCTGATGATGTTCCTTCTCCTTCTGATGGCAGTGTTTTCCTGAGTAACCCTTCGGTTTTCCATGTCTTGTGCTTTTGCTCCTGTTTTTGTGCAGGTCTTAGCTGGGCTGGTGTTGAGCAGAGGAGCAGAGATGTCACCTTGAGCCTGAGCAGGGCTGTGCTTTAAACTGGTATTTTAAGTCCTCAAAGCAAATGACTCTGCCTTTTTCCAGGGTTTGGAAAATCCTTGACTGGTTTCAGGGGAGTGGGCTTGGGGTTCCCCCTTTGCCCTGGTGCCACGGCCAAACGGGTTTGCAGCTGGAGCCTCTGTCCCAGCAAGAGGCTGTTGCTGGTGGAGGGAAGAGGAGAGAAGGTCAGGAGGGCTTTGAACCTGACAGGTTTGTCAGTAATTTGACTCAGGTCTTGTTTGAAGAGACAAACAAATTGCTGCTAAGTATTTTCAGTGGGGTGCTGCAGCTTTTGTCCCAGGAGCAACCTGCTGGGAGCACTGGCCTGGTCTGCACTGCAGCCCCACAGGCTCCTCCACCGCAGTGTGTGAGACAGGGCGAGGAGTGGAGGGCGACGGCACAGACCATGTGCTCAGCCAGCAGCACCCTGGGGATGGGGGCCACCCACCTTACCCTTGTTTCTCACCTTTGCAGAGCTCCCTGTGCCTTGGGCGGAGGCTTTTAAGTTGTTTAGGAGCAAGTTGGCTGCTGGGTCTGCTGCAAAAGGGACCTCGTCGCCACAGCACGTTGGGTGGGTGATGCACAGAGGGTATCACTGTGCTGCCCTGTCAGGGACTGCATTTGCTCTGTGTGTGTTTTGGGCTGCTGAGAATTAATGGTTTCCTCTCAAGGTTTTGTGTCTTGAATGCCTGTTTCAACTGCTTGAAACCACCAGAAGACAATTCCTTGCAACAGACTGAATTGCAGAATGAGTTTAATTCCTGCATTATTAGGGCAGTTTATTTCAACAAGAGTGTTTTCTCCATCAAGAAAAGAATGGTTTTGCTGTGTTAAGGTAGTGGAGGCAGTTGTAGGATGCCAAGCTCCCAATCCACAGTCTCACAGGGGTTGGTTGGGGCTGTTCTGCAAAGCCTATTGCAGATTTCTTTGCAGCAATACTGATGCCACCAGGAGTGACATGGGCATGAAACCACTGCTGGGAATACGTGTGTGCTGGTGTGAGCAGCGAGCAGTGGTGGCAGCAGCACAGGGCCACTCAGGGCTGCGTGTGGCACACACAAAATCTGAAGGACGTTGCCACTGGTCAGCAGAGCACAGGGGAAGTGAATGAATATGGAAACTTGGCCCTGAGCAGAGAGTGCACCCTGTGGGAGGCATGGCAGGAAGGGGGGATTGTCTGGGGGTTTGTTTTGCCCTCACTGAACTTGATGATGTTGGAAATTACTGTGGTGAAGCAGCATCAATGGGAGCTTAGCCCTTCCCCAGCAAAGGCACCTGGGAGAAACCATGGCAGATTTCAACAAGAGAGGGGAATATTTTGGAAAGCTTAGGCTTGAGGGAGCAGTGATTTTTGTAGATCAGGACTGTGAAAGCTGTTGGAGGGTAACACATCATCCAGAGCTGATCCTGTCTTTTCTCCATGGGCTGTGTGTCTCAGGGTGGGTTTGATCTGCATGGCAGGATGTGTCAGTGGGGTTCAGGTTGGATCTCAGGAAAAGGTTCTTCCCCCCAGAGGGTGATCGGGCACTGACCAGGCTCCCCAGGGCAGTGGGCACAGCCCCAAGGCTGCCAGAGCAAGAGGAGCATTTGGATAACGCTCTGAGAGACAGGGTAGGACTCTTGGAGTGTCTGTGCAGGGCCAGGAGCTGGCCTTGATGATCCCTGTGGGTCCCTCCCAGTTCAGGATATTCTGTGATTCTGTGTGTCCAGAGCAATGCACGCACAGGGAGGTCTCAGTGCTGTGGAAGTTGCGAGGGTTTCTGGTGGCACCAAGGCTTGGATTGCCATGATCAGACACTGTCCAGGTCCAAGCCAGCAGGTAGAAGAAAGTGCTACCCAGAGAATACTTGGCATCAAATGGGTGAGACCTGAGTGGGTGACTGGACTGGGAGATGGCAGGTGGGGCAGTGCCTGGAGCATGGGGATTTCACCTGGATGGCTCCACCAGCATCTAAGGTGAGTGGCAGAGTTAAATTACCAGTTGGTGATACTAGTCCAGCTTGTTGCTATGTTTCTTCCAATAAAAAAATTAAAATAGTGCAGTAGTAAACAAGAATGTTGTACCTTTTGGAAAACTGAACATGGGAACAAATTTGGAGCTCTGGAACCCAGCCTGTCCAGCATTCATCGTTTCCAGCTGCTGTGGCCCAGGCTGCACAGAGCTGCCCCATGGAAGCCTGAGGTGACCTCATGAAACCACTGTGAAAATTTCATGGATTTCAGTAAGCATGGAAGGAATCTGTTTGTTGGGCTGTTTGATTTTAATATCCTCTATTTTTCCTTCTCCTTATCTTTTGAAATTCTTGTTCTTATTATTCTGGAGTCATCACACTGTGTCCCAAAAACACAGTTCACTAAGAGGTGGTTGGATATTTTTTTAAATGAAAAGCAGTGGATTTTTGGGAGGGAGTTGTAGCACTCAAGCAAAGCTGAACTGCTTTGTGCCCACATGGGCCCTCAGTGTCCCTGCACTGGTGTCTCTTCCTGAGACAAAATCATGTGAATAAGCACAATTTAGAGTCAGGATTGCTGAGGTCGCTGATATCGCAGATGTCCTATGAGACTCCAGGGCTGGACATTTTAAAGCTCTGTCATGATCTTGTGTCCCAGTTTGGGAAGCCCCGACAGGACAACCAGAGCCACTTGACAAAGGTGCATTTCAGCGTGTCCATCTGCCATACGGAACATCTTTGTTCTCCGCTGGAGACTGTATTCAACAGACCAGGCCAAGGGCCAGAGCTGCAGAACCCAGCACTTGCAGATCCATCTGAGCACATGGAGACCTGCAGCAACCCTCTGAAATGTTCCTGGGGGAGATGAGGTACCAAAGCTGGAGTGGTCATGTCTGTGCGGCGTCAGGTCAGACCATCCTTCCAGCGCTGACCTCCCTTGCAAGCCCTGGGCAGCAGCTTTGGGAGGCAACACGTTGCCAGTCACAGGGGAAGTCAGAAGGACCACCCAGTTCTGATAAGGGCAATTTAGAAAGGAAGGGGAAGATTGTGAAAAGAGGGGCAAAGGGGCACAAAGGGAAGAAAAAAACCACCCCACTGCCGAACAAAACTGAAGATCAAGACTGCTGTTAAACACACTGCCTGCGAGGGAGGTCTCACCGTGCCTTTTCTAATCTAGAGCCAGCCAGGATTGTATTAACAGCTTCAACGCAATGGAACAAATTAATCCCTGATGTAATTGAAATCGGTGAGGTCTCACAATAGGTGAGTTTGACCCAGTGGGATAGAAATAGAACAAGTATTGGAATGAAGGAGTGAAACGAAGTCACACTGTTCAGCCATTGGTATTTCATTCCTAGAAACAAAGGCCAGACAAATGCAGAGAATACATGGCTCGGCTGGGCATGGTTGAAAGCTGCTCAATAATATCAAGCTTTGAAGGGATATTTCTGTGTGGAGAGGAAGTATATAGCAGAGATATAACAAGCATTAAAAAAGAAAGAAAGACAAAGAAAGAAAGGAAAAAAGAAAAAGCCCTGCTTGCTCCTTGCCTGATTGGATAGCTGTGGTAAAATAATACCAGCCCTTAACTAATAAATAAATAAATAAATAAATAAATAAATATATCACAACTGAAGAAAATAAGAAAAATACTTAAGGTCTGAATTGTATTTCTGGAGACTCAAAACTGTTGAGAGCTGGCCAGAGGTGGCGTCCTGCAGATCTCCCTGGGCTGCGATGCATGGGGTTGGTTTGCTTTGGCCAGCACAGGTAGCAGGAACTGGTCCCACTGGGAAAGAGCAGCCTTTGGGTGCTGGAGGTGGCTCAGTCTTGGTCCCTTGGGTGCTGCTGCACCACAGCACAGCACAGATGCCAGAGGGTGGGCTGGCTTGTCTGGTCTGCTGAGCTGCTGCTGTTCAAGGGAATGGTGTTAATAATGTGCCCCTGGGAGTGCTGCCAGTGACCTGGTTCTGAGTCTATGAGAACAGGCAGATGTGGGGAGGATGGGGGTGGTGGAACCATTTGAGAGCTTGGGCAGCATTCTGGTGCCAGGCTGTGCAGTGTGGGCAAAGTCATTAATCAAGGCTGAAACCATGCTCTTCCTCAGAATTAACCATTTCCCATGGTGGAACAAGTTTAAAATATCAACATCTCACCCGTGGTGCTTTTTCACAGTTTTGGCTATGCCTCACTCCATCATCAAAAGGGAAAACTTGATTTTCTTGAGGATGGAATCATCTTTCTCTAGCAAATGGTCAAATACTGACTGATGGGTCATAAAACATTCATTTCCTCAAACTCTCAGGTTCCAGGTTTTTGGCATTCCCTCCTACCTTCCTCCTGGTTTCATACCAGGTTCAGTAACACTGTGTTTGCCACCTGAAGGTGGGCAGACACTTTGCTTTAGCAGTGATACATGGCTTGGACAGCTGGTGGGGTCTCCGGAGCTGCTGGGAGTATGGCTGATTGATAGCTGTATTCCTACAGAGGCTGTGTGTTTCAGAAAAGAAGGAGGTCTGACACTGCCCCAGAAGATTTAATCTGCCTCTGAATGCAGCAGGCAGCTCTCTGGAGGAAAGGAGGCTTTGCTTGCAGAGCAGCTTTTGGATCCAAGTATGTGTCACCTCACTGAGCTGTATGTCCCCTTTTCCAAGCCCTGAAAACATCTTCCCTTTGATTCTTGTTTAAGATTTCTGAAATCAAAAGGGATGGGCAGCTTTGAGCCCCTCATCACCCTGTTTCCTTCACCTTTCCAGCTCCATCCCTACACACAGTTCACTTAAGAGTGCACTGAACAAACTGCCCTGAATTTCACATTCTGCAGCAACTTGAAAGTGCTCAAGTCAAAGCAATGAGGGGCTCAGTTCCAGAGCGTATCTGTGCAGGAGCAGGGAGAGCTCTGGGTTTTTCATCGTGATGGGCCAACATCTCCTGCATGGGCCCATGCCAAGGGAAAGCTCAGTACCTGTCCTCTGAGCAGGCAGGAGCCTTTCTGTGACTAGGGGAGGTGGAGGTTTTATGTTCTTGGCTTAATTCATGTCCCAGCATGGTGAAATGGAGCTTGGGAAGAGAGCAGAGAAGGGGAATAGCCTGAGCACATTGCAAGGAGAAGCACAAGGGGCAAAAGTGTTACTCAATCTGAAGGACACTATTACTACAAGTGTTGTGGTTTAGGAGTGATANAAGAAAGAAAGGAAAAAAGAAAAAGCCCTGCTTGCTCCTTGCCTGATTGGATAGCTGTGGTAAAATAATACCAGCCCTTAACTAATAAAT
>VXBX01009335.1:0-51944 GCA_013400415.1 Scytalopus superciliaris | reverse complement strand
AGCGTATCTGTGCAGGAGCAGGGAGAGCTCTGGGTTTTTCATCGTGATGGGCCAACATCTCCTGCATGGGCCCATGCCAAGGGAAAGCTCAGTACCTGTCCTCTGAGCAGGCAGGAGCCTTTCTGTGACTAGGGGAGGTGGAGGTTTTATGTTCTTGGCTTAATTCATGTCCCAGCATGGTGAAATGGAGCTTGGGAAGAGAGCAGAGAAGGGGAATAGCCTGAGCACATTGCAAGGAGAAGCACAAGGGGCAAAAGTGTTACTCAATCTGAAGGACACTATTACTACAAGTGTTGTGGTTTAGGAGTGATACTCCCCAGTTTAGTTCTCCCACTGGGCCTCTCCAAACCATCTTGCCACTCACTCACTTCTCCTTCCCCTCCTCATAACCCCTCCTCTCCCATGGGTGACCAGGGAGGAGAATTGGAGACACAAAAGGCAAAGACCATGGGTTGAGATAAGAAAAATTTACTGGAAACAGCAATGAAATAAGAAAACTAACAGTAACAGCAGCAATATTAACAGTGAAAGTGTACAAAAGAGAAAGTGATTCACATGCAAAATGCTCACCAGCCTGAGCCAACGTGACCGCAGGTGGTGCCAGCCCACCCTGACCACTGTCCCTGCTGCTCTTCCTTGCCTGAAAACACTCGGTTCTCCTCGGAAGAGACTCCCTTCCCCCTGCCACTGGCAATGCCATGAGGTGGCATAAAGTCCAGGTCCTGGCCATGGTCCCTCAGGCACACCCCATCCCAGCTACTGCAAAACAATTAATGCTGTCCTGGCCGGAACCAGGACAAAAACTAAATAGATGTAAACAGAAGGTAAATACCCAAGGTAGAAAATGAAGGCAGATAATATCAATGAAGCATTTCTGAAAGAGTCTTCTAAGGAAGCAAAGACAAAAAATGGTTCATGACTCCATTTATGAACAATCTGTGAAGTCATACAGCTCTTGTGGCGTGAGAGCTTTTGGCCTCTGGGTTTTTAATAGGACATTTGTGCTTGTCTGATGAAATATTTTTTTCTTATCAAAAAGAAAAATCAAGAAGCATTTAAAGTGAGGAACTTTAATCTCATATCTTCATCATTTTGAACAACCACTTCCATGCTGCTTTGTGTTGCCCTGTGTTGGTGCATCCCGGGAGGATGCACAGTCACCATCCACATCTCCCAAGACTCAGAGTGCAGCTTAGCTTTTTGGGTATTTGCTTTCTAGGGAAAAAGTGTTTTTCCATGGGTAGCAGGAGGAAACAAATACCAAAGCAAAGCTCTAGTTCTGTTGTTTGGTGAGGCTTAGCTGCATTTGTGCAATTCTGGCACTGTCATGCTATAGCCTCTCTCCTGTTAGACACACAGAGCTTCACCCCAAAGTGCCCTCTCCCTTCGCTCTGGTTCCTGCTGTGTATCTGAATGTGGAACTTCTTTGCATTAGATGAATTTCCAAATGTGGTCCTAAGCAGAAAGAAAGGACTATGCCCAAGCAGTGCACATCCACTTCTGTCTGGCTCTGGACTAGACTCAGTAACACGAAAGCAACAATATCCTGGCGATGGATTGACTTTGCAGTTAAGTGGAGGAAAAAGCAGCAAATAAGGAGTGCATTGTGTTTCACTGTATGCTGAGGATGGCTGTCATAGTGAGCAAGCAAATCCTTTTGTAATTGGCATACAGGAATTTTGCCAAAGTCATGGAAGCGAAGTGGTTTGTTACGTCTTGGATATCCTCTTGTTGACTTTATTGACTTAACTTTCATGTGTTTAGGTCATGGAGAAAATCATTAATATTGGGTTGGTTTGATGACTGAAAGGTAATAAGTATTTCCTGCTTATCAGATGGGGTTTGAGAGGACTTTGAATGGCTTGATTTGTTTATCTCTTGCAATCGGTACGGCCCTTAGCGAGAGGGATTTTCTGTTCCTGGTTCAGCTGGAGGAATGACATATGGTTTGCTCTCTATTGAGGCTGGGAGGCTCCCTAGCATAAATAGCAAAAACATCAGGAAATTCTGAAGTCCAGCTCCCAGCTAACTTGGCCATGCTGTGGGCCTTGGACATCTCATGCTGTAACACTTTATGACATGAACAATAACAGATTAACATCCCCTGTTACTGGAAAGCTCAAAATAGAAAATCTGAAGTGCGTGGAGGTTGGTTGGTTGGTTGGTTGGTTGGTTGGTTGGTTGGTTGGAACGCCAAATCCCGTGAGTGTGGCTTGGCACAGTGGGGATTTCACTGACCTTGGCAGGGCTGGGATTGCTCTCCGTTCACAGAGAGGCATCCGTGAGTGCAGAGATGGGGCACAGCCCGTGTACGACTGACACTGCGGTGCTGCTGTTGGAGGCTTTTCTTGGATTGCTGATGGTGAAACCTTAGGCTGCATCTGAAAATGGTCTTTCCCTCACCCTCCGTCTGGGATTCCACAAACAGGAGAGTCGTTCTTTAAACTGAAGTATCACTGTAAAGCCACTTAAAATGAAACTGCTCGTTGTGTAAGAATCACTTGGCAAAAAATCTCTTGAAAATCGCCCATTGTGGACTTGCTGAAGACAGATATCGTTTTTGGTTCCAGTGGCTGTTTGGAAAGGAGGTAGGACTAAATGCTCCTAACTTGAATGATTGGGCAAGTACAACAGAGGAGGGAGAGCTACTTGTTTGCGGGTGCGAGACATTTCTGATGCATTAGTGGCTTGAGGTAATGGTTGTTTTTTAAAGGAATGCTGTTTATTCCCTAACATAAGTTCTGTATTGCCAAGTGTGTTTTTAGGATGTCTTTGTAGCTGTATATTGTCACTGAAAGGTGTAGTGATAAATAACAAATAAATGGATAAGGAATAGATGGAAAAGAGAAAGAGAGGAAGAGTGAAAATGAAACCAAAATTGATGCTCTGATTTACCAATTGGGATTTTGCAGATTATAAACTGTTGCCAAAGAATAAGATGGAGTTATGTGAAACTAATACCTTGAGATGCTGAAGTTGTCATGCATAGACAGTGGCCCATGCCAGTTGGATAGATGGCAAACCAGACTATAATACAACCCCAAATCCCACCTAAATGGTGGAGGAGTCCTGCCTCCTGTCCCTGGAGAATGTGCCATAGGACATGGTTCTGGTTGGGAGGCAGGAGGTGCAAGCGATTGTTCATTTCAGGGACCTGTTGTGTGGAGCTCTGGATCCAGAGTCTGTGGGGTTTGCTGCCTACTGCATGGATATGTGGATGATCAGATTGAAAGGCCAAAAAAGGATGGTGGTCATTTTGTGTATGATTCCTTATGTGCACTAATAGCACATCAATATTAAAAAAAAAAAAAAAAAAAAAGGAAAAAAAATCCTTTTGCTTTGGTGAACAGGAGTGACAGCCCTGAAGTTTAAGGGACTTAAAGATGTTTCTGCATTCATTTTTGTGATTGTTATGATAATGTATTTGGGGATTGATATACTTGGTTTTAGGTGACTTTCTTGACTGAGTGTTGGTGATCAGTTGACAAAGGAGACATATATTATTAATTTTTTTGAGATTTATGGAAGACAATCTCTCTTATGGTATATATAAATGGACTTTCTTATCTCAGAAGTTCGCTGCTTGAGGGAGTGTGCTCTGTAGAGCAGGGATCCTGTGAGAGTGGATTTCAGCAATGATCAAATAGGTTTTATCTCATGAAATCGACACTGCATGAAATTTTATTTTTAAGTATTGATGGTCTCTGCTGCAGGCCAGATGCAGCCCAGGCTGGCACAGCTTATTCCCCTTGGCCACACTCCCGCAGAGCATCCTGTTTCCACAGAGTGGTTAAGCATGAGCTTATCTTTAAGCAGGCGGCTAAATCCGAATGGTTTCACTGCTGCTCTGGACCGTGGCTTCTTGGCAAGGGACAGGTCAGCTGCAAGGGTAAGCTGTAGTAAGTTCCTTGTCCAGGATTTCTTTCCCTAGGTTGGAGCTAGGCCTGTTGCTGGAGAAGTGATGGACTGATACATGCTTGGGCTGACTATTTCGGGGGTCAGTGTCACCTGCTGATTCCTGCATCAGACTACTGCTGGGCTTGGACAAGGTGTTGGGCTGTGGGTGGTGCCAGCCAGGTCTTTGGCTGGGGGAGGAGGAGATGTCAACCCCCTGTGCTGCCACGTGCCCTTCTTGCAAAGCTTAATTAGCTGATCTTAGGCAGGACCGTGGTGACAAACATGCATAGGTGTTTGGGGCTGAGCACAGTGCAGGATGCTCCCTGGGTGCTCCTGAATCATCCACCCAGGCACTGCAGCTGCGGGCTGGGGCCTCTGCAGTGTGAGTGCTCCAGAGACAATTAGAAGAGAATTAAAACATATTTTGGGAAACAGATTGCCTTTTCTGTTGCGAGTTTCCAAGAAAGCAAAGCAATCTTCCCTTCCCCCCACTTTAGATCCCACCTGTTTTGGTTTCTTCCCTAGAAAAATGTGAAATTCATTAACATGTGGTGAAAGCAATGTAACGACGTCATCTTGATTTAAAATCTGTTTTAAATCTTAAAATGATGGAGCCAGAATTTTAACTGCAAATAACCTTGCTTTGTGGCACGTGGCAGACTGTCAGCATGACTGGAACATCTCTGGGCTTGGTAGTTTAGCATCCTGTGCAACAATGACATTTGAAAAGAAAGCAAGAATAGATGTAGGAAGGAAAAAAAGCCATTAGTATTATTTCTGTCAAAAGCAAAGTCCTGCTTGCTGTGCTCAGGTGTAGCTGTGGTGCCTGGGGAGAGCAGGGTGAGCTCCGTGCTGACAGACCTCTGTCAGCACCCCACTGTGGCATCCTGCTGTGCCCTCTGGGTAGGTGCCACGGCTGCTTCTCCTCTTGCATGCTCAGCACTGGATCACAGCTTCTGGCTGCACTGTCTTCTGAGAGTGGGAAATATTGTAACCCTTGTCTGTCACTTCTGTCATCACCATGAATGTCTGTTTAGACCCAGCATGGATATGAGCCTCCCTTTTCCTGTGCCTGTGCCTTCAGCAACCTACGGGCTTCTGGCAGCAAAGCAAGAGAGTGTTTTACTTCCACTTCAAAACTTCAAACAGCAGAATCCCAGCATTTAACAGTGGCACTTGGGGCAATCCCACAACATTGCTGTGAACCTCAGTGCTGCAGCCACTGTGCTGAACATGGTGTTTTGGTTCATGCTGCTTAGTAAAGGTCTGGGGCTAAGCAACACTGCTGGCCTGAAGTTTTCCTCCTGCTTGCAGGCCTGGGTGTTCCCTTGATAATTGAAAATGCTAAAAAAAGTTATTCTTTGAGGTGCATGACTTTGAAGGATTTGCTGATATGAGATGACATAGCAGGAGGCTGAAGTGGGGCTGTTTTGTGTGTTGTGGCCCCTTGCTCTCACGTTTTAGTCTGGAATGGATCTGAACAAGGATTTATTGACCTTTTTCATTTGCATTGCCAACTTCCTCCCCACTGATACATTAGAACACTATTGCTTGCAGGCCAGGAGAACAAGAGTGCCATGTTTCTAAATTATTTATTGTCCTGTGACGGAGTCTGCTACCAAAATGTTGTCCATCTATGAGTCTGGAGTGGGCAGCGTAGATGTTGTGGTGCACATGCTCCACAGATAGACAGATCATGGAGCAACTTTTGGGCTTTCCTATAGTTTAGGTGTGAAGTGCTTTAGGGTGCATGCTACCCAGTCTCCCCTCTGTGAGGGCATCTTGAGAATGTCTGTGCTGTCAGGTCCTCTGACCTGGGGCAAATCAGGAGGACTCATGGAAGCAAAAAGGGAAATCCTGTTCTGGTGTTTCTTGGGAATAGTTAAGATAGGAAACTAAACAAAACATTTCTGGTAATATTTTAAGGCAGTAGTGAACTAAGGTTCATTTGCTGCATTAGGCAAAACAAACAGATGAGGTGGCTGAGGCAATCAGACCCCTGCTGATCATGGCTGTGCAGTGGAACATGACTCTCACCACTCCTTGTGATCTCTCTGATGGCCCTGTTGAGGTGGACAGAAATGCATCCACAGATGGTCACCAGTGAGTTGGCTTCACTGGAGGGCAGAGCTGGTGAAACAGTTAAGTCGAAGAGTGCTTGTGACACTTTTATTGTAGTAGGTTTTATGCCTGTGCAAAGCTCAAGCCCAGTCTATTAATGGCAGAATGAATATTTTTTTCCCTTGACTTGTCCCTGCAGTTTTTCCGGGGAATCAATGCAAATGCTGAAGATGATGCACCAAATCTCTGGGACAGGGTTGTCCATCCCCATTCTTCCATCTGTGTCCCTGTAACCTGGTAGAGGTTTTGCATATGCAATGGAAAGCCTAATTTATGGCCGGCATAGCTGACCAGGATTAAATCAAAGTAAGGCCAAGCAGAAGTTTTTATTAAAAAAAAAACAAAAAAACCCACCAAAACAGTTTGATTGTAAAACCTCAGGTTTGGTTTACCATTGAGAGCCAGCTCTGGGCAGAGTTACATGCTGAGTGCCTGATACCATGGCCGCAGCTGTCAAGTGAAGGGCAGCCAAACCTGAGTCCTCCAGCACCACGTGCCCCTTGGCAGGCTGGTGTCAGTCCTCCTGTCCCAGAGGCTTCTTGTGTTCATGGTCTGTTCTGTTCTCTCCCTCCACTCCCCATCCCTCTCAGATGTTTGCTGCCGAGGAGAATGTGGATTTTCGGATACATGTGGAGAACCAGACGCGAGCAAGGGACGATGTAAGCAGGAAGCAGCTTCGGCTCTATCAGCTCTACAGCAGGACAAGTGGGAAGCACATACAAGTGCTTGGCAGGAGAATCAGTGCCAAAGGAGAAGATGGAGATAAATATGGTAAGAATATTTACTGGCATCTCCCAAACTACAGATCAAAGGCTTTAATCTGGCATGTTGTGTTAAAAAATCTATTGGGAGAAAAATAAGAGCAATAAAAAGCACAATGAAAGGGGAGAAAAAACCCTTTCCAGATTAAGAACATGAAATTTGTTCTGTTGGAGCTGCCTCTCAACTGCAGGCAGTTCCCACAGTACTGCCATGCTCCAATTTATTAGTGTATGGTGGTGCTTGAAGACAAAAACCTTTTTATGCCCAAGGGATGAGCTCACAGTGTGTCTTCTGCAATTCATAAAGGATCCAAGTTGGTGGTTTGGAAAGTCCTTTCCCTGTGAATTCAGGGCTCGAGTTTAAGTGAACCCAGTGCTTCAGTGAAGCACTCTCACCTTTTCAGGTGGAGGGATATTTGGTTTGAGCTGAAATGAAGCAGCCCTTGGGAACTTTGGGAGTACCCCAGAGTTCAAGTTGAACCTCTGGGCATGTGGATCTTACAGGAAAACAAATACTTGTTCTGCTCTAACAGTACTTTCAACTGTTCTCATTGTGCTTTACACACAAGCAACATGCTGGAAATGCTGCTAGAGGCCAAGTTAAGAAAAATTCTGTAATTCTGGTGTGTTTTGAGATGGTTGTGGCTGAGATGCTTTTGCTGGAGTTGGTTGTTGCAAGGATTTTAGGGTTGTTCCAGTCTTGTTCCTCTTTGGGACATACAGCCCCACGTGTTCATGTGCTGCTGTAGAGGTGTGGGTGTGCATTGGTGTGTTCAGCTGGAGACTGAGGGGAGACCTCACTGCAGGTCCAACTTCCTGGGGAGGAGCAGAGGAGGGGCAGGCACTGATCTCTGCTCTGTGGGGAGCAGGGACAGAGCCAGGGAATGGCTGGAGTTGTGTCAGGGCAGGCTCAGGTGGGATCTCAGGCAAAGGCTCTTCCCCCAGAGGGTGGTGGGCACTGCCCAGGCTCCCCAGGGCAGTGGGCACAGCCCCAAGGCTGCCAGAGCTCCAGGAGGGTTTGGGTGATGTTCTGGGGCACAGGGGGTGACTCTTGGGGATGGGGCTGTGCAGGGCCAGGAGCTGGACTTGATGATCCTTGTGGGTCTCTTCCAACTCAGCATGTTCTATGATTCTGTGACCATTCATATTAGATTGCTTTCATGTGCAGCACTGGTGAGGTGCAGGTGAGCTGTGGTGATGGCGGGTCACAACCAGAGAATGGTTGTTCCCTCAGGAAGCATCAGGCCCGTTGAGGCACAGGCCATGCTGAGCACAGAGTGGTTCCTGCCACTGCCGAGGATGGAGGAGCAGCGTGCACCTGGCTGGTAAGACCTCAGCCCCCACGGCATCTCTTAGGGAAAGCCCTGCTCTGAGGTCTCATCAACCTTGTCCTTTGTCATTCCTAAATTTCCAGATAAAAAAAGGAAGGGAAAGTGCCACTTGGCTGCTAATTATTGTGTCATTTTATTGCATTCATCCTGATAAGGTTTGATATGTAAACGAGTCGTTGGGTGCTGCTGCTGCCGGCCGGGAAGGCTCCTGCCCGCTGTCAGGTGCCGTGATGGAGTTTTCCTCTCCCTGAAACAAGGCGGCATTTACAGTGGGTGCAGCAGGGAAGTGTGCCCGGGAGCAGCTGACAAGTGCTAATTTATGTGTCAAAGCCCATCTTGTCCCCTTCATACATATGCAATCGTGTCTGAACAACAAATCCGTGCGCAGGAGCGTGCTCGTGACCGATAGCGATGCTGCACCATGGCAGAGCCGGAGATTTTCTGTCTGGGGAGCTCCTGCTGCCGGCATCCCTGCATCCCGACATCCCTGCATCCGTACATCCCTGCATCCATACATCCCTGCATCCCTGCTCGCCACCAAATGCCCCCCTCCTGGTTGCTGGCGTCCTTCGCAGAGCCTGGAGCTCTCCGACCTTGGGGGCTGTTTGCCAACACCAGCCCCGGCTCCCTTCCAGCGCCTCCTCATCAAACTCCCTGGGGCGTCAGGCTGCGAAGCCTTCTCGTCCCTCGCCCTGCTGAAAGGTTATGGAAATCTGCTCATCGTCCTGCTTGGCACGGGAACACTCCGAGCATGACAATCGGGGAGACAGTGAGGTGCGACACGGCGGGCCAGGATGTGACCATGCAGAGCTCCTGTCTGGGATAATGGAGGGGGAGAGATGTCGGAGTTACTGGAGTGAGAACCATCTGTGTTACAGCCAAACCTGGACACAAAGGCAATGACACAGGGTTCATTATGTGCCAGGAACCCCTCCCCCCGAGGCATTATTATGGAGTAACCTTTGATCAAAACCAGAGAGGGGCTTAAACAGGGTCTGGGGATCTCAACAGTTGCAAACTTTTGATCCACATCTCCGTCTTGCCAGTCGGGTCTGCATCTGGAGAAGGACACCTCTCCTCCCACGCAGCAGATGGCTGTGTGTCCTCCTGCTCTTTTCCTCTCCTTTCCTCTCCGGCTGCCTCCATGCTGGCACGGGGACAGAGCCACGCCTGGCTCCGAGGGTCCCCACTCGCTCCGGGGCTGCGTGTCCCCTCAGGCACAGCAGCTCCCACGGCTTCTGCACCGCCCGCCCCCTGTCCCTCCGGGGGGAGGGGGTCATGGGGGTCGTGTGGGGTGATGGCCTAAGGATTACAGCTCGGGGAAGGCTTGGGGAGGACAAGCAAGAGCCAGTGTCTGAGAAGAGACGTGGGAAAAGGTGCCCGTGAGCTGGCTCTGGCCCCGAATTGTCTCAACAGCTCAGTCCCATTAAGAGAAGGTAACACCAGGCAAGGGCTGCGTAGGCTCGGGGTTCACGTGGGAAACGCTGTCAGGGCGAAGGTCTGTATTGCTCATCACCAGCCATTAGCCAGTTTTAAGGATAGGGGAGCTAATAATGTTTTAGCACCTCTTTCCCCTCTCTTTCCGTAGATTCACAACTGGTTAAAGAGGTGTCCAAGTGAAGAGATGCTTCTTTTCTGCTCTTTTTTTTTTTATTATTTTTATTTTAACATATCCAGCTTCCAAATGGCTGGCATGGGAGGGTTGTCTTGCCTTTGAAGGGAAGTTGCTTTTATTACAAGGTTTTATTGACTTCTGTAAAACTTCTCAGCTCATGGTTGCAGACAATGCCCAGAAAAGAGGGGAGGTGGCAGATCTCAGGCAGGGAATTGCTCTTTTCCAAGTAGCCACCATAAGTATAGCAGAATGAGCAGCCAGCCCTGGCTCAGGGCAGACCGATGCTACAGGGCTGGGGGAATCCAGCTGGAGGAATCCCCCTTGAATGTTCTATCCAGGTGTGCAAATGCCGTGTGCAAGGAAAAATGCATGCTCTGCAATGCATGGTTTTGCTGGCATAATAATTCTGGTGTGCAACTTTTGGTTTATGCCTTCTTTGGGGCCAAGATCTGGCCCCGTGTGTCAGATTATTAAATGGCAAATTAAGTCAGTTAATAGAATTAATTGAGTCGATGTAATTCTTTTAATCAGATAGATTTGATCCCTCAGATGAATTAGAATCCATTAACAGATAAGTCAATTATTGGGCTAAATTAAATCTAATAATAATGCCTGCTGCTCGCAGCAACACTAATTAATCTAAATACACTTACCTATCTCCCAGGGTTTTTTTTTAAAGGCTTAATTGATGTTCCTAAAGTGCTCTGAGATCTTTAGATAACAGACGATCTATGTGAGCAAAATATTATCTCTTAACAGACTATAAACTAATTAAAAGACTGATCTATTTACAGATTGCATTTTTACTTTAATCTCTTCAACCTATTCAGAAGGAGTTTGCACTGGCCCAGAAAAACAATATTCCTGTTATAAGCTTATTATTACTTTACAGGTTCCTAAGTGGTCCTTTCATTCAGAAAATGAAAGGGGGAAGGAGGAAAAACAACCATTAAAGTGCTGACAAGAAAAGGACCTGGAACCTTTATATTCTACCTCTGATAAATGGTACAGATAGGGAAGAGAGGGATCAGTGACCTGAAACCTTAGATCCTTTCATTTATTTTCATTTCACAAAAGGCAGAAGACATTCTATCCTGTTTGTTCACGATCTGTGTATCCGGCGCAGTTGGGGAGACAGAGCTCTCTTGGTTGGGTGAAGGCATTTTTTGCCTCATTTGTATTTCACAGCCATGGGATTTTTTTGGTTTAATTTGTCCCCGGCTACTGGTGTCCTTCGGGGCAGTGAGCAGTGATAGCCATCAGTGGAGAGGTGAGGAGGTGTGAGAGCCCTTTGCTGCCCTCTCGGTGGAGGTAACTTTAATTTGCTTGGATGTCCAGAAGGCTGGGATGTGCTGTGTGTAGGTACATTACTAGTCAGTGTGTTTCAGGTGGTATTTTGTCCATAGACCTATTCCATCACAGTTTCAAAAACACTCTTGGATCCCCTAGAAGATTATAAAGCCTTTATTTTATAAACCTTCTCATTTATATGCCTTCTAGCCTTTGCTTGGGGCAGTGCACAGGTAGGATATCTCTCCTCAACATCCAAGTGCTGGACCCCGAGCCAGTGATACCCTCTCAAAGACTCCCCCTGGGTTCAATGGGTTTTAGCTCAGGACTCAAGAGATGCTCCGGAAGACAGGAGGTTTAGGGGGGTTAACAGAGCATGCGTTTGCCAGCAGTCAACACATCTGGGGTCAGGCAGACCGAGGAGGGAAGGAAACTCGAGGTGGTGTGCTTGCATAATGCCAGGTGTTACCTCCACATGTCATGGACGTTCCCGGGACAGAATACCCCTTACAGATGTGCTTTTTTGAGTGGTACAGGGAAAGCAAGGAGCTGGGGGAAATGAGTGACTCCTTCCTGGGACCACTCCAGAGTGGGTGATGTGCTCTGCAGCTTGCAGCCCCCACCTTCTGTTCAAGCTGGAGCTTCCCGGAGATGCCAGTGGACCTGCCCATGGAGAGCACATTACAGCTGTCTAGACATCAGCCACACTCCATCCCGCCAGAGATTTCATTTGTGGTAGAAGTGGGCTCTGTTCCACGAGGAGGTGTAATATGTGTGGAAAATATTATTATAGCAAAATAGCCTCCTTTAATTGACTCTAAATTTTGCAGGATTCCTTTCTAGGTTTGGGTAATCCTGTGCTCTCCAGAATTAATGGCTGACATAGCACTTTTTCGAGCTTGGCAGCCTG
This sequence comes from Scytalopus superciliaris, assembly GCA_013400415.1. Taxonomy (NCBI): domain Eukaryota; kingdom Metazoa; phylum Chordata; class Aves; order Passeriformes; family Rhinocryptidae; genus Scytalopus; species Scytalopus superciliaris. The sequence goes on along the minus strand of VXBX01009335.1, from coordinate 40,019 downwards.
ACAGCTAATTTAGAACTCCCTAAACTCATTTCACTAATGACTCCCATTTGTTCTATCTCAAAGCCTGGAAACAAATGCAAAATACCAGTGCCATTGTCCCATCTTTAGCAAGTCATTCTTTCCCCTCAGTGTTTCTGGCACCTGAACGGCAAGCTGCCTTGGGAAACCTGATTAACGCTTTCCCTTCCTGGAATAGTTTAAATCAATTTCGATCCCTCTCCTGGGAAGACCAGGAGGGAAAACTAAACTCCTTGTAGCTGGAAGGTGCAGAATTTACCTGAAAGAAAGATGGGAGATACAGTCCAAGTAGCATTTGGGATTTATGAAATACAGCTGTATTTCCACATTTTTTTCCATGTCAGTTTCCGAGCTGCTTTTCTTCCCAGGAACAGGTGCGTACACGGGGCTGTCTGCCGGTGCAGCTCAGCCCCAAATCCCGCATGAGCTGGGCTTCACTTTGTTATTTGTTCTGCTGAACCATCAGGATGGCTGTTTCCCATTTAACCGATGTATCGCTGCCTCCAGTCTCTTCCCATTACAGTTTTGACATGACGACAAGACAAATAAATTTTTTAAAAGACCTTTTATCTTCTCAACCATTTATTTTCACTTACTTAGCCCGGGGGCAGAGCTGACCTCAGCGTAAGGGATGATCATTCACCATGGCAGCTGTACAGTCATATGCATCCTGGGGACTGGCCTGAGCCAGAGGAGCCTTCGCCGTCCAGCTGCTGTGTTGTGGCTCTGGGCTTTTCCTTCTTGTCCAACAATCTCCAATAGCTTTATTATTTTTTTCTTTCCTTAAAATGTCTCCCCTTTTCATCTGCAGTGGCGAAGTTGTCCCTTGAAAGCAGGCGGGGAAATGAGCTGAAGCTTCAGCTGACTCGTGGCTTTGCTGACCCACACATGGGGCTGGAATTGTGGATGGGGCAGGAGCTGGGCATGGGGATGGAGTTTGGGCTGTGGATGGGGCAGGAGGTGGGGAGGGGGTCCCAGCTTGCTCTAGGAGGTTAGGGGCCTCGGCTGCCCTCACCTTCCTGGTGGCTCTGAAAGGTTCCAATTGAAATATGCTTTAAGCATCTTATACAAACCATCCGTACATTGAAGACATTTTTAGTTTTTATGCTGCCATATTCTGTGCCAGGGTAGGAAAAAGCCTTGCTTAGGCGGGAAGAGGAGTTAGGGGAGAAAAATCCAAGTCTTTTGCTTTTTGATTCCTGACAAACCTATTTTGAACAATGAATTTGTTGTCAATTTCCTTTACTTTTGGTTTTGGAAGCTGCTGTCCCAAGCTCTTGCTGCAGCCAGCTTCATGTCTGAAGTCCATCTCTCTCTGCAGCAGTTCTTATTTTGTTCCTGCAGTAACAGCAAAGCCTGTTGTTTATTTTTCCTCTGACACTACAGCAATTTTGAATTTCCTTACTTCTGGATCTTGAGATAGCTTAAAGAGCTTTGACTTAAAAAAAAACCAAAAAAGCCTTTCAGCTGTGTCCAAACTACAAGTCTCCATAACCACTGATCAGGGTTCAGAAAGCATAGGCCTGTCTGTCAGCAAATGTTAGGAACCCAGAAATAAGAAGGAGAAGTAATTTAGAAGGCTGCTGATAATTGGTAATTTTTAATTTCTTTGTGGAGTGGAAAGTGAGCTACAAAGTGAAAAATCTTTATTTTCATGCAAGTCGTAAAAGGGTTTTTGTTAACAGTTTGTGTTTGTATATAATTCTGTGCTGTGATTTGTGTTCCCATTAGAAATGCAGAATAGGAAATAGGATCCCATCTGTGAGCAATCTAAGAGGAAGTGAGACAATGGAGTCGACTGCTGCTTCAGTTTAGATAATCAATACAAATATTATTAGTATAGTGATTTATCTTCTTAGACACTTTATGAAAATGTGAATGCCAGACCCCGAAGACAGGTCAATATGATGTTATCTGTTCCTGCCTTGCTGTGTTTACAGTGTTTTCCCATGAAGCTCAAGCAGCTGCTTTGCTGTGTGTTCTTCCCTGGCTGTCATGAAATAATACACACATAAACTTAGGGCTTCCCTTTCTCCTCCCTGACTCTGGAAATGCACTGTGTGTATTAGTATCATAGTTACTTTTATCTGAAATCTGTACTGGGGACTGTTGGGGGGATACTGGGAGCTGATTTTTAAGGTCCCTTCAAACCCAAACCATTCTGTGAGTCTGCGATGAAGTTCTGGAAGAAGTTTGCATAATTTTAAATATATTTCTAGGCCATGAGTGATTCTGTGCACAAATGCTGAGAGAGCTCCTTTGGGTTTATTGCAGTTGTTCTGTGTTGGTGTCTGTTATTAAGCCTTGTTTTGTGCTGTCTGAGGTTTTCTCATATCTAAGCATTTGGCCAGTCATGAATTCAAGTTGATTCTTGGGGTGCAATTAAAAGTACCCTACGAATAGACTAGTCTGCATTTCTAAAAGGATTTTTTAATTGCTTTTACTTTGGAAAGGAAGAAAAGAAAATATTGTCAACAAATTCTCTTGTACATTTTGCCTTTGGTGTACATCACTGTGCATGATGTCACGTGGCCAGTGAGATTTTGTCCTTCATAAGAAACATTTGGAGGAAATGAAAAATGTTAATAACCCTATTAAGAACATGCCCAAATAAAGACAGGATGGGAAATGCAAAACTTGATGTGAAAAGAGAATACTTCTCCTTGAAGATACTGTGGAACTTCGCTAGGTTGCTGTTTGAGGTTCCTAAAGTCAGGAGCTTGCTTTGCTGGAGATTTCATGGTGGTGGTCACATTGACCACATCACTCACCTGGAGCATCTCTGGCTCCACTTTGCCAAGCTTGGATGCTGGGACACTGAGACTGGACCCTCCAGACAGTGGAGACAGAAGGACCTTTGTTCCTCATGCATAACCAAGTCGTATGAATTCTATCTTCTCAGTATCCTCATGTGTCTCTCCCTCATCCCATAACAAGGGCCGCACCTTTTCCTCTCCTCATGGTGTGCCAGCAGGATAAAAGCTTTGCAAACGGAGAGATGCTAAAGCGGTGGTGCTAATGGAGACCACATCGGTGGCCTGGTTAGAATTATTTGGTGTTTTTAGATGCTGAGAGACTATTCATGTTTTCAGGTTGGGGTTTCTTCAAGAAAGGGGTTACATTTATAGAAAAATACGGCACTTCAGTCACTCAGATTTCACCTCAGCTCTTTCAAAAACCAGATAGTCAGGAATTTCCGCAGCTGTGAGGTGGAGCACAGCAAACATTAGCAACGGCACTAGCATTGCGTGGCTGTCTGGAAGAGGAGGGAAGTGCCCAGGCTCCTACAGAACTGCACCAAGTCTCAGGCTTGGCGGAAAGGTGAAAAATAATGAAGCTGCGAAGAGGAGAAACTGTGGATGTATGACGCTTGGACTCCAAAAAGGGAGCTGAAAATACCCCCCAAAAGTGACTATCTGTGGCTTGAACAAAATAGTGTCCGATCAGCATTCAGAAACTGCTGAATTCAGGCCGTTCCAATACTGGCATTTTCCAGAGTGCCTGCCAGTCAGATGCAGAGGAGAACACATGTAGAGCGTCTGCGGTCTCAACGCTCGCAAGAAGGGAAGGCGAGCTGGAAGTAAAGGGAGTGACAAGGCCTAGAAACAAGATCCCCTATTTTTTCTTACAGTGAGGAAGAGTATTGGGGTTGGAGGGAGATGGTCACGTGGCTGTGCTCTGTGAGCATCCCTGTTAATGGGCTGTGCCAGCAACAGATCGCTCACACTTTGGTCCCTGGTGAATTTTCAGTATTTTCTGAATACCCATAACAGACAATTCATGCTTTTATGGTTATGTAGGACTTGGGACCTTCTCAATGCCTCCTGAGCCTTGTGTCCCTGACTTCTGCTGTAATTGCTTTGGGGATGTGGCTGTCCTTTGCAGATGCTGCCTGGAGTGGTTGCGCTTGAGGAATGACTGGATAGTGCTCAGATTTTTTTTGTCCTTGTCAATCCCATCTGAAACATGTGCCTCAGAGGCCTTCTCCTCCTCTGCCTTTTCAGCTGCCAAAAAGGGTGCCTTTCTTCCCAAAGCAATAAGAAAAAAATCCTGCCTTCTGCCGTGACCCTACTGCCTTCTAGCTGTGATGAGTTTTGGGTCTTCTCCAACAACTGGATGGCAGCTGTGCTGGCTGGAAGAATCTGGCCCCAGGTCCCACTATGGAGAGGACTCCTTGTTCTCTGGCACTGCTTGGCTGCTTCTGCCCTCATCCAAAAACTGGACTGGTGGGACAGAGAAGAAGTGGATGTTCTGCCTGAGTGGCACGATGGTGACGTAAGTGTGTGACGCTTGAGCATATGGCAGGAGACATATGCTTGGGATCTTGGCTTAGAGTTGGCATTGCTGGTATGGTTTGGTTTATACCTGATGCTCTCAAGTGCCTTTGGAAAGACAAGCAGGAGAGGAAGTCGGTAGTTGAATATGAGAGGGGAAATGTAGCATCAAGGGACAGCCTCTGGAGGTGGTGCAGACCTCAGTGTAGAGAAGCAGTGGGGAAGGAACAGGAATAGGATGGTATATAAGCACCAGATAAATCTAAAAAATATTGTCCAAATGTCCTCAGTGCTTGGCCACAGGCAGTTGCAAGGCTCATAGTTTGTTCATGCCTGCCATGGGTGGGGTGTCCCCACTGCAAAACCCCCATTACTGCTCTAGCAGGGGCTTGCAGTGGTGAGTGCTGAAGCAGACTGGGGAACACTTTGGGCTCCTGGTTTCAAACCATGTTATGTTGAGTTAGAAGGCAAACACCACCACTGGCTAAAGCTGGCCTTGTCCTGTTGGGATGTTGCCCCAGGTTCCAGCAGTGAAGGAACTTGCCTAAAGGACACTTTAGTGTAAATCCGAAATAAGGTTTCTGCTGGCTGCATGGAGGGATCACAGAGCTGGATCTCTGTTATAGCCAAGGCCTGATTATCCTCTTTCCTGAAACTCCACCGACCTCAGCAGAGCCATTCCTGGAGCTCCTGTTCGAGACTGAAAGGAGATTAAGTGCCCAGCAGTGCCTCCCATTCCTCCTGTGTCTTGCACCTTTGTTCAGACCTTGCATTTCAAACCATTTTAGCCGGTGGGAGGCAAATCAAAGCTGTTAGGTTTGAGCCGGTGACAATGGCCTGGTGCTGTGTGGTGTGCCCAGCCCCTTGCCTTTGTGCAACGTTTGTGATTCTTGCCTTTATTTCATTTGCTTCTGCATCTGCATTTGTAACCTTTTTTTTCAAGTGAAGTTTCTGACTGGTGACTCATTAGGGGCAAATAGGCAAAAGGATATTGACTTTACACCTACTAATTTGGGGGTGCTAACAAGCACATGTAACAGCTCTGTAGTCACCGGGTAAATTGTCCCACCTGGGGGGACTGGAGGAGGGGAGATAAAAAGCCTTGCAAAGAAACAGCACTTTTGTTTCTAGCTACTAGCCTTGTCTGTTCCTGCAGCCATATGGAGTTGGGGTGAACCTTTGCTGGTCACCGTGGCTGTAACCTGTTCTGAGCTTTGCCAGGATGTTCCAACACTGGAACTATTAGACCTGTGTGGGCAGAAGAAGTAGCTAAGATCCTAATTATAATATGCTAAATACGTTCACTCAGAAATGAGCTGCCCTTTACATGGGCTGGTGGAACAAACCCTCCTTCTTGTGGCATATGTGAGCACAGGGCGGTGGATGAGTCAGGATGTGCTGCACATCTGCTGTGCTTGCAAGGAGAATTAGAGACAGAGAGGGGCTTAACAGAGCTCCTGTAGGTACTGACAGCACCAAACATCAGCAGTGTGGGGTGCCCATTAGGTAAACAGGCCTGACAGTGGCTGCAGGGGCAGAAGAGACTCCCGGTCATGGCCATGGGCAGCTCACCCTGCTGAGGTCCACACTCTGCCGCCGGTGGTGGGGCCCAAGTCAGCTGCAGATGTGTCTGTCCCTCTCCAGCCAGACCTGTGATGCAGTAACCACAGCCCTCAGGTGGGCTTACAGTGACACTCTTCTGCCTCAGAAAGACTGATCTGTTGCAGGGGAGCCGGAACACAGCTAAGGAGTGATGGTCTCTTCCCTGATGGTCCTTCTCAGAGCATGCGGTTGAGTTGGGTGACCTCTGGAGAACCTTCTCAGCCTAAATTGTTTTGTGATTTGCTGAGTGTCTTTGAACACTTATTGTCAGAGCAGAACTGGCAAGTAAAGCTGTCAGTGATCTGTTGCTCTGAATGCAGTGGTTCTCCTTTGGGTGCATTCAGTGGGACCCTTAGGAAGTGACTTTTGTGGTTTGTCCCCCTTTGTGATTTTTTTTAATTGATATTTTAAAGAATTTTTATTATTTAAAAGATTGGGTGTAGGCAAAGTTTTCCATTGCCCCCTTTCAGTCCTTCTGCTATTTCTCTCAGCTTGGGATGTCCCACTTACCTGGTAGAGATGAGGCCATCTGCACAAGGGTGTATAAATTGTAGCTGATCTCAAAAGGTGTGTGCTGGGGAGTGGAGGAGCATGCTGTGTGATAACCTGCTATCCTCTCTACTCCTTTCTGGGCATGAATCCAGTTTGCTGTGTACTTTGAATGGAAGGAAGCAGTCACCAGTCTGGCTGTATCTGATGTCACATTCCCTCTTACCAGCAATCGCTCTGTGGCTGTGACTTCAGCCTCACTCCTCTTCCTCCTCCTCCTCCTCCTTGGTGCCTGATCTGGCTGCAGCCAATATCTGTCTCTCAGCAGGAGGAATCTGAGGAAATGCAGCAAACTTCAGCTCCTGGGGCTAAATTGTTGTGCTCTCTAACATCAAACTGTGTTGAACTAATTGACAACCAGCTTTAAACGTACCCCAATCAAGCAAATGCATTGATTTATTTTTTCCTCTCTTACTGAGCGCTAAGCGGCTTCCAGCTTGGTTTCCTCCCCAAGAAGTGGATAACTCATCTATTGTGTAGTAAAACTGATGGGCAGTGTTGACCTCTATACAATCCTTTCAGTATGTTGAGGGAGGAAGGAGTTTCTTATGCTTCTGTGAATGTTTGACCACTTAAAAAAAGCAAAACAAAAAAAAAGCCCAACCCAAAACCACACACAACAACAAAAGATGATCCATTTTCTCTGGATGTCTTTGAAAGAAGCTTAGTTTAGAGACAGACGGGAGAGAAAGGCTATTGATTTTGTTTGACCTCCAAAGAGACTGCGGTCAGTATATTTTCCCTGTTGGAAGTGGTTCAGGGCTCTGAATTTCCATGTCAGCGTTTGTATTCTGAAGTGCACTGGAGCTTTTGCTGCTTCTTCAACAAATAGCAAGCTGTAGGGAAAGGTAATGCTGGTGTAGATTTATTTCCCTCTGGATCTGCCCTTCCTTTCTTTTTCTTTCCTATGTAGCTTGGTGGTGTTGCTGATGAAGCATTTACAATCCTTTTCATTGAAAGCAGCGCAGGTTCGTGGCTTAAACTGGGACTACAAGCAATAGTTTTCTAATCCCTGTCTTGCTTTCTCCAGGGCTGAGCCAGGTCCTTTCCCAACCTCTTGCCTCACCAGCAAGGAGTGAGATGCTGTCCCTTACAGAGTAATAAAGCCTCTAAAAACTGCCATCCTCTCTTCTACCCTGATTATTCCCAGCCTTTCCATAGGAAAACCTTCCTGATTTTCACGCAGTCTCCTGCAGTGAAACAGAATATTCTGTCTGGGGACTATGGTGGTATGGGAAACGCTCTGCTCAGTACAGGTGTGCATAGTTTTGTAGATGTTCTCGTAAAATGGCTTATGACAACTGAGGTACCCTTCCTCTGGCAGTTGCCTACCAAAGGATGGCTTCCAGGGATGGAAATACCTGTAGGATATGTTGATTGTCAGGTCTAAGATTTCTTGGAGCTCCTGTGAGTAGCAGTGCCAGCCGATGTCTCTCCATGCTGAGGTGTCAACTGCGTTATCTCCTCCTAATTTAACAATAATGTTTCACATGGCATATTTTTGGGTTGTGTGCTTCTGCTTGCTTGGCCACAAGTTCAACACAGACAGTTTGCTGCTGTCACCACATCACTGCCACAGCGTAATCAAGTCACAGGTAGAGAGTTGCTGATGTTGGATACCAAGCTGTTGAACTCCCCTGTGGGCTTTGCCAGCGCAAGCTTCATTTCTAACCCACATGGACAGATGTTCCTCTTGGTTCTAATCCCTCTTTAGAGAAAGGGTTGATCTTTTTGCTACTGCCAACCTCACCTCTGCTTTTAGCTGTGTTCTGGGTCAGGGTGGAGGCTGCTGGTGAGGGTGCCTGAGAGCCTGTGGGATGTGGGGCTGCTGACAATTCTACAGCATCTAACTTAGGCACTTCATTTCCCAGAGAGCAACAGCCCAATGTATCCCTAAAAAATAATGAATGGTGCAGGATCTATTTGTGCAGCCTGTGCCAAGCCAAGCTGAGGCTGCAGCCTGTGTTGTGAGTGTAACTCTGCTGACATCCCAGAGCAGGACTTTAAGGGTTCCCCAGAACCCTTTTTGCTGTCTTCAGCCCAAACCCTCTCCAGACATCTGAATATTCAATTACATTAACCCTTTGCAAATGGCAAATTATTATAATTATTGTATTAATTTATAATTATTTCTTATAATAATAATTGTTAATAAATACAATCATTATTATTGAATTAATACAATAATATTCATCAACCGACTTGCCTTGGGAGTAAGTAGTCCTGGGCTTGCAGTCTGAGCATAGACTGGGCTATTTAGGTGTTACCCAGCTCAAGGTTATCTGGAAGCTTTGTTAATTAACAAGCAGAAAGTTTTGCCAGAGCCCTGAGCAGCAGGTGCTGTATCAGCTGAACATGTTGGTAGGATAGGTAGTCCCAGGGAAAGCAGCAATGCTGTTACCTCATTGTAGTTGCTTTTGTAAGGTGGTCAGTAGGACGCTGTGATGATGGGCCAGGAATATGACAATTTCTTGTTAATGATCAACATCAAAAAAATCAAGAGCGTGAAGAAGAGCAAAGGTGTCGTTGTTGCAAGTGCCTGTAATCTGTTTCTCAGAGCTGGGTACCAGGATATCCCTTTGAGTCTCAAAGGTAATTGCACTTCTTAATTAGCTGGAGAAACATCCCCCCACCCCCAGCCTGAGATCTTGCTATATAAATTATAATTAACCCCTTGGCACTGGAAGTTGAGATTTCCTGCCCCCGAGCACAAATGCAAAACGCATTAGCAGCACTCAGCGTCCGAGTCTGCCCCGCCGCAGCCGAGGGGTCAGCCCTGCCCCCGAGCACGGCCGCGCTGCCCAGTGCGGGAGGAGCCGGGCAGGGAGGCCGTGCAAACCCGAGGGGAAGCGCTAAACCCACAGTTTGAGGATGTGTGACCCGCATTTCTGCCAGGGCTGCAGAGCCGCGGCCGGAGCATCCGCGGGAGCGCCGCGCTNCTGCCCCGAGCCCTCTGTGCCTGCAGCGCTTCCCTTCCCACTCCCCTCATCCGCACTGTGACCTCGGAGAAGGGCCAGGCCTGGTGGGCTCTTGGAAAGCCATCTGNTATAATTAACCCCTTGGCACTGGAAGTTGAGATTTCCTGCCCCCGAGCACAAATGCAAAACGCATTAGCAGCACTCAGCGTCCGAGTCTGCCCCGCCGCAGCCGAGGGGTCAGCCCTGCCCCCGAGCACGGCCGCGCTGCCCAGTGCGGGAGGAGCCGGGCAGGGAGGCCGTGCAAACCCGAGGGGAAGCGCTAAACCCACAGTTTGAGGATGTGTGACCCGCATTTCTGCCAGGGCTGCAGAGCCGCGGCCGGAGCATCCGCGGGAGCGCCGCGCTCCGTGCGCCCCGCGCAGCTTTGTCTGCCGCAGACACACTTGGCTGTGCCTCTTGTGTGCACAGCCCCGGCCCGGCCACCCACTGCTGTCATTCACCAGCATCCTGCTTTTTTATGTCCTTTTCATCGTGCCTGCTGGGGGATGAGCCCCAGCTCCTCACACCGGNATCTGCTTTCACAGAATCACAGAATGGTTTGGTTTGGAAGGGACATTAAAGATTCACTAGTTTCCCACCAGGAGCTTGCACAGAAGCTCTTTAGCTCGCCTTAACTGGTTCCTTTGCTCCTTCGGGGTCTTGGATGGAGAAGTGGCTCTCAGCTGGCATGGGTCAGTCTATAGTCTGTGCCAGACTATAAAGCCCTTGGAGCAGGTGTTGTTGGCCAAGGGCTGTCTCTTGCCCCACAGGGCATGTGGTGTGTCCTTGGGCTCCTTTGTGCTGGGGCTCCAGGTCACAGCAGTGGTTGCTGAGCTCAGTGGTGGCAGCAAGTGTGGGGCAACTTGGTCACCTTGGCAGAGGTCTAAGGTGGCTTCTTCCCCCTGTGACAAAGGTGAGGGACAGCCCTGCTCCTCGGGCTTGGCACGCAGGCCTGGCCATGAGGACTGTCTGAAAATATTTCAGGTCTGCTGTGTAGAAATAGTAGTGGGGAATTCCTCTGTTCTGTCCACTCCAAAGGTTATGGAGGGAGAGAAAAAGTAGCGAGTAAGAAGGTGTCCCAGTGGGGAGGAGGGATGTGCTTGCTGGCATGGGGTAGCAAGTGTTAAAAGCAAAGTTTGTGCTTTGAGTTTTGTCCTTTGTCTAGATGTCTGAAGATTTTTAGAGTGAATTATGAGCTGATTACAGAACTGATCAAAGTGCCCTCCAAGCTAAACAAGCTCTGTCCATCTGTGTTTCGATGAGCATGGGCTACACAAATGCAGCAGTGCCAGGGCAGCTGCCAGCCCAAGGGGACATTCCCATTCCACAGGGCCACCCTTCAGGTGGGGAGAGGAGGGCAGGATGCTCCAGTGCAGTGGGGAGAGAAAGGGCTGAGAAAACTTTGGATGGAAACATGGGCTAAGTCTGAGCTTTAAGGGTGACCTTAGTTTCTAGGTGAACTGAGACAAATAACAAATAATATATCATCATACAGATTTTATGCTGTCAATGCTGATTCTTTAAACTCAGAATATCCCCAAAGTGAGCTATTGGAGATATTACCTCTTTTCTTTGCTGCTCTTGTTTATAATGTCACAGATGAGGACTGGCTCAGTTCTGTATTTGATTTACTTTTCATATTAAGATTTAACATGGGATCTGCTTTTCTTAATCCAAACACTTATGGTTTGAATGCAGAATTATATTTGAGATTTTTAAAGTACCTTTATTAAACGTAAAACTAATTTTACAGTTCTGACAGGTCTTATTTAAATACCCAGTGCCAGATGCCTTTTGTCCCAAATGACTCTAGGAAAGGAAAAAAAGGCTTTTAAAACTTCTCATGCAATTAAAATGCAGTAAAAGGCAAGTAAATAGTCTTACATATGCTGAGAACTAGGGGTAATAGTTTAAGAAAAGTCCCGTGATAGATGTGTTTCCAAAAATAAATATGTGAAACCAAAGGTGCTAAAGGGAGAGTTAATGTGATACCTGATTTTTGTTGGTTCTTGCATTATTTCTGTTGCTGCTGCTCTGAGAATAGTTGCAGGAATTGTGCTATGTCTGTAGGGAGAGACCTTTTCAAAGGGACTGGTGTAAAGGAACCTTTTCAAAGGGACTCTTCTCCGAGGTCCTTCACCTTTTGGGTTCAGCTGGTTCCAGGTGTGTGTCCCCAGGTGCTGCAGAGGATCAGTTCTTGTCCACCTCTTTTAAACCTTATCCAAAATTAGTTACACTCTCATGTACTCTTACCTAAGAGTGACAATTTTCCGTACTTCATTTAATACCACTTTATCTTTGATTTGGCAGAAGGGAGCTTCAGCAGCACAAGCATTAAGAAGTCAGATATCTTTGAAATTGTGTTTGTGACCATTTCTAAGAGCAAACCCTGCTTAAAATCTTAAAACACAGAGGAATTTGTCCATGTGCCAGAACATTTTCTTCTGGTAGGTTGTGCTGCTGCCTCTGCTGCTCTGGTTTCCAGAGCCACAAGAATCCCATTGAAAACACCGGAGCATCCTGCAACTTTATTTTCAGTGTATTTTATACTTGCTGGAAGAAGGGAAGGCTACAATGAGCCCCTTTGAGAAAATGCATGAGTGTGCTTATGTTCTGATCCATAAAATTAATTACCCTAATTTCAGCATTTACTGGCACAGAATAAGAACCCTGCTGGTTAGAGCTCAACATCTTTGTGTATCAGGCACATCTGATAATCTTAATTCAACTAACACTGCAAATGCTTTACACGTTTCTCCCAATTAGCCCCGTTTTGGAGCACTCACAAATACAGCAGTGGAACCTGGATGGACTAACTTTGGGAGTGTGTGAAACCATCCTGGGGTTGGCATACAGGAGAGATTTATGTGTTTGGGACAACTTGGTAAGAGGATATGATGGTGCTAACATCTCACCTACTCCCTTGCTGAGGATGAGCAGCCAACCCTCAGCTGGCCTGAGGGAGGTGGGTGAGCACTGCAGGGTACATGTGCTCTGTCCTGCACTCTTGGCCACAAACAGAGCAGCTCTGGAGAAACAGGAGTACATGAGGTTCAAGGTTCCTGTAGTTGTCATTCTCTCCTTATTGTTATTTTTGTGTACATCAGTGTTTTTATTGGGTTCAGCTGAGACTGGGAACAAGAGAGTCAAAATAACTTCATCAGGATTTGTTCTTGTGGTAATTCTAACCCTCTGTGGGGATGGGAAAGGTTCATGCTCTTTCCAGACCCAAGAGACTCCAGTGCTTTGGATGCCTTTCAACAAAGTGCTCAGGGCCAGGTTCTGAGGTCGTTGTCTGTTGGGCCTGACTGTGTCAGTGGGAGTTTATTCAAATGAGAATGATCAAAGACATCAGGGTTTGGCCCTTTATTTTTCATTTTAGGTGCTTTTTCAAGCATAACAGAGCTTCTGAACTTTTTTGAGGCTCATCCTTCACTAATTCCAGACTCAGAGCCTGGCGACTTGTCAAGCAGTTTTCCTGCCTCTGTAGAAACACTGTCCACTTGAGCTGTGTTTGGAGGCAGCAAGACACCCTGGTGAGATAGAGGAATTTCTGTGCTAACATTTTGAACGTTTCTCTTTCCAGGCTTACTTCTTAGTCATGATGAGTTTGCAGGAGGCAAAGTTCAGGGCAGAATTTGTTCACTGTTGTTCCCACCCAGGCGTTTTTAAAGCACACAACCTCCACTTTTACTGAATCTTGTCTAAATAAGCTTATTCACCATCATTGAAGCAACTGCCAAAATATTTTTAGTGTCTTTTATGGTGAATTGTGTATAAAACATCTGCAATAGGCCAAGTGTGTTTTCCCACTGCTTAATTCTGTTTTCTTAGACCTACAAATGGGTGCAAATGGCTCCGTGTCAGAATGACATTATTTAAATTAATTTTTCATGTGGGTAAATGATGACCAACCTCTGGGTAGTGCAGACTTGGGCCAGTAATATGGTACTTATAGCTCAGATTTTTTTTTCTTTGTTTATTTGTTTGTTTGTTTGGTGTTTTTGTTTTGTTTTTGTTTTTCACAGAGTCACAGATACAGGGATTTATTAAACTGTTATTAAAGTTGGACAAAAATCTCTTAAGACCTACTTGAGCATTTATTCTGGTCTTTTATCAGCTAAACTATCAACCAATTTTCATATATATTGTCTAATAAAAGACTCATATTAGCACATCTTCATTTAAGCACCTCCCAAGATGCAGTGATTAGAGTGAGTTTGTAGGGACTGTGTCTGGAAGCTGTGTCATTTTACAGGAGCTTGGGCAGTTTGGAGAAAAGGACTTCTTTGTTTTAGAATCGCCTTTTTACCTTGGTAGTGCCATTCTGGCATAAACAACACATTTCCTACAGAGTGGGAAGGCAGAATCTCCCTGAGATAGTCTCTGAGATGCTCAGGGAACACCAGCAGCTCAGCACAGTTCCCTGGACATGTTTTGTTAGCTCCTGCTGAACTGGTATGGGAATTTTTTGGGTGGGCATTCCTCGGTAAGACCTCTGTGATGGTCAAGGCTAGGCTGGATGGTGCAGTGAGCAACATGGTCTAGTGGAAGATGTCTCTGTCCATGGCAGGGGTGTTGGAATTATCTGAGCTTTAAAGTCCCTTCCAACCCAAACCATTCTGTGGTTCCGTATTTCCATGAATGGCTTATATAGTGGATGTTTCACTAGTGTGTGAGTGAGACTTTATGACTCAAACATCTCAGGCTCTGTGGCTGCAGCTCAGTGTTTCATGACTGCAGTCTGTCCTGGACTGGGCACTCAGGCTGGCATGTTTGGCACCAACATGGATATTTCTGCATGTCTTGGGGCCCAGGGAGTGCCAAGGGATAGCTCAGTACTCTGGGAGTGGGACAGGATGGGGGTGCCTGAAAGCATCTCCTATCAGCTCGTGTAGAGGTGAAGTCCAGAGGAAGGTGTTCCGGAAGGTGTTCCCAGGAAGGGGAACATTAGCCCCCATGCTGTGATCCTGCACCCTTCTCCATCACACTAAGCCCTTGGGGCAGTGGCAGAAGGGCAGGGTGAGCAGATGGCTGGGCAGGGGAAGCTCTCACCAAAGCCGTGTCCAAAACTGCACTCCCAGTGTGTTCAGCCCTGCAGGCGGTGGCAGAGGTGGGACCCTGAAGCCATGTAGGCATCTTTATCAGCACTCGAGAGACTTCCGATGTGTGTGAAGTCCTTTGTGTGGAAGTATTTACAGGATCAGGTTGCTGCAGTGTAAGTGCCTTTGAGGTCTTTGCTGCATTATAGATTTTCTTGTGATGTCTCCTATGCAAATATTTAACCTGTCTAGTTCCTGAGAGCTACCGAGGCTGTTCATGGGTGGCAGGTTGTCTCTGCAGTGTGTCCTTTGTTCACACAGAGCCCTTGGTCCTCTCCCTTTCCCACCACAGGATGGGGCAGAAAGATGTGCCATGGGGGCTTGGCACTTGGTGTGTGTGTTTATGCTTTGAGGGGCCTCACACACTCCACACACTCCAAATTGTCTTTGTCCCTCATTGCAACAGTTAGGGAGGGACAGAAGAAAACCTCCTTTATAGGAACAGCATTTTTAGAAGCCTGGGTGAGGACTGGGAGTGCTGCTCGCCAGGCAGACCCTGCACTGACACTGAGTGCTTCCCTGGCTTGTGCAAAGCAGTGGCCTAAAAAAGAAAATGACTGGAGCCTGGGTCTTGGAGCTGCTCTTATTGCTCCTCCCCACGGACATCCCTTTTAATAATTTGACATACATATGCTCTGCTCGCTCAGGACAGACGCGATGAGCTCACTGCAGTGGTATGTGGGTCAGAGCTCTGCCCTCCTGAGCACCAGCCTCAATGGTTGGAGTGGTTACTTCTGATTTGTACCTGAATATTTGAGAAGGGAGTTGGGTTCTATGGATTATAACTATTAAATATGATACAGTTTGCAGGACTATGCAAGTGTGCAAACAAAACTTAGGGATGCAGCCTAGATTCCCTCACTGGTCCATAGCCTGTGGGCTTCATTAGACCCTCCAGACTTTACCTAATTTTGGCATTATTCCTTCATCATTACATCATGATTGATGGAGACAGGGTCATTCTCTCCTATGTTGTGATCATGTAAGGGATTCACATGGTTTTAGCAGGGAGTAGGCAGTGTTTGAACAGGTTTCAACTATTTTAAGCATCCCTTGCCTATGCTGGGAGTCACATGAGAAGATTCAGTCTTACCAGAGAGTGGATTTTACTCTCCCATCAAGTGCAATATATGCATTATGAACTATGGAAATGTGCTTTGTCTTGGTTCATAGCATCAACAAAATGGGAAAACCAGCATTGGGATATCAGTGCATCCTTCCTCTTCATTCACTGGAAGTGGTTTCAAGTCTAAGAATGGTTTCCCTGACTGTTTCAGAAAACAAGTGTGCAACAAAATCTTGGTCCCCTGTGAGAGCCTTTTCCCCTGGAAATCTGTTTGAGCCAGCTGCCTTCAAAGTGCCTGTGAGCAGTGTAAGTGTCTGTAGTTCCTTCTCTCTGTGGCTCCTTTTACAAGGTTTTTACCCACAAAAAAAAGCAAAACAAGAAAAGACAACAGTGGATAGACTCGAAGTACCCTGTCCTTCTGCGCCCTCCTTGCATTTCCCCCTTTCTCTCTTTATTTATCTGAAACTAAGGATTTTGTGATAGGTACATGTAAACCTTACACTTCTCAGGTGCCCTCTTTTCTCCTCTCTTTCCCTGTGCATTTCTGGCTCCTGTACTCCCACTCCCAGGAAATATTTGAAAGATAATTTGGCATATTTTCTGCCACCTTCACATATCTCCCTGGCTTCATGTTTTCTTAGCTGGAAGATAGCTTTTCAGCATATATATATGTAATCCTTTTCACCTAGATTTGTGAGGAATTCCAGTCTCTTCCAGTGGGAGTTTTCAGGAAGGTTTAGGTTAAATGGGCCAACAAGGCAAAAGCATGTAGCAGGAGATCTCGCCCTCTAAAGGCATCTTTTCTCTTTTGCTTTCCCCCCCACCCCTTCCTCTGGAAAATGTATCAGAATATCTAGCTGTCAAAGAATTTAAACAGTAATACATGATCTGAAGATTGGAGTAGAGGGCCTTTGAAAATGAAGATTTTAATCTCTGTACAGTGTATCCAGGGAGGAATGGAGCTGGAAGTCAGGTGTGCTGAGCAGCAGAATGCTGTGGGGGTGCTGCTCCAGCATGGTGAGCCTCATTTTACCTGAGCTCTCCATGGAAATTCTCTTGGATTTTCCATGGCACTTTCATTGTGGCCATAGTGTCTTTATCGCAGTGACAAGACAGATGCCAAGTCTAGTTTGAATTAATCTAAAAGGGATTGGTGGTGACTGAGCTTTGCTGCTGCTGCACTTGAGTGAGGTGGGAAACACCAGAAGTCCCATGTGCTGGCTGAGACTCCACCCCTCCTGGAATTCTTGTTGCAGCATTCAGGGCTGGGATTCATCCCAACTGATTTTAGATGTGTTGTTCAAGGTCCCTGTCCCTGCTCCTCAGAGAATTTAGGGAGATGCCTATTGTACAAAGAAGCATCAGGTGTCACGGTTGCTGCAGACCAGAAGCCAACTGGGTTACAGCCCACCCTAAAGCTGCACTGGTCTCCCTTGTAGGAAAGGCAGTCAGGGATCCCTAGAAATGAAATGTTTCCAACATCTTAAGACTCAGATTTTTCAGAAGTGGGTACCTCTGGGTGGCCTTGGCCTGTAGGGGGGCAGCTCAGGTCACAGCGGGGATCAGGCATCATTTGCTTAACCTCCTTCCACGTGCTTTCCACTCCTAGACACTGGGTGCAGGATGATCTCTGGGGATCACAGGCCCATTGGGGTGCTGGGCTCTGGATTCTGGTGTGTTTGCTTGCATGGGTGTCTCACTGATTGCTGCATATTCACTGCTGCTCCATCTGGGCTGTGGCACCAACCTGGGAGGGATTTCAGTGCCGGTGTAACCTTTGTGGCCAGCAGGAAAGGTGACTTCCATTTAGTTCTAAATTATGACATTATTTTATTAGATCTTTAAACTTTATTTAAATTTTTTATTTAAAAAGGGGGAGGAAGGTATCATATTTTAATTAGTAGTGGTGCCAAAGGAGACCTAGATTAATTATTTGAAATCACTCCATCCAGATGGTTTTAATTTTCACAGCAGGGAACCGGCATCTTTTTAAGGTGATATTTTTCAAATTAAAATCAGCTTGGATATTACTCATACTGGCTGCAGAGCGACGGGGTGGGGGATGTGAGCCAGTGTGCCCTGTGTTTGTCCATCTAAGTGCAGGCTGCCCCTGGGGACCTGCGTCAGAGAGGTGTGAGCTGCTGCTTGTCCACTGGGAATGCAGCTCTCATGTTGGAGTGTTTTGTCAGTGTTAGCTCCTACTCTGGCTGGCCAAAGCCAGTATCTGATACTCAGTGTTCTTCTCAGCAGCTTTAGTTGCAGCACTGAGGCTGGAATGGATGGGAAATGCCTTGCAGCCTAGAAGAGAACTTGTGGCATCCTGTTCTTGCCTATGTGGAGCCCTCACTTGACCCCTTTGGTGGTTGGTCCTGCATCTGCTTGTGTGCCTGGGTGGTTTTGACACTGTGGATCTGTGGGCAATTCCTTGGTGCTCTGGGTGTTGGCCATGGCTCCTGGGCCAGTCTTTGCTGGCTCCATAACTTTTGCTTGTGTGCTGGCTGCTGCTCTCCCTCTCTGAGGTTGACCATTCGCCCTCTGCTCATGTGAAGGGGAGCCCCTTTCAAAGTCACCTCTCTAAAGATAGATAGTTGTACCTTTGCAGTTCCCTTGTCTATTAATACTGTGTTGCGTCTGAGCTTCTTGGAGCAGTGGGCATTCCCCACGTTATATACCATGTTGGTCAGCCTTCCATTGAGGACCTGTCTTTGGCCCTGTGCCATCCTCCCCACCTTGACTTGGCTCACCTTGATATCCTTACTACAGTGGGTTATTTCTGGCTCATGTGGCCCTTATTTGCAGAAGTGGTCACAGGTTTGACACCACTTTGGCAGGTGTGGGGAGAAAACATGCAGCACCCAGTTGTTCCTTGCAAGCTGCTCTCCATCACAGGTACCCAAACCCATGATGCATTTCTGAAAAACTTAGATAAATATCCACATTTGTGCATGATTTCAAGTAATATTGTGCTATAATACCGACATTACCCCACTTGTTGTCAGAAAGAAGTTATAGTTTAAATATCCCCTGTGATAACAGGTTTAACAAATATATCTAAATAAATGTAAGCAGCTAGTAACTGGAAACCCCTGAACTTGCAGATGTGACTGAGCTGCAAATGGAAAACTGTTTCGGGCCCTTGTGATTTAAAGGTTTGTGATATTTGCACTGCTGCAGAAGCCAAAAGCTGACTTTACAAGTGGGAAAAATATGAATGTGTTTAAATGAAACAAACTCCCATTTCTATCCCCATGGTAAATCCTTACAATGAATGTATTTGCTCTTAGAGGGCTTTAAAGCTTGAAATATGAATGCCAAAAAGAATGTGACTTTTTGCAGCATGGATCAAACATTCTCCAGAGTTTGGCAAAAGCTGCGTTTCTACGACAAGGCTCGGATCTTACAAGCCTGAGTATTTCCAGAGCTGGACCGTGGAGTTGCACTTGCTGACACTTACACATTCTTGCATTGTGTTTCAACTATGTCTCCTTTCTCCCCCTCCATATCGGAGATGGATCTGAACCAAAATGTCCAGTCTGCCTGTTCCTGCCTCTCTGGGGAAATTCCTGGAATCTGAATCTTGAGCATGACTGGAATTTGTATTTAGATTAAGGCTGGAATAAAAGGCTGAACTTGGATGTGTCTGGATTTTTGAGACGATGGTGATGGGTGGCAGCTCGGCCCCTTCTGCAGATACAGCTGTGTCAGAGCAGGTGCTTTAGGAAGATGCAGCAGAAATCTGTCCTCTACCATGGCTCCTGGTGATGCTCTGGCATTGATAAATGTGTGAGACACTGTGAGATTGGCCATATTTCTCCCAACTAGAGCTGAAAACCTGGACTTGGACTGCCCGAAGGCAGTTTGAGACATCCTGCAAGCATAGCTAGACATGAAGGACATCTGAAGTGTGGGTGTGTATCAGACAGAACAAGCAGTGCCAAATTTCTCCCCTGCTAGCTGCTGTGATGGTCTTCAGGAGATCACTGACATTTTGCACCAGGACCATGTGGCTGCACGATTTCTGTGCAGTGTTTGAGGGCTGCTGGCTGTGGGGAAAGGATTTTCTTGTCATGCCAGTCTTTCATCTTTGTGAGAATAAAATCTATGTTCTTACCCTGCAAGAACCCTCCTGCAGTGTGAAGGAGAGCACTGTCATTGGCACAGGCTGCCCAGGGCAGTGATGGAGTCACCATCTCTGGAGGTGCTTTGGAGGTGTGTAGATGTGACACTTGAGGACATGGTTCAGTCATGGCCATGGCACTGCTGGGAGAACAGGTGGACTTGATGATCTGAGAGGTTTATTCCAACCTGAATGATTCTATGATTCTATTAGCATCACGCTAATATTGCTGATGGGGTGGCAGGGTTGGTGTGGACAGATGGAGCACACACATGTGTATGTGCCTCCTCTGTGCTAAAACCAGCATTAAACCCGGAATCATCCACACAAGAGTCAGTGAAAAGGTGTCAGTTTTGCACCTGTGACCAGGCTGCAAGCTCAGACCCTGAGTGGTTCCGTGAGTTGTTCCTGTGTGGAGCATCCCAGGGTGGTTAAGTTGTAGGCAGTGGGACAGTGCACTTTGCACCCTGTGACTTAATGGGACCACATTGGTAAATGCTTTTTTTTCTTCTTCCTTTACAAGCCCAGCTTCTAGTGGAAACAGACACTTTTGGCAGTCAAGTCCGGATCAAAGGGAAGGAGACAGATTTCTACCTTTGCATGAACAGAAAAGGCAAGCTAGTGGGGAAGGTAAGTGTTTCCTGTTAATTCATTTGTAACCTGAGTGTTACCTTTAGGAGCCTCCTCAAGGCTGCAATGATGTGCTCGAGCTTCACCTGTCAGCCTCAAATGAGAAGCAGGATGGAGGTGCGTGGGGTTTGTGAGGCTGCCTGTGCCCCCCAAGCCTCCCCAGTGTCTGTGGATGAGTTTGTGCTTCATGGTTGAGTTCAGCTGACATGAGATGCCAAGTCAGCATCCCAGTGCCATGGCCATCTCCACAGTAACCTCCTTTCTTGATTGTTCTTTGGGGGAAATGCAAATACAAATTTCTTCCCAAAAAAATCCTTTTGGAGGGAAATTTAAAACAAAAGGGCAAGTGGAACACTATGCTGGAGGTTCATGCTGAGGGCATGTAGGCATAAAGGCCCCTTCCTCTCAGTGGTGAGACAGGGGATGGTATGACAGAGCTCATACTGGAATCCCAGCCTCCTGCTGGGGTTGGGCCTCACGGTTCAGTGTTAAGGGAATGTTTTATTACTTTGGATCCCCCTCCAATGGAAGCATATAACAAATTGCAGTGTGTTTACCCATCTAGCTTAACTTCTTTGAAGATATTTTGTGTATTATATTGGGTTTTGTAATTTAGGCAGTTCTTCTGTCTTGCTGGTAAAGCTGGAGGCTTGCAAACCAGGCAGGGGTTTATGCAAAGCTAAATTATCACCAAAAAAAAAAAAAAGGGGAAAATTAAACATCCCAGCCTTCAAACCCCTGCTGCCTGTACTCTGCACTACCCAGCATTCAAATCTGGCATCTTTGTGGCTGTGAAAAAGGGAAGTTGAATTTTGCTTTGAGTCAAGGCAGTGAAAGCCATACTCCCAAACAGAAACCAGAGACCAAATGGCTCTGATGAAAAATGACTTTCTTCTTGGTCCCAGGAGTGACACCTGCGGGCACTGCCTTCCCCGGCAGGTCCCTCCCTCCTCCCACTTGTGCTTCCCTTGGGATCAGCGCGGATGCACTCCCAGCCTAAGCCCACATTGTTTGCTGCCAGCACGGCCATGGTGCCTGACCCGCTTTGGGGCTGCCTGTCAAGGCATCCAGGGCACTGCTGAGAACTGGGGGAGTCTTGGGAATGGGAACCCTGGGAGGAATGGACCAAAGCAGCTGGATCTCTCTGCTTCCTGCACTTGCCCGGTGTGGTTACAACACAGCATGAGACACTGTTGTTTGGTCTTGGACAGGGAAATTAATTGTTTTAACCAGATTCAGGCCTCTGAGGATACACATCGGATGCTTTCAAAGGTTACATTGGACACAAACCTGGCTTTGATTTTTTTGTGCCTTAGTTTTCCATCCTTTAAATGCATTTTTTCCTGAAATGTTACAAGGATAATTTTATTAATGTTTCTGAGGTACTGATACCACAGTCATGGACACCTTAGAAACACTCAAATTAGACAGGGTAAAATGAACACAAAATCTTACCTTTTTCTTTAGTAGACCTTTCCCCAAGTGGATCAGCAATGGCACACTGTACAGTCCACAGCCTTTCCTGTTCTGTGCTGAGTGCCCAGGAGCACCCTGGCAAAGTCAGCAGCTGTTTTTCAAAACATACGTTATATTTGTGTATAGTATGTATTTAAGGCTCATCCCTTGATTTGGCCCATTGGGCGCCAAGGCAGGGCAGTTCTTTAGCTTGCCACCTTTCATTCAGCATGAACCTTTTTCCCCTGATATGCTTTTCATAGTGTTAAGTTGGCAAATGGTTTGCTACAAAAAAATAAATAAGTCTATTCTTGTAAATATGAGCCTTCCCACCCCAGCCTGCTGACAAGTTCACAAAGCAGCCGACCTGAGCCGGAGGGGGTATGGGACATGGCATTTGGAAAGAAAATGTTCCAGACGTGTTGCCCGTATTAACAGCTTCTCATGAGCAAAAAAAGAAAATAATAACATGTCTTCTCGATACCAAAGAGTGTGGTTTTAATTAGTATCATAGTTTCAGCTCTCTTTGTGGCAAGAGTTTGAGGGAATGCTTTTTAGCTTGAATGCTCTAAACAGCTAGTAAACCCCAAGGAAAACATTAGATAAAAGTTACGCCTGGGCTTATACAAATATTTAAGTTCAGTCTGGGGGTGGAGGGGAATGAAACCCATAAACTGATTGTTTCACGGTTGTCCCGATATGTTCATTTGGCAAGAGAAGAGCCCTGGGACCAAACTGGGTCTTTTCCTCTGCTCATTTCCTATTGCCTTACACGGCATAATCCCCAACAATACCAGCACATGCCATCTGGCTTTATTCTGCTCCTCAGTCAGCAGTTTTGGGTTCCCCCCAGCTGAAAACCTGCTTTGAATTTAGTCCCTTTTGTGTCCCATAATCACCTAGAAAGTGTATTATGGTCTGGAACATGTTGTTGTTATTCTCAGCTGGAACTGGTGATCCATACAAGAGCTCCAGAGATGGACAGGGCTTGTTCCCCACCTTGGAGCTGGTTGTGTTGCAGGGAAGCACATTAACCCCGAGGGCTAAGAAGAGCAGCCTTTTCTTCTTTATATTTATTTATGATACATTGCACCTATACCAGCATTTCCCACCAGAGACTGTCTGATGGAGCCTTCTCAGGAGCTCCAACCTGTGTTTTCTTCCTTGCTCAGATGTTACCAACAGGTGTGTTCATGGCCAATGTTGACCAAAGAGCTCAGAGTTGTTTTGGGCAGACTACTGACTGTATTGCAGCACATGCAGCTGCTGAGATCACTGATGCTCCATGTGCTGCTTATGAAAACAGGAGACAGGGCAGGTGTTGTACAGGAATGACTTCTCTGTTAAAGGTCACCAGTACCCAGGGAAAACAGGCTGGATTGTGTTTCTCTGTGAGTTATTGGTGTTATGTTGAAGAAGTACCAAGAAACATTTATTTTTTTCACTTCTGACTAAATGAGTTTTTTTGCTTGTAGGTTTTTGGTACCTCTGTATGTGCACACATAAAAATTGTAGATCCTTAGTTTTGTGGATTTTGTTGGATTTTCTATGGACCACCAAACTTTATCATAGAATCACAGCATGGTTTGGGACCTTCAAAATCATCTTGTCCCAGCCCTCTGCTATGAACAGCAACACCTTCCTCTAGACCCGGTTACTCCAAGCCCCATCCAACCTGGTTTTGAATGTTTCTGGAAACAGGGTAACCACAACTTCTCTGGGCAACCTGTGCCAGTGCCCTCACTGTGAAGAATTTTTATTGTTATATCTAATATAAATTTACCTTCTTTTGGTTTAAAAACATTGCTTCTCATCCTATTGCAACAGGCCCTGCTAAAAGGTTTGTCCCCATCTTTTTTTAACCTCCTTTAAGTACTAAAAGGCTGCAATAAGCTCTCCCTACAGCCTTCTCTTCTTCAAGCTTTATATTACAAGGAGAGAGATTAAAATATGAAAACTCAGAACAAGAATACTAGGTTCTTTTCCAAGAAACTTTTTAAAAATTATTAATCCTGTTGATCACAGTCTTCTTACAAACATGGGAGAGAAGAGGACCCTGAAAGGTCCATCTCTTCTTCCAAGGAAAGCACAATGTGACTTGTCCACTTGTGACAAGGCAGAAGGTGACTAGTCATCTAGAACACAAGAACTCTGAATATTGGCAGTAATTCAGCGCTATGGGGAAAGAGGAGTTAATGGTCTCTTTGGAGGAGCTCTGAGTTTCTAACTGCTGGTTCTCCTGGAGAGTCCTCTCTGCTCCAGCTTCCCTTAGCTCATGCATTGAGATAAGGCCATCACTAAAGTGGAGATTTCGTGGTTGCTGAAGGCTGCCAAAGGTAAGTCTTTGAAGTCTCCAGGAGCAAGGAATAGCAGCCCCGCCATGAGCAGGTGACTGTTAAGTGCGCTTGGCCACCTCTGACTGCTCTTGCAAATCTGAGTTCCCTAGAATGGCAGGAGGCTGCAGAGACTGCCTTTCCCTGCCCTGTCCCAGTGCTCTCATCAGAAGAGCTTTTGCAGGCAGTCAGCTGTCTCTGTGAAACTTGAGCTGGATCCATCACCACCATTACATGATGACCAGAGCCCTGCTCTTCCTGTAGGCACTGCTAGGGCTAGTACCTGGTGAGCAGAGCATCTCCTGACCCCCAGTCCCTGTTCCAGGAAAGTCCCTGTGGTTCTCTGCCATCCACCTGTGGGGTCAGGCAGTCAGCACTAGCACTCAGGCCATAGCAGGTATCCATAAAGAGGGTAGTTTACACTCTCAGCTATAATGGGAGAGGAGGGAACAGGCCTGTTTTTCTGGGCCTGACCAAGGGCAGGGTAGAATGGAGCTTGGCTCCCTGCAGAGCTGCCATATGGGAGGTGAGGGTGCTATTGCAAGGGAGACAGAGCAAGATACAGAAGCAGGGAAAGCAAGTAATGGCTGGAAGGAATCTAGTAGATTTGAGAGGGATGGGGAAAGAGCTAAGAACATATTTGATTTGATTCAGAAGTGTCTTCAGAAGATGCTCTAAGCAATCCCACTAATGTTCTTCCATGGCATTAGATGGATTATGTCTTTCTTACATCCAGCAGCAATATTGTTCCCTGTTGGCTTCATTTTGAGAACAGCTCCATCTCTCGGTGCATTAAGTGCAGAAGCAGGTGGTGGTGGTGCTGCTGAAACCCATCTCCCTAGGGTGGAATGGGACTCAGAATGCAGGTGGAGTCAAGACAGTGGATAACTGTCTATTGTGTGCTGTGCTCCCATGTGATGCTGTTCCACATGGTATGGCTGTAGTCTTGACTCTGCAGGTACCTCCTGCACTGCTGGAAAAGTGGATCAGTCCTTCTTCTGAGGTATAATGTGGCTACAGAGAAAACTCCAGAAACAAGAGTAGAGTTAGAGAAGTGATAGAATGAGATCTATCACAGACCATCCCTGCCAGCTGTACAGAAAGTACTGAAGTTGCTGAAATACCTGATCATTGCTTCAGTTCTGCTCCTTCTAAGAACTGAAGCCTGAGAGCATGTGATCCTATAAAATAGGTGGTCTCCCACCAAATCCACATGCTGACTGGCACCATCTCTCTGTAGGTTTTCTTTCAAAAATGTTCATGCACTCTCAAAATAATTGTGATACATGTGCATTGTTTTTTTAAAAGAATTTTAATGAGTTTGGTTTTATTCCTCCATTCTCTGAGCTTAATGTGAACAGCAGGGAAAAGGTGTTTGGTGAAAGGTAGGAAGCTGTGGCCAGTTGGGTGGCTGAGGCAGTGCTTCAGACAGGTAATTTGGGTGCCTTCTGGGGACAGCTTTGCTGTTGCCATGTCTGCAGTGCTGGAGCCCTCCCAGCGCTCACAAAGCACCGATGAGCAGTGCTGAGCTTGTGCGCTCAAGCACAGTCCAGCTCCTGAAAAAAAGCTGTGCCAGCCAAAGTGTGGCAGTGCCAGGGGCATGTCACTGGTGCTGAGGGTTAGAGGTGGCATGGCTGTGCTGGCCACCTCTCCCCCAGCCCTGACCAGCACCACTGTGCTGGTGCCACTTGCAGCATAGACCTGCTTCTCAGATGTAAGATTTTTTCTGGTATGATAACTGCTTTCCAAGCCAATATATTTCTTAACATTACCAGAAAGTTGCTAATACCATATGGCAAGGCTCTCTGTATTTTTGCAGGACAACAAACAAATTGTTGCTAGATGCCAGACTGCTCTGGCAGAGCTTTATCACTGATGCCTGCCAGCAGTAGCCTTTAGGGGATAGTAATAATTTGGGGTTGTTTACATTACAGCTTTAAAATAGGGGTTTTCTTGAAGCATGCATGTGTTTAGTCAGGAAAGTTGGCTGAAAAAACTCTGACAGCATCAAAGAGTGAAGGAGCCCACTATGGCCCCGAATGTGCTCTTGGCCCTCACGGGAGAAGGAGCGTGTTGTGTTACAGGAGCTCTGGGGGCTTCAGTGGGAGCCATCCTGTGTAGGACAAGGAGACTTACCTGGGTGGGAGACACCAGGTGATTCTCCAAAGCCTTATTGGTGTACCTGGAGCAGCTTTTTCATCAGTTGGCTTTGGTCAAGGTTGAGGTTAAGATTTCTTGAAAAGCTGCCTTTAAAACACTGCTGGTGGGGAACCAGGGCTAGGGGGCTGAGGCAAGGAGGCTTAGGGCTGGGCTCCAAACCCTATGCCCTGTATGTGCCCCAGTCCTGCATGGCATTTGGGTGCGAGTCCTCCTGGTGCAGGTGTGTCCTGGCAGCCAGGTGTGCTGCAGAGCTGCCGGGACGTGTGTGCCAAAGGCAGGGGCACAACGAGGTTTGCAGTTTGAAACTGATGCAATAGATGAAGTGTTTGCTTTTATATTTAAAACCACACCTAACTGCGTCTTGTATTTGGGGCAGAACTCTGAGTTTCACAGGGGTTTGATGCTTATCCAGAATTTTTCCCTAAGTTGCACAGTAAAACCTAACTATTTCTGGGGCTGAATGCTGAATTTGCAACATAAACACAACCAGAATTGGTGGGGTGTTGGGTTTAATAGCATGCATTTTGTGGATCTCTCTGTGTCATGTTCAGCCATAAACTATTCCGACTTGGCATCTCATTTGAAAGCAAAACTTGACATGGCTTTTGCTGGATCTTGCTCAGATCTTGTTTTGAACTGCAGTCTGGTTCTTCGTATAGGGGGGTTGGTCCTTTTTTAAAGTGAGTTGTTCCCAGGCTCTTGCTCCCCTGTGAGTTTGTTTTAGTTTAAGTCATCTAAATAAATGCCTTCAGTGGAGCCTGAAGCCAAGCAGTCTTGGACCCTGCTGTACTTTGAACAGGGGGACCTGATCCGAAACCAGTCTCAGGCATTCAAAAATCTGGAATCAAGGCCTGCAGGATTGCAAAGGTGTTAAAAGCAATGAGATGACAAAACCACTTTTCTTTTGATTGAGCCATTAGAATCTTCTGCATTCACCTGATCAGGCCTTTTTTTTTTTTGGAAAAAAAAATTTGAATTATTGTTCTGAAAACTTAGAAGCTGAGATTCTCGTTAAATTAAAAGCAGAAGTGGAAGCTAAAATCAGCAACCATTCTCCTCCACTCAACCCCCAAAACATCATCGAGAGGCTGGAGAGCAGCTCTGTGGAAAGGGCCCTGGGGGTTCCTGGTCAGTGGCCAGTTGGCCCCAAGTCAGCAGTGCCTGAGCCAGGAGGGCCATCCCTGCCCTGGGGGGCAGCAGGAGGGGATTGTCCCGCTCTGCTCTGCACTGGGGCGGCCTCAGCTGCAATAGTGGGGCAGGTTGGGGGGCACAATGGGAGGGAGAGATTGAGCCATTGGGGAGTGGCCAAAGAGGGGACATGAGGGTGGGGAAGGGCCTGGAGGGGCAGCGTGTGAGGGCACTGAGGGCACTTGGGGGGTTCAGCTGGNNNATGATCCTGTTGGGTCCCTTCCAGCTCTGTATTCTGTGATTCTCTGATCATGAGGCTTCAAGTAGCACTTCAGCCTTCCACAGTTGCTCCTTTCCCATTATTGGTCAATTTGAAGTATTGCATTCAAGCTTGTGTGAATGCTGAACTTTGTGGAGTTTGTATCATATGGTTCATTTGTTGCAGTTTCAGATCTTTACGGTGCTAGAAATGTGTCAGAGGAGTTTCCCAAGATGAGGCTCTTGGATGTTATGGACATTGTGGTAGGGACGTTGTTATCCCACAGTGATTTGTCATGTCACTCCTCGGTGGGTGTAATGTGCTCAGGGCTGACCAGACCCCATCATGCCCCCCAGGGGGCTGTGATGGCTCTGCTGTAGGCACAGGGATGGGGTGTCACAGCCTGAAGTGGGTATGAGTGTGCTGGGTTTGCACCCCTGGTGAGCAGTAGCCCCACTGGAATAGGTCCTGCCCTTGAGCAGCAGCCGCCAGGTTTTCCAGGAATCCTGACTCTGGATGACACAACTGTGTTAGAGCCTGGTGCTATTAACACCAAGGTCATGGGTTTGATGCCCGTATGGGCTGTTCACTTAAGAGTTGGACTTGATGATCCTTGTGGGTCCTTTCCAACTCAGAATAGTCTGTGATTCTGTGTGACGATTCCCAAGAAACTGTTTACAATTGAGCCCAGAGAAAGTATTTTCCAGTGTTTATTCTACTGATGCTGCTGTGGCACAGAAAGGGATGGGCTCCAATGCTGCAGCAGTTCCCTTCACAGTGGTGGGAGTTCGTGCGAGCTTGCCTGACCTTGGCAGCATTCATATTCATCATGAGCAATGGGCCTTGTCCTGCTTCTCTATTTGTGATGACTTGTTTACAGGAGTTTCTGTGGAGGTGGAAAGGAGAGGGGGAAATGATGTGATTGTGATTAATGAATTTTGTAGAAGATTGGCTGGTTTGTAGTGGTGTGGGACAGCAGGTGACTGATCTGGATATCTTGGGAAGAGCAGAGGTCATTTGGAAGCTCCTTCTGCAGAAGACAGAGAGAAGTTTGGAGGATGCTGATAAACACTGAACAGCTGAAAGGCTTGGGAAGGACTCATGGGAGAGTTCTGGGACAGAATTGGGGTGGCTGGGGAATGCCAGCAGTGCCTGAGGTCACATGGCACAAGAGACTGAGGAGATGGAAAAAACATGCTTGTATGGAGAAGATCCCACATTTCACAAGTGCTTGACACTACACCAGTTCTTAACTGAGTCGGTGTGTGCACAAGGCTTGGATGCCACAGCCCTGAAGGCTGTCTGAGCCAGCAGGCAGTGGTGGTCGTGGCACTGGATGGGGAGAGAGGCTTATGTCACCACATAGGCACTTGCCAGTGCCTTCTCTTTGCTGATCCTTCGTCCATGCTTGTTTGTACATTTTGTCTGCATGGTCTGATGCATTTATGTCATGGGTTTCATAAACAGAGCACATTAGGTACATTTATTCCCACAGTGTGCTGCTGGGGCTGGGTTTGTACTTAACTGCTTTGCCAGTCAGCACGTTGACAGTGCTGGTTGGACATCCCCCAACATCTTGTGCGTATACTGTGAGTGCTTAAGGTCGATGCTAAGTGCTACCTTCAGTTCTTGCCATTTTCTAAGCACCCAGCTGAATGCTGATCCTTGTGGGCTAAGCAAGGATGGGAGGTTTGACTTAACCACACAGTGGGTAGAGAAGTTTTGACTTTAACCACACAGTGGATGGAGTAGCCGTGCCTGATGAGAGCTGTGAGTTCTGCTAGCAGGGCTTCTTTGGGTGGCAGTGGGATCATCTGAGATGGGACTGTGCTTTACACGTGTTTTCACAGGCCAAGCCACACTGTCAAGAGGTCCTTGTAGTCATGTTTTAGCCATATATGAACTTCTCCAATTAAGGTTCTTAGCACAGCCACGATACTTAAGTGTTTGGTCTGAAATAAAGCAAAAGGTCCTTTAAAAAAAGAAATTCTTCATTTTATTGTTTTTTTGGTAGAGACTCGCAGCTGCTCTGCTGAGGGTGTGAGCACTGGCCCAGGCTGTCTCTGGTCACCACAGAGCTGTGTAACAGGTTTACACATTTCTTGTGATTTCCCTTTAGGAAATGTCATGTTTTCCTTTGGGTATTCCTAAGAAGCCTGCGTTCTCTCTCATACTGAGCTTTGCAAAGTCAAGGTTCACTTTGCAGACCAAGCCTGTAAGCTTGATCTCTAAATCTTTTCCTTATCCCATGGCTGGAAGTTCTGTATCCCCTTCCAGGGAAAAAGTATGATCTTCTTGAAAGCTGGAGGATAATTTAATTTAATCCTTTCTGTGTTCAGGGAGCAAGTGTCACCATAAAGCTGCTAACATCCATCCCCTGTGTTTCTTGGTGTCTGCAGCTGTATGTCATGTTGGAATGTTTCAGTTCCCTAAGGTTAAATGTTAATTAAAATTACCAATGGGAATCCCTGAGCCCTAGTCATGTCTTACCCTCTCTGGGTGGAGAGGGTGTGCTACTGTGTGCATCTTGTGCTGACAATTATCAAGTTGAATTTAATTGCTTTCCTCAGAGTATCTGATCTCCCAAGCACAATTTTTTGTTGGTCTTGAGCATCTCTAAGCTGGGGGTGATGTTTCTTTTAAGTGTTGCTTAGCAAATACACTGATATATGTAACTTGCAAGAAGCAACAAAGCAGTGCAACCTTGTCTTCCTCAAGTGAGTGCAGCTAAGATCACATTTAGGTGAATCCTGCTCTTCAGGGATTGTTTCTACTTGGCTCACAGTTTGGTTTTGGAGATGAAGTGAGAAAATAGAGGCTAATTTTGAAGTGGAGAATAAAACCTGTGCTCCAACTATACCAAAATGTAGTCCATTTGATATGGTTGTTACAAAACTCTTTTTGAGGTCCAAGGAAGTATATCTTGCTCAAATACATTTCTGTTTGTGAGATTTTCTTTCATTGTCTTTTGGGTACCAGAAGATACTAAGCTTTCTTAAGGGAGAACAAGTCTCAAGCCTTGCATTTGTTGTATACAGATAGAAGCAGGTCATTTACAGGCTGGAACAATTCTGGATGTTCTGTTTTTGTGAATGGCACTTGATTTGATCATGGATTTGTGTCTTCTTAATAATATAACTTGACATAAAGAGAACTAGTGCCATCCTGCAGAATATCAATGACCTTTCTTGGTTCTAAATTCCACTGATTTAAACTTGCCCCAGGGAAACTGGTGTCCCTACTGGAATGTTGATTGGATGAGATTTCAAACAATAACTTACAAAGACAGTGTGCATGTTTGTTTAATGTGAATAAATCTGGGATCAATCCAGGGCCTGCTATGGGGTCAGCAACTCTTCTAGTCCCGTTATCCTGCTCCACTCATTATCTAGACTTGATATTTTAAACAATTTAAAAAAAAAAAAGAAAAAAAATCCAGTAGTAACATAACTCCCTATTTCACCGAATCATTTCAATTGGAAAAGCCCTCCCAGCCCATGGAGCCCACCCTGTGCCCGATGCCCACCTTGTCCCTCAGCACTGAGTGCCACGGCCATCCTGCCTTGGACACCTCCAGGGGTGGGGACTCCAAACCTCCCTGGGCAGCCCCTTCCAATGTTTAACAAGTTCCTTCTTATGTTCAAACTGAACCTCCCCTGGCACAAGTTGAGGCAATTTGCTCTTGTCCTGTCACTTGTTACCTGGGAGCAGAGCCCGACCCCCACCTTGCTACAACTGTGTATTGAATTCAAGCCTACACAAAATATGCTGCTGCTCTTAGATTTTTATAGAAAGTTCAGGACTGGTCTGTGGAGAATGGAAGTAACTGCTGGAAAAGAAACTCCATCAAATGCCAGCAAAGCACTTAACCAGCAGGCTGTGCTTTAGCAGATGGGTAAAAACGCCTGCCCAGCTCTTAACACATGTAGCACCTCCCAGCTTAGATGTAACTGGGCCAGGTAGATGCAGGTAATGGTAGATGCCACAGATCTACTCAGATATGACATCTGAAACCTGCCTGTGGTTTCAAATCTCCTGAAGTGCAGTACCTTCCTACTGCAGGAAACCTGCAGTTTTGACTTTTTAAGTTTTTCTAAATTTTCTTTTGGTTTAATGAAGTTCATTTAAAACATAGTTGATGTTTCTCATAATTAATAGTGAGTATTTGCAGGTGTCTGAGATACATTTAGGAATGTCTATCAACCAAATGTGCATCTTTCCAGGTGAAGCCAACTCAGTTTGCCCTAATTCCAGATATGGCCACCCTGCTGCACTGTTGGCAGGAAATGTGGTTGTGACAGAAGGAGCAGGTTAGGAGGCACGTCCTGGTGTGACCTCAGCCTTGCTTGGTTCATCCCTACAGAGACTCCTTTCATCTCTGTTTGTCCTGTGACAGAATGCTCTTCTAGGGCAAAGTGAGGGTTAGTGAACTTAGTTATAGAAATGGAATTTTGGGATGAAAGGTAGAAGGAAAGAAAATTTTTAAACTGTTCTCTTCCTTTCTTGGTTTCTGCAGCTTGTGTCTGGCATGGACAGGGACAGAGTTCTGCCAAGCCTGGATGTTTTGTCCCATACATGCAAGACCATGCCCATTTTCAGCTGCTTGCAGGAGAGATGGGATGCGCCCAGTGCGTGTGGGCAGGTGGGGCAAAGGTGCGCACTGCTGCTTTGGAATGGGGCTCTGGATGGAGAGGTGCCCTCTCACCGGAGAATCTCCTCCGCATGGGCTTTGTGTTCCTTCCCCTCCTCGTGAATGCACTTAGATGTCCTGTATACACAATTAACCTCTCTGCTGTGCTGGCAGACACTATTATTGAGCTGCCCATCATGACTCCTAAGTATTTTCCTTGGAGGATTGTGCAGGTTCAGAGGGCAGAGAGCTGGAGGAAACGCACATGAAGCTGAGTGACTCTTGGCAGTTATGGATGCGGCTTCCCTGATTTACAGCCTGCTCTAGGAGCAGGAATGTGCATTTGGGTCAAGAGGTGTCTCTGTGGTCAGGATGCCTTGTCATAAATCCAGGACACTGAGCATCAGGATGCTGATGATGGATCTGTCCTCATAATGCCCACAAAGTGCATGGGGGTGACTGAGCACTCAGACCTCTTTTCTGGCAAGGAGGTTCTGTCTCCCCCAGCACTGCTGGCTCTGGCAGCTGCCGTACCCACCTTGGCATCATTTTCTGACCTGCCTATAAAAGGTGTTTGTGTATGAAGGGGGAGAGGGAGCAGTGCTAAGAGCTGTGACATTAACACAGCTCCTGTATTGCCTCCTTCCACTCATGATTTCCCAAGCCATGTGGAGTGAGTCTGGAGGAGACTGAGCATTGCCTGTCTGACTTCGAGCTGAGCTTGTGCAAAACTGCAGCTGGGTAAACCACTCTGGGGCTTTTAGGTGGGTTATCAGTGATTCTGGGGGCACCAGCCCTTGCTCCTCATCTGGGGATGCTTCAGCAGTGGCTCACTAGGACTGCTGAGCCATGTTTCTCCTGAAAACTTAAGCCTTCCCTGCTGTCACTGCTATGAAACTTTGGAAATACATGGCAGGATTTCTTTTGTATAATGCACTATGTGAATCTAACAGTGCCAGCTTCTGAGGGAAATTTTCAGCAGCCCTTTGAAATGATTACTGAGCTCAGTGGGTGCACCTTGCACCTGGGGATGGCATGAAATCCAGCACAGTGGGGGTGCCACTGCTTGGGAACCTCCTCTGTCTGTCTGTCTGTGGAGGGGGAGGGAAGGATGGATGCAGGAAAGGTCTGTTTTCAGGGGCTTTCCTTGAAAAAGCCTCGATGTGTGCACTTCTTGGAAGCGTTTTGCTTCAGTGGTAACTTTCCCTGCTCCAGGAGTTCTAGGAGGATGGGGTTGCTTCCCTTGCAGAGATAGAGCTCTCCCTTGTATGGAGGGCTGGTATCACCACAGTTTGACGGTTTTCAAGCCTGGGGGCTGAGCTGGCAGAAAGGTGATAATTAGACAGAGACTCATCCCCTTCTCACTTGAGGGTTGAGTCTCGCTGTGCCCTGTGCCAAACCAGCATTCCTGGGTTGTCACAGATGTGTTTCGTGGGTTTTGGTGTTTGTTATCTTTTGCAGCACATCACCAGTGCCTTCAGTCGCTTACCCAGAGAGCTCCTAATTGCGGGAGTGTTTGCGGAGGGGGAAGTGTTTTAACATAAGCTTAGCTAACAACAGCTTAGCACAGCATCACTCTCAGGGCTTAATTTGCGCCCTGATCTTTGCAAACAGAGAAACCTTTCAGTCTTGGAGGCATCTCTCCCCTCACTGTGGAGTTACCCGAGCCGCTTGCATGAGCTTATTGTTGCTGTAAAAGCGAGTGAAGTTTGGATTTGCCGGTGCCCACTGAGCCAGATTTGTGAAGCATAAATGAGAAAACCTGCCCTGGCCTCCCCTTCCCATAAAAAGCTGCTCAGGTGGCTTAGTGTGGCAGGCTAATGGGGGAAGGCGGAGGCGGCTGCTGCACCTGCTAATGCTTTGGCTCAGGCTGGTGGCACAGAGGCTGCCGCGAATTCCCCCTGAGCAGCAAGCTGTTCGTGGCAGGAATGCCTCGCTCCGAGGAGCGCTCCTGCTACAACAACAAAGAGCTCTTTGATCCTTTCCATTTGGAGAACTTAAAACGAGAAAACCAAACTACAATAAGACCAAGTTGGGTCATAAAAAGGAGAGCAGGAGCACCAAAGCACTCTGGAGTGTAATTGTAGAAGCAGCAAATGCTTTGGCACTTAATTCTGCTTTAGTGTCAGTTCAACATGTTTCATGATTAAGACTGGAGAGCCTGTCACCAAATGCTCTGCACAAACAATCCGGGGCTGCTCCTTGGTAAGCTCAGGATGCTCAGAGAGCTCCTGGGTCCAGTGTGGTTCCTTCGGCTGTGCTGCTGCTGCACATAGGATGGAGTTGGTCTGTGGTGAGATACCCATTACTGGAGGGTGAGCCTTGGGTGGCTGCTGCTCTAACCCTGCTCAGTGAAAAGACTGGGACTACTCCAGTGGGCTGCCTTGGCACTGAGCAGTGGCTCACTGCCACTGGGACTGCTCCCCAGCTGTTATTCCAGGAGATGGAAGCCAGTGCTTCGTGATGCTTGGGCTGTGCTTTCCTTGCCTCTGCAAAGAGCTGGGTGATGCCCCAGAGGTGTCTGTGGAAGGTGACATTTAGATCAGGCATTTTATAAGCCAGTTATCAGAAATTTGGCTAACAGTTACCACATCTTCCCATGGGTGGTAGAGGTGTGTTTAAACTGAATATGCTCTGAATTATTTCTCTGCAAAGAACTGGTCTGCAAAGTGTCTGCTCTGTGGTGGTGCGGCCTCACCACATGGCCAGGCAGCAACCCCTGGGAGCAACATCAGCATCTTGGTGGTGGCTTGTCACAGGTGCCAGGAGGTGTTGACTTGCAGAGAGGCCATGCCCTTTGAAGGAGCAGGGTTGTGTCTCTGCTCTGTGCCTGCTCTGAGCAGGGAGCGTGGCTGGAGCTGCTGCCAGTGGGACAATGGTGGGCAAGAAGCAGGAGCAGCCAGTGGGGCACCTCAGGACCACGAAGCCCTGCAAGGACATGGGGATGGGTGTGGGTCTCTTCCATCATATGGCCAGGCCATTGCATTGGGGCAGACAGCTCTGAGACTTTCAAGAAGTTCTTTATTGTAAAGAATTGGTTCAAAACATAAATCTCCATGTTTTGAAGGGTGAGTGCTCTGCAAGGGGCATCCTTGCCAGCATGGTATGTGTGAAATGCATCCTGGCAGCAGCTCCCAGCTGACATCAGAGGGTGCAGCCCTGAATCATTTGCACTGCAAGCTCCTGGGGAAGGGTGAGCCAGTGGCTGGAACAGGGAGTGATGCTTGGCCAAAGCTGTTTTCTGTTTCTCTTCCACCCCCCCTCTCTTTGGAGGAGTGGGGGGATGGCTGACAGACCCACGGAGTG
This sequence comes from Scytalopus superciliaris, assembly GCA_013400415.1. Taxonomy (NCBI): domain Eukaryota; kingdom Metazoa; phylum Chordata; class Aves; order Passeriformes; family Rhinocryptidae; genus Scytalopus; species Scytalopus superciliaris. The sequence continues at coordinate 4,433 of VXBX01009335.1, read as the reverse complement.
ATTTGCTATGGCTTAAATAGGGACATGATTACATTTTAAGTGATGGGCACCTGATGTTTAAAAAGTATTGAAAACCCTTATAAATTGCTTTTTCCCCTAACAGATTGCTGTGTGTCTAGCTCTTCATGGTGTAGGTAATATATGTGAATGGTTTATTCTGTTGGGGTTTATAATAGATGCTGTAAAATTATCTTTTAAGTGTTTGAAAATACTTTTTCTGTCTCTGACATGTCTTAGCACATACTGGAATGCTCTGTTTGGGGAAGTGAGGTCCTTATCCTGATTTATCTCAAGATACTTGTAAATGTTACTGTAATTTCATGTTATCAAACCATTTAGCTCTTCCTCTTCCAGAATGAAGTTATTTTATCTCATGTACCTTGTTTACTTCAAATTAGCCCTGAGGCTGGCCTGAAGTTGCACCTTCTTATTCCTCCACCTCCTGTCTCCGTCTTAGGTTCTGTTGGCAAATTTGAAGGTATAAGGAAATACTTTTTTGTTATTAATAGAATAAGTTTCCTCTCCTACACACGTTTTGTTTTCATTCCAGTCTTCATTTTCCATGAGAAATTGACATTGCAGTACAAGCGGAAACCTCCCAAATTGCATGAAAAAGCATTCATTCTCCTAGCAACAAGTTCAGGGCTCAAATCCAGTCCCTTTCCACAAGCACGGGGGAAACAGCCCTTCCAATTACCTGCTCCCCCTGTGGTATGGATCCGGTCAGTTCACTAGCACCTGGGCTTGGATGGATTTGAATCTCAGCCATGGTATTGTTTAAAAATTCTCCACTCATTGGGGAAAGGTTTGTAGTGGGCTGAGCCCTGAGAAACCTGGGGCTGGTTTTATAGCTTCCCATTGAAACCTGGTGGAACCCTGTGGTGTTGACTGATTTCCCCCTTTCCCACTCATGTGGCTTTGATCAAACCCAGAACTTGGAGAATGAACCCCCCAGGAACTGGAACCACTGAGCTTTGCCCAGTTCTGCTGTTCATTAAAGAGTTTGTGAGCTTCCAGTTGTGGATGGTAAAATGAGGACCTTTGTGCCTGTCTGGGATGGAGACTGATGGTGCTATGGCAGAGCCCCTGTACAGGCCCTGGATTAACATATTTGTTGCAAAAATTCCCAGAATCTTCTTTGCCCTTTTAATGAAACCTACACTAGTAATGAAACCCTTTAGGCAGGATGGTGCATTGCTGACTTGAGGACAAACATCACACATTGTTGCATGGATGGAAATGAAGCTCTGCTAAAGGCATTAGGTCATGGACAAATGGCTGGTTCTGGGGGCTGGCGATGACCAGCCATCCTGTGTTTTCATCTGTCTTGCTGCCTGCATGACTCCAGCCTGGCTCATCGTGCCTGATGGTTCCCATTGTGCAGCTCCGTAGCTCATGCACAGTTATTTGGTGATCAGGGGTGCAGGAAAGCCTGAGCATCGTGGCCTGGAGGGTTCCCTCCTGTCCCACAACCCCTTGCCCTTCCCATGAACTGCACCAAACTCTGCTGTAGTTGTGCAGGACTCTTTTGGAAGGCTCCCCCTGATGAGAAGGCTGACCTGTCCCTGGGGAAGGTATGCAGGGCTCAGCTCCTCTGTTGTGCCCAGAGCAGCCCCTGAGCAGAGCCTGGGACCAGCGAGTGCTCAGGGCTGAGCTGGTCATGCTGCTGTGGTTTTCCTATCTGCCCCAAGGGTGGGACAGCTGAAATGGCTAAAGACTGAGAGGGTCTGATACTATTTAGGCAGGGACAGTTTAATAATACCCTGCAGTACTGAAAAATAATTGGATTTGGATGATCTTCTCAGGTACATGGTGCAGCTCTTGGGGTGTCCTGTGCACCTCCAGGAGTTTGACTCAATGATCATTGTGGGTCACTTCCAACTCAGTGTAGCCTGTGATTCTGTGACCAGTGGGGAGCTGAATGGAGCTAATACTGTGATGGTAATCCTCCTTTGGCTTTGCTGAACATTAGATGAAGTCCTGTGTGATGGTTCATATCATGCTGTATCTACTCCCTAATATCTTTTCATGTATAAACCAAAGTGCTGGTGCACATAAGAACATGCGACATTCTAAGTGCAACACCAGTAACTCAGCAGTTAAAGGGCAAAATATGTTTTCTGGCAGAAGGTTATGGGTGAGAAGAATTTCCTCTATGCTGAAGGACTTGACGATGCTGTTGTGTGATGCTGTGATTTCCTTCAGTGCTGCATGTGCTGTGTAAGTGAGAGTCCTGAATGCAGAGATACATCCTGCTGCATTCAAAGCCCAGTTCTGGGTCTGTTAGTCTTGGTCTTCAAGCTGAGCTGAGCCCAGTTTGCCAAAATCTTGCACCAGTGGCTCCATGGGGAAGGGAGTCTGAGTTGTGGGGTGGTTGGGAAGCAGCAGTGATGCTCAGAAGCCTCCAGCTCAGTGCTAATCCTGTCTCCTTCTGCAAGGAGGAAAGTGCTTTAGGGATGTGGCTTCCTAAGCCATCTCCTGGAGCTCTGGGTAGCTGCTTTCAAGTGTGAGTTTGAAAGGCTGGGAAAGGGGAAGGATCGTGTCCCCTGTGCCATGAGAAATGAAACCCTCTTCCAAACAAAACCCTACTCTGGGAGACATGAGGTGTAAAATCAGGCACTGGCATGTCCTGCTCTCTGGCAGGGGAGCTGGGGTGGGTTTGGTGGCCACACAGTCCTCCAGCCACAGTCACATCAGGATGCCAGTGGGATGCCTTCCCATCTGGGAACAGTTCTGGCATGGGAACAGCCCCTTCCCCTGCTGATGATGCTCAGGGTTGCGAGTCAGAGCCACACCTGGGGTGTGCAAAGCATCTCTGAAATAACCACCGACTTCAGGGCTCTCCAGGGTCCAAGGGCTGCTGTGGGGTCAGGGACCTCAGTGCGTCTGGCACCCCTCTGGCTCACCCCTGGAGCACCACATGTGGTCCATCTGCCTGGTGTCACCATGGGATGTGGTGGGAGAGAGTTTTCAAAGTGTTGTGAAAGCTTAGGCTAAGACTTGTAATGATTTTAGTGGGATTTGGATAGTTATGGGTACAAGCCCATAGGGTATTTCCAGAAGTAAGTGGTAGAAAGGGAAACGCTGTTGTTGAGCTTCTGGGGCTTTGGTTTTTTTTCTGATTATGTATGACGTTTCCCTGGCATGAGTTCAATTCATCCTCTTTCCCTAATGGAAAAAAACAAAGCTACATGTCTTGGTTTCCTTGCAGGTGAAGGAGCTGGACTGGATAAACTAAACTTTTGTCTTTGAAAAATCTCTCTCTCCTTGGATAAGAGCATTAAAAAAAAAGAAATGATGACCTCATGCTTTCATGCTTCAAAACAAAAATTCATTTCTATTTCAGCTGATGCTTGTCATGGCTCCTATTAACAATGTTTGAACCAAAAAAGAGGTCCAGATGTGATGATTTTATTTATGCCAAATTGGGTTTTGATCACTGAGCTTGCATTTGGGTAATTAATTTTTAATTTTCTTTTTTTTCCTTTTTCAGCCTGATGGTACCAGTAAGGAGTGTGTTTTCATTGAAAAAGTCTTAGAAAACAACTACACGGCACTGATGTCTGCAAAATATTCGGGCTGGTATGTTGGATTCACCAAAAAAGGGAGGCCACGGAAAGGGCCCAAGACTCGGGAAAACCAGCAAGATGTACATTTTATGAAGAGGTACCCAAAGGGGCAAGTGGAGATACAGAAACCTTTCAAGTACACAACAGTCACCAAGAGGACTAAGAGAATACGACCCACCAACCCCAGTTAAAAATAGACAAAAACAGTGTCACAATAAGAAACCACAAAAAGGAAAAAAAAAAAAAAAACTGCACCAGAGGAATATTTTTACATTAAAAATAAGGAAGAAGCTCTATTTTTGTACATTGTGTTTAAAAAAAATAAAAATAAAAAAATTAATAAAAGACTAGATGGCAAATGCTGGGGAAAGCTGTTCGGGATTTATTGTGACTTGAAAAATGAAATGAACTGCTCTATTTAAATTGACTTCTTGTTGTTGATGACACACAGGTGCTTATTTCGCTTTTTGGAAAGGACAACTTTTCAAGCATATCCCCAGAGGGAAAACAAAAAAGTAATTATTAAAAATAAATAAATAAAACCAAAGAAAACCAAAGTTCATTCCCAAAGTTTCTGAGACCCTGCCCTGAAAAGTGCCGGTTTTGCAGTAATCTATTTATTGTCTGCTGCCCGCCGGCCCAAGACAAGACGGTCTGTGCTGCAGTGAGTGAGTTTCTGTGGAGTTCTCGACGCATGGATCTTCTGTAACCTTCCTGACGACATAAGGTGTCACGGCTCTGTGATCCTGCATTGTGCTCAGTTCTGGAGAATGCTGCTAAATACATTCAAGTGACTACAAGATGACCTAGTACACCAATGATAAGGGAATATTTTAAAACCAGCTATATTATATATATTATATA